>BRZM01000101.1:212533-580033 GCA_033238685.1 Lates japonicus | reverse complement strand
GTTGTGTTGCACCTGCCATTTGATGCCCACTCCACCACACACAGAGACCACAGCATTATAAAACATCACTAATGACAGAGGGAGAGGGTTTTATTTCTAGTTTAAACCTGAGGGAGAGTTGGACGCCCCTGTGTCACTCAGAGTGAGATACTGCGCCTAATGCTCAGCCCAAGACCGACACTGCCTCATAATTCTCCGCCTCACGGATGTTTAACGAAAGTCTCAGTCTGACATATCTCGGCTTCATTTCAGCTCCAACAAGAGCAGCTGCTAATGGTCTCTTTCAGAGAGGAGGATTAAAATAAAACACACTCTGCTGGATGGGACGAGGAGGATAAATCTACAGGAAGGAGAGACTGTTAGAAAAATAGGAACCTGTCAGAAATATATGAACTCTTTAACTCATGTTTGCATCTGACATTTCAGCCAGGAAGGTCTTTCATCCAAGAAAAATCAACTTTGAAACAAAAGCTGCATGTGATTAGTCTGTGATAGGACTCATCTACATTCAGGTTTTCAGTGGTTAATTTAGTTCATACAGAGCCAGACAGCCCAATTAAAGCAAGAAATTCTATTGTACATGTGTGATTTGTTTCACTCTGCTGTCACACATTTAAACTTCTGTATCAAGTGTTGAGTCATTTAATGTACCAGGACACACAACTACTGAGGAAAATGATGATGTATATTTGTAGTCCAAACCCGAAGTTAGCATCAGCCTGGTTCCTCCACAAAAAAGCCAATGGATTATTTCATTGTGTTTGATTACCCTAAAATCAGCTGTGAGCAGCTAAAGTTTCTGATCCTTCAGGTTAGTTGATCAGATAATCTTCACAGATGAACACCACTGTTCTGATGTTTCAAAGCCCAACCAATCTCCAGAAGTAAGAAGCAATGTTAGGCTATAAATCAACTACACCACGGTCATATTGACGCCAACGCTTCCACCACGCTTCCAACTGGTCATTTCATTTAGCTCTGAGCCTTCACAAAAGCCTTCTTCTTAGAAAGTTATGATAGTTTGAAAGAAGAGGAAACACAACGAGGCTGTAAAGGTGGATCAAGAGTAGATGGTTTTCATGTTAACGCCCTCGGACAACCCCAGTCTCATTTAGACACTCGTTAGTAACCGCCTTTTTTAAGACACGAAAGCTTCTAAAACATCAGGAGTGGGGGATTACTGACCCATTTTATGTCGAAGAATAAAACCTTGAAAATGTCTTGAGCTGTGTTAAAACCACAGACCTTATTTCAGACATTTAACCAGAAACACACTGACTTTGGGACGAGGGAACAGGAAATGCTAACATGCTAACTTACTTCCTGGTTTTACGACTCTCTATTTAGCTCTCTATTTAGCTTGCTAATAATAGTGCACACCGCAGAATGTGAAGCTCTGTGATTGGATGTTTCCTTCCCAAATGCACCACAGGACTTTCAGTTTCAGTTTTTACATCCACAGACTTTTACCTTTCGACTTCTGAACAGAATTCACACCATTTCTGCAGCTCCTCTGAGCTTTTCATCCTCTTTTAGCTCAAAGTTTTGGGGTACATCAGTCACCTTCAGTCTCAAGTAGACGGGAGCTGTTGGCTATTTCCTCCCTCAGGAAGTGGTGGAGACCAAAAGCAGAGGTAAAAGAGAGGGAACCCAGGACTTAGATGTGTCAGATGGACACAAACACCACTTCAAATTAATGATCATGTTGCTTTGTAAGTGCTGGATGTTGAAGTAGACAACTGGCTGCCAGTTAGTTACATTTAAAGGTCCAATTGTTTTTCATAATTAAGGCATTTAGAATTTAACTGAATCCACACATCAGGCCACACAGAAACATGAACACCAGCCAAAAGACGCAGCAGTGACATTTATATTCAGGTCATCCAGTTTTACCACTGTAGGAATTAAAGACAAAGAAAAAGATTTCAGCGCTTTGAGGAGTTGATGTGATTCTCTGATTCTACCCTTTCATCCAGAATCAGTGAGTCAGAAGAATACTAAAGAGTGAGAAAGCATACAGAGCTGCAGAATTAAAGTCTGAACTGACGACAACAAATTAATCCAACGAGAATTAGTCATCAGCTAGAACATTTTGAACTGTCAGTCATTTAGTTCTTCAATCTTCACTCTCAAAACAAAACTGGTCAGCAGATGGAAATTTCTAAATTTCAGCTTTACAAACAACAACAGGTCAAATCCTGTCAGGTTCAAACTGATTCTATGAAAATAAACGGCAGTTTAATCCATAATAATTAATTTAACCTATAAGAATCATCATATTTTAGAGAAACTGAAATAATCCTCAAACATGGTGCCGCTTCTAGTCCTTCAAACTACTGACTTGGACATATGTTTGTCCCAAGTTGTACATCAAGTCAAAACCACAAATCAATTGGCCCCTATGTCAAGACCAACAAGTCCCTACCAGGTACCAAGTTGAAACCAAAAGCCTCAAGTCACACAGATCAGGACCCGCAAGTCCCAGGTCAAAAATCTAACAAGTCCAAGTATTAAGTCCAATTAAGAACCACAAATCCAGACCAACAAGTTCCAAGTCAAGACCAAATTAAGACTATTAAGTTCTGAGTCAAGACCAAGAACAGAGCCCACAAGTCCTGAGTCAAGTTCAACAACCAACAATTTCCAAATCAAGACCAGCCAAGACCAGGGAAGTCCTAAGTCAAACCAATATGACCCAGGTGAAGACCAACATGTTCCAAGGTCAAGTCCAAAATCTGAGGTCAAGACCAACAACCTCTAACCAAGACCAATGAGACCGGAAGAGAGTCCCAAGCCCAAGCTTTGTGTTTTAAGAGCTGTTTGATTCATTATGCAGCCTTTCAGCTAATTTACACGTAAAACAACATAAACGCCTAACAGTAACTTATTATTTTCAAATAACCTATGAAATCACAGCATTGTTAAAACTGTGACTTCATTTGTTCTCACTGTACTAACGTTATTCTAGTTTTATTTTTCATTAAAGATGTCACTGTCAGCAGAACCTCGTCCTCTCTCAGGCTGCAGTGTTTTTTATAAAGGAGGTGAGGAAGAAAAGGTAGAGAGCAAGTGGAATGAAGAGGAAGAGAAGGAGAAGTGAGCAGAGGGAGTTCTGAAACCTTTTTTTCCACCTGGTTTGTTTGGCAGCCGCTTCTCCCCGAGGATCCTCTGCTGCTCCTGTCGATCCACACCGCCTCCGCTGCTCATTATTGACGCCAGCGGCTCACAAACCGACCAAGCTCTCAATCTCTCTCACAAAAATTGTATTTATATTTTCTCCACACGGCAGTCATACTTCTCGGCTGATGGACAGATCTCTGGGGATCTCGGCGTTTAGCTCAAAGTCTGTGCTGCTGTGGACAGGTATGTTCTGTGAATAACCAATAAAAACTGAAAATAAGGAATGGTTTTCCACAGCGTTTCTGCTTGAAGACTGTGATTAAAACTAAACTCTGCAGCTGTATTTACACTGTGAAGAATTATTAAGGGACTAGAACCTTCTTGTTTTAAGCTTGGACAGAAATTGAAATAAGCATCAAAATTTATTTCACCTGCAGCCAGACTCAATGTTCATGTTGATCAGCCCTTGTTGAAAACTTGACCAATCACAACTTGTAGTCTTTAATATGCAAATGTGATTAGCAGGAGGAGACGGATGTTTGGGATCAAAATGTCAGTGACAATGGGTCTCACTGTGTTATAGACGCTGACAAAGCTTTTGATTCAGAACTTCAGCTGCTTTGACTGTCCTTGAACACGAGATCAATATAAAGACTTTAACAAAGGAACAAATACATTCTGATGATTGATACCTATTCTATGTCTCTAATTTTTTTTTTTTTTACTGCAACTGAAATACATCTAAATTATCTATAACTGGTAGCTTGGTGGGCTGTGCTTGTAAATTGTTTAAACATTTGAGTTGGTTTTTTTAAACCTTTGCTTGTATCTAAATTTCTGATTTTCTGATTAAAATTATGGTGTAAGGGCTAGTTTTATGTGGTGTCCTTGAACACATCACTTAGGAGACTTGACATAAGAAATAATATCATTGATCTGTGGCACATGAAGTAAAACTGATTATGTAGCCTGGCATCAGGGCCAAACCCCAGGCTTATAGCTTTAAAGAATTAAATGATGAATACTGCTTTTACAAACAAAAGTGTAGACCAAACAGAAAATCTTTTCTTTAACTATGCACCTGCAGAGAAATGCTTTTCTGTGTTGTTGCATTCAAAGACACTTACATTTGAGAGTCAACAACAAACAGCAACCAATGACTTTTTACAGTCTCATCTCTTAGATGTGGCTTGTGAATGCACTACAAAGTTGTTCTGACAAAAGAAAAAATGTCTTGACTAATTATTAAATCTGTAAATATTTCATGTGTCTTTATATCTAAACTTCATTTAAAATGAGCTAAAATTGGTGGTGCAGTTTAAAAAGCTGTATTTTTTAACGTCTATCTTTCTCTGTGTGTTTAAGTTGTATTCGAGAACACTTCGACACTCGCATTTTAAAGTCAAAAGAGTTTAACCGTTATCACGTTTTCACAGCCAGCCAATTTTCCCATTTTCTGACAAAATACTGTCGTACCGAGTCAGTTCTTGAAGTGACTGATAGAGTCCATCATTGCCTTATCTGAAGCTTGTTTCTAAAATCATCAGCATCACTGTAAATAATACAACATAAAAACATGCATGGTCCTTTAGGAGAGTAATCAGCACCGCACGTTCACTGTGACAGGCGGCGACCCCGGCTTCTTCACAAGAGAAACAAATGTTTCAGAACACACACACACACTCACACCAGTCTCTGTCAATAAATGACATTTCATCACAGTACTTTAACATTAAATCATAAAATTCAAATGTGGTTTGATGAATCTGAGCCCCAAAGCAGCGGCCCTTTCACTTGAGTTTTGCTGACATCCCGCTGAGAGTCTCCGCGTTTTAAAGTTTGAACACAGACGCAGCCTGCCTCGGTTCACTTTCTGAATATTTTAAAGAGAAACTCACAGGAGACAGATGAAGGTGAGAGGCTGCTGCCACCCAGATTAAACAGAAAGCATGAAACCGAAGCAACGCTGACTCTCTCCGCCTTCATACTAGGTGTGATGGTTTTAATCCAGGGTCGGATTAACAGATAGCTCTGCCTTTGTTTAGTTCCACCCAGTCTTTAAACATCCCTGCACCTGTGTCAGAAAGTACAGCAGAAAGAAAGTTTTAATCAGAACGTAAACTTATGGACCTCTTCACAAAGGAAACAGGAAGAGAGCTCTAGATCAAATCTTTGCCCAAAGACAAGATAAAAGTAAAGACTACTCAAAGGCTGCACCTTTCAAAGAGGCTCTTGTTATCATAATGACCAATGAGTCTCAGAAGAGGAACCGCTTTTAATGTGTGCAACCATACGACTGTCTAAGATTATCACCACCACCACTGGACAGGAGAGAAGACGCCGTGCAGCCTCCACTAACACCAGCAGACAAACAGTCTATTTGCACATCACTTCAGCTCACACCTCCGTCTCCACTCTGCACCGAGTGTTTGTGGTGAAATCAGGCAGCTCATTAGATCGGGTGTTACTGTTCTCATGGTGGCACTGACCCACAAAACGGCAGCGGCGGCAAAGAAAACCGTCTGCGGGGGATTTCTCAAACAAATCGTTGAACTAATGTCACCCTGCTAATGAGCGTGTGTTCATCTTCAGCCTCAAGGAAACGAAAAATCTCTCCAAAGAAACAATCAGACCACCGCCCCACGCTGCTCAGAGGCCGACTTCAAACCACAAGACAAGAAGATGAGGAGACAATGAGGCGAGGAGGACAGAGACGAGGGCATGAAGGACATTAAACCCTGGCTGTCCAGTGAGAGTAAAGACCACGCCCCTGGTTACAGCAGATATACTCTGTCCTTCCACGACTTCTGAGTTTAGTCACAACACATGGTTTTCTTCAGGTGGTGAAACAAACTGGTTGGAAAATTGACTCGTTAAAGCTGCAAACCACTTCCACAGAATTTTCCACAAGTACATACAAAGTCCAGCTGGGTGACTGCATTGTGAAAGAACTCATACAACTCATATTGTGTGTCCTTGTGGTTAAGATTCTTGGCGTCTATTGTTTAGAGATTTTTACCGAGATGAATTATCCGCCACAGGTCTCCTCCTCTCCAAAAACAAAACAGATCTGATAATTAAACTGAACACACTGAAATAAAACAGCTACACCTTAAAAATCGGGCGGGAACAGGACACTGAGGCGGCTTTTTGCCTGAAGTTTGTTTCTCTGATTACTGAAGATCCAGACGCCTGATGACAAAACCTTCACCTGTTTTAAGATCAGAGTTAGAACGAGATGTGGGAGCATGAAACGTAGTTGGCTGAAAAATGTTTGAAACCACCCAACGCCTGGTGCTTATGGAAAACCTCTACATAACTCTAGAACTCTAGAACAGTAGATTACACACAATGGCATTACACACTTGATATATCGCTTTTGACATTGTGACACGTTTTTGTATTATCACAGTCACGCTTGGCAGAAACGTAACACATTTCTCAAAAATGATAACTCTTCCTTCAACACTAACGGACACGGTAGACACAAGTTTCCATCCTCCTGGTACTTTGGATTACTCACAAAGTTTACATATTAACCCACAGTTGAGCAACACACAACCCTTCACAAGTCCAAATCTAGTTCCTGATTCAACAGGAAAGTGCCCAAACACCTCCTTTTGAAAAGAGCAACTCCCTGTTTGACTCTTTCTCACAGGGAGGAGACTGAATATCTGTTCTCACACCTTTGTTTCTGAAACAGTAAACAGCAGACTGCTCCTTTAAAGCAGTGAAGCTTGACTCACATGGTGTCTCTCAGAGCTCAGTCAGCCCTGCCTCCTCTCCTCTCCTCACCATGAACAATAAAATCTGAGCTGAATTATTAATGAAGATTTGGCACAACTGGGCAGGGGCCATTATCTGTGATCTGTGATGGATCCTACTAACTCTGACAGATTAGATGGATCCACACCTGCCCCACAGATACCCAGGACACTGATGAGCCTGAGGTTGTTTGACCGACGGACCAGGAGACATTGACCGATCTGATTTAACCACCAGACGCCTGGCCACCGCAGCACTTTCTGCACGACCGCTCCAAATTTCATGTCAAGACGAAGTTTCTCTGTTTCCATTTATACAAAATACAGTTGAGCGGAGAAAAAACGCTTCCAGCAGCAACACAAAACAGCCATCAGATAGCTCTACTAACACAGCTTCTTTACACTAAACTCACACCTCCATTATTCTGTCCTTAACTTGCACCAAACAGCCAGGAAATTAGTCAAAGGAGTTGAACGGAGAACACTTTTTAACTGTATGGCTTCAGATGTCAGCTTTAAAAATTAAAACACAGAGCAATGAAAAGAACAATGAAACAGAACTTATGTCATGTGAAGTGAAACTGATTTAAACTAGGACAATTTCGACAACTTGAGCATATATTTTGGTGTATTTGTAGTATGGAAGAGCTCTCTAAGCCAATTAAATTAACCATAAAAATGTTCTAAACTCAAATTAAGTCTAATTTAAGTCAGCCAGCAGCCATGTACTGGAAACTTCAAAACGAAGGAGGAACAAGTGTTTTTATCTTCACAGTCAAAGAAATCAGGCTGGTAGTCAGGTGATCTTGTATAATTGGCGTGATATGTTAGATGAAATTTATCCTGTGAAATGGGTCAAAACCTGTAAGAGCTACTTTATATTTCACTTAAATCATTTTTTCTCGGGTCTTTGGTCCTACTGTCCAAAACCTAAAGTGATATAAAACAGATAAAAACAGGAAATCTGAGGAGCTGGAGAAGCTCAAACTGACATTTTGGCTTCATAAATGACTTTTGTTTTTTAGTTCTGTGTTTGAATTTTCATGAAACAACTTTATAAAAAGCAGGAGACCAACCCACAGTTTGACACACAAGAGGAAATCATGGTTGTTTTTGTGGATAAATTAAGAACATTTATGATGAAAGAAGTTTTGGCTTGTGGTGAAGGACGATGACTGCTCTCCACCCATGATCTTTTAAATCTAAGAGCTTCTTCTTTATCCTCTGCTGCAGATTATCTCTGCTGAGCCCCGTGACCTGACACCACAAGTCTTAACTGCGGAAAAAAAAAAGAGAGGGAGGAAAGAGGCTCCACAACCAGCAGACACCCCATGAGTCTGATTGTTGTGTGCTGCAGCCTGCCTTATCTGTGCTCGCCTGATCACAGCCACAGTTAAACTCCCACGGCAAATCACAGAGAGGAAGCAAATTCCCAGAGAGAGCAGAGAACAGAAGCACAAAAAATGAAAAAGCATCAATTAACATGTCAGAGGAGGCAGAGGAACTGTTCTCCAAATACTCCAATATCCCTGTGAAATAAGAAAAAAAGCGAATCTCTCATTGGATTTCCAAAGTGCAGAGGATTCAGCCTTGAACAGGTATCATTTATCACCGTGAGTGTTCAATGATATTAGACAGAGTCTATACCGAAAATAACCTTTAAAGACAGACAAATAAAATAAAACAAAGAGATTTTAGGCTGATGATTGCATGCATCAGTTAACAGGTTAAACCAAGCCCATTGAATAAAAATAGTTCTGTTCTTTAATCCTCCAACTGACAATACACAACATATCACATAATATATCATTAAACAATTGATTTAAATGGAAGAAACAGGGGAAAAGTGGAAGAAACTGGGTAAAACTTTGAGGATCGAAATAAAACGAAAAGCATGTTACAATACTCCTAAATTTACAGTTTGAGGATTGTTCCCACAGTGGAAATAAAAGCAGAACCTGTGACAATGAATACATGTTCTGTTAGGTTCTGCAGCCAGAGAAAATATAAACTGTGAGGTAGTGGCACGTATGCGGGTGTCGGGTTGTTTTCACAGATCCATCCTGATTAAAATGTCTGCTCTAAAGGTTAAATAAAAGCCTGAGCTCGAAATGATGTGCAGATGTCTTCGACACGAAGGTAACATCGCCTGATCCTGTCACAAGATCAGTCAGAAACCAAACCTGAAGCCGCCGGTTTTATCAGAGGAACCATCAGCCTTAATAGTTTTAATGAGTTTGTGGAATGCACTCACGCATAGTCTAATAAAGGACAAGCTTCCACAGAGACCGGGCTGAATAATGTAGTGCGGGCAGAGGTAGCACTAATGAAAAGATGATGAGAGGCATTCCTGGGAGAGGGGAGAAAGCGGGGCGGGAGGAAAGGTGCCAGAAAAGTTGAAAGAGAGGCCCAATTAATCTCATGTGCTTACAGAAGAAATTAAACAAAGGCGGGAAAAGGGGCGTAGACAGAGAATGGCAGTTTGAGGAAGAAACGCGAAACCCACGGAGCTGAAGAGACAATGAGGAACAAAGACATCATATCTGTTTTAATGATTTATTTTCACTTACGACGGTGGCAACGCTTGAGAGCCAAAAAGAAAAAGTTACACCAACTTTAGGAACCCTCAAACTATGAACCATCAGAGCCGCTTTGTGATCAAAGACATCACACCTTGTTTGTGTATTTTGTTCGATTGGAGTGAGCTCAGGAAAGAAAAGAGGAGGTGTAAGAAAAAAAAAAAAAAGAGGAGATGGGCAAGAAAAATTAGAAATAAGAAAGACAAAAGGTGTGAAAGGTGACAAGAGGCAGGAAACAAGGACACAGGGACAGAAAGGTGGGAAAGGAAAGGAAGAAGTGCACATGGAACAAAGGGAGTTGGGAAAGATTGAAGAAGGAGAGAAATAAAGGAGGAGGAAGAAACAAAGAAATAAAATGAGGAAATAGAGATGGAAATGAGGAGGTAGGGAAGGTAAGAGAAGTACAGGAGGAAAATAGGGAAAGGAAGAATACGGAGAAAGGAAATGACCAGGTAGGGAAAGTAACGAGACGAAGAAGAGGTTGGGAAAGAAATGTAGAGGAAAGTAGTGAAAGAAGGAAGGAAGAAAGACTAGGAGCCAGGAGGTGAGGAGAGGAGCAGATGAAACAAAGGGCCAGACAGGGAAATAAGGAGGCAAGTAAGGAGGCAAGGGAGGAGGTAGGAGTGTAGGATGAAAGGAAAGGTAGAAGTTGGAAACTAATATATAAGGAAAGCAAGAAGGAGGTAGGGAAGGAAATTAGAGGGGCACTGAGAAGAGGAGGAAATAAGGATGTAGAGGAGGAGATACAGCTGGAATGAGGAGGTTAAGAGAAATAAAGGGGATGAAAGGAGGAGATGACAAAGAAACTGGAAAGTATCAAAAAAGAACACAGTGGCAGGAGAATAATGAGTGTTGAAAAGAGAGAAATAAATTACAATAAAATAAAGCAGGAAGTACACTAGGAAAAAGAAAATAAAATGAGAATAAGAAGGATTGAAGGAAGGTGTTGGAAGATAAAGGAAGAAGAGATGGGGAAGCAGAGAAGCTAAGGTAAATATGGAAGGAAAGAAAGAGATGAGAAGAAGGGAGGTAAAAGGAATCAGAAGGAAGGGAAATTAGGAAATGGGAGGAAAGAAGATTGATCAATCAAGGAAAGGAGGAGACAGAAGAAACAAGAGGAGAGCATATAAGCAAAGAAGGAAGTGGAGGGAAAGAGGAAGGAAAGGATGTCAGGAATGTTTGAAAGGGAAGGAGTCCAAGAAAGAAAAGGAGGAAGTAAAAGAAGATGTAGGGAAGGATCTGTGTGTGTTTCCACATTTCACACACCTGACTTCCCTCGCTGCAGCTTAATGATCATACAGGTTCAGCCTCATGGTTTTTACCCATCCAAGCATCCTTCATCACCATTCCACACCTTCAACCGGATCGCGCTTGTCATGTAACGACTACTTGAAGCCATCATCATACAGAAACGCAAACATGAAGAATCTGCCATACGCCAGACCTGAGCCGGCCTCTGATGAACCCGGCTCAGATGTTGAGTCTGAAGGCGTCCACTGTTTGTGTTTCATCAGCGCCGGTCGACTGAAGGGAAGCGAAGCGAGAGCGAGTATGTAAATGAGAGCGAGGGAGGAGCAGCTTCAGACGGGGAGGAAGGAGGAGGTAGGAAAGGAAAGGAAGGAAAGGGAGGGTGGTAAAAAAGTTGGAGATGAAAATGGAAACGAGAAGGAAGAGACAGGAATGAGGTGGTAGGGAAGGAAGTAACAAGGCAAGGGAAGAAAGGATAGGGAAGGAAGTGATGGAGGTGGGAGAGGAAGAGAAGAGGAAAGAGGAGATACAAAGGGAGGGGAGAGAAGCAGGGCAAAGATGAGAGGATAGGAAGTAGAAAGTAGAGAAAAGGGAAAAGGAGGGCACCAGGATGAAAATAGACAGGAAAGAAAGGACAAGATGGAGAAGAAAAGGAAGGAGGTAGGAAAGGATGTAAGAGAGAAATGATGCTGTAGCAAAGTTAATGCAGCAAGGTAAGGAAAGTTATATAAAGAGAAAAGTAGGGGAAGGAAATAAGGAGGTAGGGAAGGTAGGAAGAAGATAGGAAGGAACAGGAGGAGGAAGGAAATGAGATGATATGGAACAAAAAGGATGTTGAGGTAGGGAGCAGAGGAGGAGGAAGGCAAGACACCAAAGGAGAGGAAGGAGGAGCAGAAGAGAAAAAGAAAGAAGGGAAGAGGGAGGCAGATTAAAGGAGAAAAGCAGAAAGAGAAAGAAAGGGATAAGAGGAGTAGGAAGGAAATGAGGAGTAGAGAAGGTAATGAGGAAGGACTGGAGCAAGAAAGAAAGGAAAGCAGGAGGTAGGAAAGTGAAGGGAGGAGTTAGGGAAGGAAAGGAGGAGGTGGAGGTAAAGTAGGAACAAACTGTTCAGTACAAAAACCCACAGGAACGAATTGGTTCAACAGCTTCTATGTTCCACAGGAGGAAAACTGACCGGCTGCAGTTAGAGACAGTTTGTGGAGTTACAGACAGTTTAAACAGCTGAGCTGCAGCTGCAGCAGGTCTTCACTTCTATTTTCTTTTTTCTTTTTTTTTTGGGCAGATTAAATCCCTAATGAAAGTGTTGAACAGGAGGGCAGCAGGAGGTTGGGGAGCGAGGACAACGGCCGGGGTTATCGAGCCCAGGTGCAGAGATCAACCTCATTTCCATAAACTGCCACTTACTGCAGTGGGCCCGCTGTGTTTGGCCCTCTAATACCTGCTCATTTATTCCTCCATATCTGAAATATTAGAGGTCAGAGGTCAGACGATAAGTCGCCGTGGACTCAGAGGTATAAGCGGTTCTGGGTTCATCATCAGCTGAACCCAATTACTGGGAAGGACGAGGAAAATACATCATGTAAGTTTTTAATTGGTTCTGACGGTGCAGAACTTGATTTTTTAAAAGAACTGTTTAAATAAAGTTAATGCGACTTCAAATGATTCAATCCAGATATTCAGACTGTGCAGGGCCCAGCTGACCTGAAGAGCTGTCTGCCCTGTAAAGAACGGAGAGTTTAGTCTTCAACAGCTTTAAACGCTTTTTCTTCATGTTAACATTCCAACAAACTCTGTAGTCTCATTTAGACACTCGCCTTTTTTAAGACACGGAAAGCCTAAACATCAGGAGTGGGGATTGACCCATTTTATGTCGGAGAATAAAACCTGAAAATGTCTTGAGCTTAGCAAAACCACAGACCTATTTCAGACATTTAACTAAAACACACTGACTTTGGGATTTAGGAACAGGGAAGTGCTAACATGCTAACATGCTAACTTACTTCCTGGTTTAAGACTTATTCGCAGCTCTCTCATTAAAATGGACAAAGGACACAGAAGCAAGGATTTTAGGACTCACCTGTCGACCCAGACACTATATTAAGTGACCTTAAGTAGTTTTTGAATCCACACACACTTGTTTTTGTCTCTACCACATCCTGTGGGAAATTATCTGCCTCTTTAGCTGCTAAATGCCACAAACAAAAACCAGAACTAGAGAATTTAGGAGGAGGCTGAAAATCTCTCATCTGGTTAAAATGCAGACACTAATATGTTAAGAATAGAGACTCTTGCAGTTCGTGGGTTATATTTAAATAGGAATATTACCAAAACCCTGGAAGGCCAAGATGGTGGTGTATATGAAACCTGCTTCATTTCTCTGTCAGTGTCTCCCCGCTGCTTCTACATTAACAGGCTGAACACTGTGTGCGGCGGGTCACATTACACCTGACTCCTCACTGCGCCTTAACATCAGACACAGTTCAGCTCCTGAGCTTTATCCATCTACATCCTTCACAATTATTCCACCCATTAACTTCCCTCTCTCTCTCTGCCTGTCATCTGTCCATCTGCTCCCCCTCGCCGCTCGCCGGCCCTCCATGTTTGTGATGTTACATCCACGTAACATCATCATGTACAGAAACGCAAACATGCGTGAAGAATCTGCTGCATGGCCAGGATTTGAGCCGCCTCTGATGAACCCAGGCCAGACGCTGAGTTCTAAGGCCCACTGTTTGTGTTTCATCAGCTCCGGCCGGACTGAAGGGAAGTGAAGCGAGAGCGAGTATGTAAATGAGAGCGAGGGAGGAGCAGCCTCAGACGAGGAGGAAGGAGGAGGTGTTTGTGGAGGAAGGGAAGGAGTGAAGGATGTTCCAGTGTTTCTAATCAATCAAAACACACAGAAAAGGACAATGCGCAGGACAAAGAGCCCAAGGTGTTGACCTGGCCTCCAAACCCTCCAGATCCTGATCTGATCCCACACCACAGGACCCAAAGGATCCACCTACACAGTGTGTATGTTATGGTTAAGCCCCAGGTCTCCACTGACCCTAGACCAGCCCCTGCTTGAGATTTTGAGACTTTGATTTTTTTTATTTTTATATTTGCTTGAGGAGGGAAAGTCAAACATGCTCTGAAATGTTCTGTACATCTATTTAAGCCTTGATATCAGCAGGACACTGATTCTCAAATTCTCTATGCAGACACACTCGAAAAAGTGAAAGTGAAAGATGAAACTATTTTACATAAAATAACAAGCACACACACACTTTATTTTGTTTGTCTTAACACATGATGAAGGCATAAAAACTGTAAAGATCTGAAACTCATACACAACTAATTACCTCATTTCAAGGCAGAATATCTCAGTGCTGTAACCTTGGTGGTGCTTAAATTTCAACATTAAATATTCACTTGCTTATAAGATTTAAATTGTTATGGTCTTAATCTGCATCCATACATCCTGAAGCTTAATGTCAACAGACTGAATCCTGCTAATTGGCTTTTAAAAGGGACAATTCTAACAAGGCTAACATGAATATTTAAATTTATTTCACCCATAAATTCAGACAAACTCTTCAGTGTAACTCTGCACTGCAGAGGTCACCAGTGACAGAGACATTAACTTTTCCTCTCATGTAGCAGGTTAGTGGCACCGTTAGCTTAAACGCGCAGCGAATTAGCGTGATTAGCCTGGTGCTAATTTCCCCTGCAGTGCTGAGCTGCAGGCAGAATATTAACCAGCTCAGGTTTTATAAAGACGCCGAGCAGCCTGCTCCTCGGGTGGACTGTAGGCAGACTTTGGATAAATCCAGCTGGCTTCATGTTAATATTGTTCTCTCTGACTTATCCTCCATCATTTCTCCTCGCTGTGGAAGAAGCAGTGGCCCCAGCGCCCAGGGGCCACGCTGCCATCTTTTATTATTTATGAATCTGATTAATAATCTGCCGCCCCGCTGCAGGAGAAGCTGAGATCCATGAAAGCACCCAGAAGAAAAGCAGCACCAGGGTGTAATTCCACTTCAGCGTGGCGCGGAGAAGAAAAGAAAAGAAATCATCATCTCCCACATGCTTAATGAGAACAAAAGCTGAGACACTGCCGCTTGAAATCCCAGACACAGCTTGTTAAACTGAACTTTTTATTGAGGTTCAGTCAAAGCAGCGGGGGGTTAAACACTGCGGCGGGTCGAGGCCGTACATACGGAGGGTCCGGGTGGAGGCGAGAAGACAATGCAGCGATGAAGAGGAACACAAGAGAGCAGAAAGTCAGCAGACCACCACTGAAAGCTGCAGATGGAGGATCAAACAGTGTTTGTTAACCCTGTAAAACTGAAAGGAACGCTGAGTCTCCTGCTCTGTGAGAGAACAAGTATCTGAACGTGCATTTCACTTGAACCAGCAGCCAAACTGACGACTGGAAGATAATCTTCACAGATGAACCAACAACAAATGAAACGTTCTGTCTCTTCCTGTTCAAACATGTCATGTTCAAGGTTTTAGCAGCAGTTAGTGTTGGAGCTACTACAGTACTCAGTCTCTTCAGTATTCAGAGTATTTTAGCTCCCAGCTGTCTAAAATACACACTGTATACATCATTCAGCCCTCCATGTTTGTTCTCATAGCTCGCCACTCAACTGACCTGTTTGTTGAGTTGCTGACCTTTAACACTCATAACAAACATAATGAATATATAATAAACAATGATAATAAACAGGATTAATGTGATTTTGGGTGAGGTTTTCTTATTTGTGGGAGTCACCTCCCTGCCTCTGATTCTCACACTGCAGTCGACACTCACACACTGTCTATGCATTTACTTAAACACACTCATATATGCAGAGAGTCAGGCTAAATAGCTTAATGCGCAATTAGAAAATAAAACAGCAAACAGTGTAATCAACACAGTCGGCGGCTGCCAGAGTTTATCATGTTTATTCTAAACTGAACGACACAGTTATGGGATTTTAATTAGAGAACAGGCAGCTCAGAGCTCTGCTCATCTCCTCTAAATGTAGAGTCTGAATGTTTGTTGCTCTCTGAGGACCAGACGACATTAATCCTACAGTAAGTCAACTTCCGCTGTTAGTGATATCTTTAACTGGAAATGGATCTGAATCATTTACAGTGCAGTTATCCAGACTATTACATCTCGTCCACACAGCGAGGCAGAAGGAAACTCAGCAGCAGCGAAGGCTGGTACCACAGAGTCTTGGTTCTGTTACTCAGTAAAACTGCAGCAGGTGTTACCGGTGTCAACGCAGATCATTTTTATTAAGAAGAACTCTGACTGCACCTTAGCTAAAGAGTATATTTTGTTTTTAGGGACAGACATGGCAACAATCATGAATCATAAATTATTAGTTTCATCTGTCTCCTGGTCCATAAGAAGAGTCTCTGTGGAAGTCTGCTGCTATCAAAGGCTAATAACGTCCGATTATCAGTAATAAATGTTACGGAGTGGACACTTGGGAGTTTGTACACCTGGCAGGTGAATGCTGGTGTTAATTACCACCGTCAGCAGCAGCAGTGACTGTCAATCTCAGCTCATGGAGGCAAATAAAGTACTTTAAAACCCTTAGCTCCCAAGCTGCTGCAGCTTGCGTCAGAACCAGTCTGAGTCATAACTCAGTCAAATCTGAACACGCTGACACTGCACACATATTCTTAGATTCAGTGTGACCTACACTTTGTGAGGACAACAAGTTTTTAAGTTTTCTTAGGTACACTGCAGACAGGGAGTGCTGGTTGATAATTCTACATACTTTTAATGGTGCCAGTTTTACAAAATATAGCACATATAGATGGAAAAATGCTGGAGGTTGGTAATGTTAGCATACCTGGCTAATTGGCTTAAACCTCAGTTATACTTGTTTGTAGGCACGTACACAGACAGCTGCACACACAACGGACACGTCGTTGTTTTTATTTATAATCCTCTTTGAGGACGTGTTGTCCATGTGCAGCAGATCATCATCTACTTTAATCAACAGCTTATAAATCCACCAACGAGTTCTGAGGAGTTGCTGAAGGCTCCGTCATCACGTCACGAAGATGAGAGCAATTTAATCTGCTGCCACCAAAATCAACCTGTCAGAGCTGTGAGTGTTTAATAGAGACGGAGAGAAGAGAAAAGCTAAAGGAGGAAAAACAGAAATGACCAGATAGTCCTTTTCACTCTGCGTTTTAATTTCCTCCTCTGTGATTCAGCACCTGTGTGAATGATGGCTCATCTGGATTTATCATTCACTGGCTTCACAGGTTTTTTTTTCAAAATAAATGTCTTTTTTAAGTGTTTGCTGAACATTTTCGCTCAATGTTCTGGGCGGTAAAGCGTGGACACTCTCACTAATCGCCTTTTAACAGCCGGCAGAGAAACGCTTCACATGCTGCCGGAAAACAGATTCACAGATTTGGTGTAATTATTAAAGTTAATGACAGATGAAGCAGCAGAGCAGACGACACTGTTTAACTCTCACCACAGGTCCATTTCTTTACTTAGCGACTCAGTGAGCCCTGTTCGTCCCGCTCTGACCTCTGACCACATATAATTACTGTAATAACATTATTCTTATTTAAAATTAATACTGGGCTCAGAAAATCAGCAGCAGTCTGACCAGTGTTTGTCTGCACGGACTGACGGCCTTAATCAGGAAAGGTCAGTTAACATGTTCATGTTCAGTCCTACTTACCCTGAACCATTAAAACTGTTTCATCATGTTTTCTGGAAGAACTTTGTCAAGTCTGAGAAAATGGATAGATAATAGATTCAGTGATAAACTGACAGTTAGTTGGTCCGACTACTTTGGTTCAGACTTAAATGTTTCTTGTGATGAAATGTGGTGCAGACCTTTATTCCCCTGAGGATGAACTGTGATAACTTTGGTGATCCTCTAACTTTAACTATTTTAATTTATCCAATACTTAGGCTTATGAACAAATTGATGCTAATTAAAGATTTCAGAGAAACGTACAGTCTCATGCATTAAGTCAGAAAGTTGCTGACATGGTACAACTTTTCTTTTTATCGATGGAAAGGTTTAAACTGCCGCTCTACAACCGACTGAAATCAGCCTGGTCCTGTTTATTCTGATTAAGGTGCTTATATCGATTTATATTTGTATTCGGTTTGAACTTTTAAACCAGTTACATTTAGAATATTAGGCTCCATGTAGAAGGATCTAGTGTGAATGGGGTATTACTCTGTTTCTTTAACTTCTATATCAAGTCATATTTCCTACATTTACACAACCTAAAGTCACTAATTTGTGCCAGAGTGCTTTACAATATGTACTCCAAACTGAACAGTTTAACTAGTAATATTACTTATGACATACTTAAAATTCTTTGTTTCTCTCTCTCACTTACATCTGTGTCAAAATTAACATCTGTATTTGTGGTAAAATCCTTGTATCTACATAAAGTATGAATGTACCTCTTCCTCCTCCTTTTTCTCTCCTGTTTTCTCCACATCTTTTTCTTCTATCCTTTCTTTATACCTCCTACTCTTATCCTAACTTCCTTCCTCCCTCATATTTCCCTCTCCTCCTCTTCTCCCTCTCCATAATCCCTCCTTATCTCCTCTTCCTCGTCCTCTATTTATCCCCTCTCTTTATATCTGCTTCTTTTTCTCCTCTTCCTCTCCTCTTTTCCTCCCCCCTTCCTCCCCCCGTGTCGGGTCATTTTTCATGCGTGTCATCTACAGGATGTCACACCTGAGCAGTGCGTCTCTCTCTGCTGAAGATCTATGAGCCCTGGATTTCATATTTTCAGCTTATTTACTTCGTCGTTTGTTTTCATTTTTTTTACTGATGTGGGTCATTTGACAGTTTGGAGTTGTTTTCAAATCTCTGCCACACAAACACTCATGCATTATAGCTCTGCTTTTCCCCCTCACAGGCTGCCATAGGCTGCGGAGAAGGAAGGAAATATGTTTCCACCACATGCTGATTTACAGCGAGCTGCTGGTGGAGGCTGATAGATATTTGTTTCCATGCGGCCGCCGGGAGTCAGATGGCGACTGTTGCTACGTCTTCATATCCTCAATGCCGCCTGATGAGCTCTCACATCCTCGTATGGAAAAATTCAGCACAGATATGGTTTATAAAAACAGAAAACACAAGGTGTTTGGCTCAGCTGCAACATGAATCATGATAGAAAAGGGAAGAGGTTTCTGGGTAAAGTTGGCAGTCATTTAACAACGTTAAAACCAGCAGCAGAACAGGTGTACTGTCCTCCACACAACCTAACCGCTCTGACAGAGAGATTAATGCTGTTTAACCACATCTCCACTCACAGATGCTCTTTCATGTAAACACAACAACAAAAACAACACGACTACATGACTCAGCAAGACGCTCATAAATACAAGTCTCCCAAATTAAACAACAAAATACAAAGGAACATGCTTGTCTGCTTTAAAGAAAGCTATAAGCATTAGCCTGGCTAATTAGCTCCCAGTGCTAGGGGTTATGCCCTGTTCACGTCACGTTTGAGGGAAGGAAATGATGGGAAAGATTCCCATGAGATTCCAGCTGTCGTAATTAATAAATTATCGTTCACACAGACAGAACAAAACGGAAAGACACAAACTTTAGCTACATTTCTGCCATACAAACAGTTTGTTTGCTAATGGCTACTATGCAGGAGTTTCGAGCCATTTTCTCGTATAAACTTTGGAGCTCAACTGGACATCACATGGACCTTATACCAGGAGCTGCAGGGTAAAGTACAGATCAACTGATTTGGACATTTTCATTCCTCTGGGTAATGTCTGTTTAGTTCAGGGGTGCAGTGCGTGTGTGAAAGCAGCTTCAGTTAACAACGCTGACTTGTTTTACTGCAGAGCTGTGAGTCTCTCTATCAAACTTCAGCGTTTAATTACTGTACCTTTAACAACAGACGTTTAGCACCAAGTCTGAGACTTAGACGCTGATGTGAACACTACTTACAACTGTGATTATTGTAACTACAATAAGACATAAATGCAGAACCAGCCTCCTATCGTTAGTAAACTACATGATTTTGTGGGGTTGGAGCATCTGCTGGATGAATCCCAGAGAGAGAGGATGGGGTTGTAATTTATACTACTTATACTTGGACTGTACGTTTTCTTCTGTGTTATCAACATGTTTTCATCACCAAACCTTTAGCAGACAAACTGCAAACTCTTTAACTTATTTCTTTGGTTAAATTTTATTTCACGATGATTCTGGTGAACTTCCTCTTCATGTGACAGGGCGTCTCGTGAATTTCAGATGCTGTGTAATTCAGTAGTTACATGAGGTCTCAACATAATACTGCTCCTGAACAAATAGGTCTTTAATTTATTTTTGATAGCAGGGCAATGAAAAGTATGGTGAGTTATGGGTGTTAGAAAATAAGCTGCCCTGATCTTTATGCTCCATTATCTTTAATTCACACACACACACACACACACACACACACACACACACACACACACACACACACACACACATCCTGCACCAGTGTGGTCTGGGTTTCTTTACGACGTGGACTGAAAGAAGTCCGATGGTTTGTAAAGTCTTTTCTCCTGGAAGTCGGCAGTAAAAGGTTAACAAGCTGCCTGTGATAAATGGAGGCAGTAAGAAGATGATGAGGTTCAGTGTGATATTCCCTCTGCTAACAGCTTCACATCAGCATTTACTGCCAGAGGTTAGCAGCACTGTCAGCTAAAAACTGTGGTCAAACTGTGTGTGAGGTCAGTGGACGATAAAAAACATCAGACTCTCAGCATCCAGAACCCGTCCGTCCAAACAGACGAGGTGGTGTTTTCTGCTGGGACAGGACTAGATTTTCTTTGTAAATATTAGAGGAAAAGCTAAAATCTGCTGTGTCAGCCATGTTTATGGACTAAATTAACTTTAAGGAACAACCCGACAACTCTCCTGTGCAGTGTTTCTTGGAGAAGATGGATCAGTTTCATCTCTGCTGCAAAAGAACTAATGAGCCAATTACAGAAAATACTAAAAACGTCATCAACAGCAGGTCTCTACAAGAGCCTCATGAAACCACTTCATACATTAGGCCTCTTGCATAAGTTGTACAGTACGACAAAATAAATTTGTTGTGTTTTCCACCACAAGAACAGTAAACTATGAGATCAAATGCAGCCTTTGTTTTATCATTCTCATCACCAAATTAAAATGAAAATGTAGCGTGAAAGACAGATAAACAGACTCATTACTGAAATTACTGCAACTAATATAAAGTTTTATTCAGTGGCCTGCATTCATCTACAAAATCAGTGTAGCTCCTGAATGGTAAAAACTCTCCTCCTCCATCCAACCTGTTCAGTTGCAGTAAATTAGTGTGTGAACTCTCGGATGGAGTCCACATTAGTGCCAAATGTCAAGATATTCTCTCTAGGTATTCCTGAGATGTTCACGAGAGTGGGAAGGACGGACAACCTGAAAACACGCCAAATGTTGAATGAGGAAAAGTCAGAGGAACAGTAGAATAGTAGGGGTACGACGATACATGATATTGGGTTCAAGAGGACGAGACGAGATTTTAACACTATTTTTAAGAAAACTTTATTGATGTGACTGGAAAGATTTTTCTGTTTGAAAGTCACAAAATGCAAAACGAATTATTAAATTAAATTTTGAAATGTCTCTGTATGAGTTTCTAACTTGTAACTGAAGCTGTGTGTGACTTTCTAACTGAACTCCTTTCCTCAAATAGAACATAAAAAATAAAAACAGTATAAACAACAGAAAGAAATCAAACTAAAACTGTTGTTAGTCATTTATCTGATTTATATTATAATCAAAGTATTACTCAATACTGTGCAAACAGAGACTGACCAGATTTTTCTTTGAGTATGATACAGAGCTCAGAGATGGTTACAGCTACACAGCCCAGACTGAGATATGGTCATGTTCCTCTTCAATGATGGGTGTCTTTGCAGACAACTTGTGTTAGCCGCGGTGTACGGTACTATACTCTTACAGCCTTTATATTGTTTGTGTCTAGTTTGTCACTCTGTCGCTGTTTGCTTTTTCTACTGGGTATCCAAAATGCTGCCACGGGGGCATCTTCTATGTTATTTCATCAGTCATACTAGTTGCAGCTGGATAGTGTCTCGTGAGACAACTTTTCACCTCGACCAGAAACACTGTCACGAGATCTCGTCACACCCCTATCCTATAGTTTGTTGATATATTTCACTCTGGACCAAACTGGTGAATCAAAGCACGGAAAGACACAACGCTTCCATGGTTATACATCAACAATCTCACTGAGAATCAACCAGAAGCAGCAACAAAAGAGCTGAGCTCTGGTGTCCCTCCTCTGCAGTGGGCAGCACAGGAAGCTGATTAAAAACTACTGGGAATCCTCCAGTAAAAAGAAAACAACCATCACACACTGAAAACTAAACAGTATATATACTACATGTGCAGAAATGCAATATAAATACTACTAAATACTAACCACTGCAACTATTCTACAGTTGTATCCAAGGAAAATATAAATGAAAAGGTCAGCTGCTTTAACAACCAACAGAGCAGCAGACTGCTGGGATTCCCTTCCTCTTCACATCCGTCTGCTGACGTCATCCCAACATTAGTCAACAGGCTCTCCAAAGTTTCAGACGTGATCAGAAGTTGCTCTGCTTAATATCCAACAATTAAGAGGAAGTTCATTTAACTCTACAGAAATTTAAAATTTGTCTCTGTGGCAGAGAGAAACAAAAGAGCCGTCCTCTGAGGCTTCATATCAGCAACCATCTGGACGGGAGTTTGGCTGCGAAACAGCGATTCCCTGCAGACACTTCATATGAAACTTTAATTAATGGGGAGAGTGTGTGATCACGGTGCGGTGAATCAGTGGCCTCAGTGGCTGAACGGGCTGCCTGACAACAACAACCTTCCTGCTCGGGGAAACCTGACAGTGGCGACGGCGGATTTACAGAAGAAGAGGAACTAATTAAATTTGGGTCTCGGCTCGCTGTTTTCTCTCAGTACGCCCGGAGCAGCAGCTGGGAGGAGAGGGGAGGGGGGAGGAGGAGACGGAGCAGAGAATTAAACGCCATTGCTGTCAGTTTGGCCTGTGATGCCTTTGCGGGTGAGACGAAACATCATACTGTCCGTGTCCTACACTAAACGCTAAATACAGGACTGCAAACTCGGCTACGAAGAAAAAGGTGACATGAAACTCGTTCAGGAAGTTTTAGACAGTTGCTTCTTTTTCTTCCTCCAGCTCCACTGCACATGAGGATGACTGGCAGCAGTGGTGGAAACAAGTACTGCACTTCAACTCTGAGTAACTTACTCTGTTCAGTTTGTAGATTAAGATAAATAAAGTAATATATACATTTATCACAGGGGTCAGGGGTTGCTGCAGCATCATCTCAGATGTCTGTATGAACGGCTCTTCAAATCAAATCCTGTTTTTTCAGCCCTTGATATTATTTCATTTTTACAGCTTCAAAAGCTTCAAAGATTTTTTTACATCTTGAAAAGTATTATTCCTAATCTCATCAAACTCTGTAAGAAGGAAGACAAACATGTTCTCAGTTTGACTGAACCATTAAAAGTGTGTGCTGCATTCTGCTCATTTTCTACAAGGCCGGAAATTTGGACAAACAACAGTGATACTGGAGGTGTTATAACCCCATTTTTCATTATCAAATATAATCTGTTTATAATTTTGTGCTGATATTTGAGGTCTCTACCACTAATGGACATGAAGATATTATGAGGAGTATGGAAGCACTTTTCAGTCATTTTTCATAGGATCAAAATGGTATGTGGGATAGCGAGTAGGAACATGAACATGAATGTGCAAATAGCTTAATATTTGGTCATTTACTGTAAAAAAAAAAGAGTCAATGTCCTTCCATGTTCCCTTCACAGATAAATATAAAAAGTTAAAAGCATTGTTTTAGGTGAAAGCTCATTTTGACCACTGAGATGAAAAAATAAATAAAAATAAATAAATCTAAATGTAAGTCATGTTCCACGTTTACAAAACCAAATGTGTCTCACTGTGTGTTCACAGTTTAGTCCTACCAGGATCCAGGTGTACGACACAGTGTCCTTATCCTCAGGGTGTAGGTTGGTCTCATGGAGGCAGACGCCATCTTAATCCCTCAGCTTCTGGATATGCGAACACCAAGCGATTACTACAACCCGACCTGTAATACAGTAAAATATAAATATCGTAGTCTTACATATTTCATGAAAAACTACATATTAGCGGTGAATACCAATACGATTTATTGCTAAATACAGGCTAACTGTTAACTTAATCGTGCCCCAAAATGGCGGCACCCTTCACCTCTCGTTACTAACAAAGCTAAACTTCACAGTGCGTGTAGCATGTAGCTTATCGGAATTCACTTCACGCAAAACAAATACACAAAAACAAAACAACACTAAATAAACAAAACATATTTGCACTATTTTAAGCCAGCTACTGAAAAGTTTACACTTGTTTAAAAACAAGGAAATATGCTAACGTGCACAATGAACTCACAAAATCCTTGTTCAAACTGTTAATAGAAGAATCCAGCAACACATACAGCAGGTGAAAATAATTCATAATCAATTTAATTATTAGTAATATTTTGTTGTATTCTGGAGCCTTTTAACAGTTGGTTTAATACTGGTTACATTTTGAGATTTCATCCGGAGGAAGTGGTCGGCCGCAGATCACATATTTGAAGATATCAAAAAGCTTTAAGTAAATAAATTGATTTGATGACTAATTCAGAGCCATCTTCAATAACAACCACTCATTTTCAGTTCCTCTTAACGTTGTTCTGAAAGTATTGACAGCATCCTAAAAGACTCTTCTAGTAGTTTAGATGAAAAAAATAATTTGTCGGTTGAACAATAAAAAAATGAATTTTCACCTGTTTTCCCAAGTTGTGCCACTGTTTCCAAATCAGAGGAAACATTAAAATATCTTTTTTATCGTGCAGCAGACAGGATATTTTTTCATTTGGATGGTTAGAAGAATCACTGAGGATTCTGTGAATATCATCAGAACAAACACAATCAGACTAAAAGTCACACATGCCTCCTGCTGAGATCTTTTTAGAGACACCAAAGGCATAGGTAGAGATGGAGACGGAAAAAAATATTTAATCCTTTTTCAGGGCCAGCGGGAGCCGTACCTGAAGGTCTGAATTGAACTTAAGTGAGCTATTCTGCTGGTGAGGGTTTTTATTTCCACCACTCCACTGAGCTTTTTTTTTTACTCTATTCATCTGTGTGCAGCGACCAGGAGAAGCACACTGATCACAACACAGTCAAGGTCTGCTGCTTCTGTCACCAAGTGAAAAGCTTTAAATCTGCTTTTTTTTCCAGTTGGAAGTCCTTCACATCAGACCAGCTCCTGTTCACAGAGGGAGGCCGATGGCATCGAGGACAACTGCTGCTCCACGTTCTCTCTGTTCACATTCATATCTTAAAGTAATCTGCATAAAAGCTTAGATCATTGTATTAACATTATATACAAACAAGAACCTATGAGAGTGTGTGTGTTCTCACACCATTCCTCTTCTTGCTTCAGTTCTCTGGATCTCTGTTGCAGCTCACACCCAGGTCAAGAGTCTATTCAGACCAGATGCTTTGATATCAGGTCATATTAAGGCTAAGGAGGTGATCTTGTTTGAGATTATTTAACTTTCTTACAATGCAGATCAGCTTGTTGCCAGAGCCATATTCAGTGTTCATCATCATCAGGGATGTGCGTCATTCTGTTTTGTCTGAAATACTCTCAGCTGTCAAAAATTCCCAAAACAAGGGAAACAGAACCCGAAACTAAGTGGAATTATGTGAAAAGATTGGTTGTTTTTAAGTGTGTAAAAGATGGATGATACATGGATAACATGTTTTTATGCAGTTATCTGTGTTTGGAGCCCGAAGCGACGACAACAAAGACAAAGACAACATGTGTGAATGTGATCCAGGAAGCTCGACAGCATCTGTTACTTTTGTCAAACATGAAACCACAGGAAAAATTCAATAAGGTTAATTGCAGTTGTGTGTTGCGGGGGCTATAATTAGCTCGGCTGTGATTTCCCCGCTGCTTTGATGAACTTGTGAACATGAAACGGTTGCATTCTGAGAAGCCTCGAGGTCGACTCCGATCAGCTGATACAGAGACGACAGTGACGTGTCCTTTGATCTCGTCGTAACAGCCAGAGAGGAAACGCATCACGCACATTATCTCACATGCAAATCACACGGCCGCCTCCCAGCTCAGTTTAACACTTTCACACTGTTACATCATGAGTTCTGCTGAAGAAAAGCCTGATCTACTTCTCTTATTTATGTCCTTGCATGTAAATACTGTGTGGAGACAGAAGCTTCTGTGTGCTTGGCAAAACATTCATGTCTACCTTCACAACTCAGTTCATCTTTATATGCTGCCAAGAATAATCTTAATAACTGATTCATCCCATGCATAACAAAACAACTTCATCACTGCAAAACTATAATCTGCATTTTAACGAGTTTCACATTGTAAGACAAGAATAATACTTCCACAAACACATCTCTTCAGACCTATACCATGACCCACAGTTTGTAGTACCAAGATAATAAAACTCAAAATCCATAGAGTTTACAGATAATGAAACAATAAGATACCATAAAAAGAAGAGAAAAGGCTGTTTGTGTGAATGACGATTTATAAACGGCACTTTACTGTTTCTGGTGGACGAATCTTGTGTTACTGAACCAGAAGAATGATGAGAGATCCCTGGAAGGAAAGCAAACTGACAGTGTTGTGACCGAGTTAATGTTATAAAATAAGACATAAGTTTTCTAACCATGCTGCTACTGTACATGCTGTGACAGCTGAAACATATATGACTGCATCGTCTGCATACATCTGAACACCTGCTCCGAGATGTGATTCAGGAAAATCATTTAGATATAAACTGAAGAGAACAGAGCCCTGTGGAATTCCTATTTTATTCCTTAAAAAATGATGATTTCTTGTTATTAATGACACACTGTTCACGGTTGGAGAGGTAGGATTTGAACTTATTTCATCAGAGAAATTAAATTTATAAAGTTTATAAAAGAAAATATCACAGTTCAGTGATTTGGAGTTAATAAGTAATCACTGCAAACAGTTTAACTCTGTATTCTAAGCTGTCATTAAATAACTTATTATCTATTCACAGGTAATTAACTTTGACAGTTAGAAAAGTGGGACTGTTGACCTGTATTAGTCTATGTCAAGATGTTTCAAGATAGGTATAATTTACTGCATATATTTATGCAAGTTTATTTCAGAAACAGCTCTAAGAGATGGAAGTCTAGTCTCTCCACATTTTTCCCTTTCTGTATTTGAAGTAAACTGAGAGGCTGTTGCATCAGATCTGACAGTTGTTCTGACAGAGGAGAATCAGAAAACTAAAGACACTCAAAAATGAAAATTCCTGACAGTCAGAAAATGTAGCCAAAACATAAACAAACCACAACGCTTAAAACATGATTAGAGGGCTACCTGCTCATAATCACTCAAACCAGTGTGAAGAGTCTGACAGTAAATATGATTATCCTGCTGTGAATAATAATATTTCATTTCTGAGCCCTGCAAAAGAGAGAAAGAGGATTTATGAGGCATCAACTGGGCTCTGTAAGAACGAGCAGAAGTGCTGATGGCAGGTTATTGATCTGCTTCATTTCTGACGATGACACAAACAAAGCCGCTGGGATGTGATGCAGCTACACTGACGGGACAGAGCACACAACAGAGTCACCAGATCCAACTCCAGAACTGTCCAGTCAGCCCAAAAGCTGTTTACAACCTACTTAAAATATGCTTAAATGGACTTTCTTATTGGATTAGCCTTGCTTAGCATAAAGACTGGAAGCATGGGGAAACTGCAAGCTCCATCAGAAGTTCATCATCAAACATGTTGCATCTTTTCAGCGAACCATCTCAACTAGTTGGTCTAAGCCGTAACTAGGTTTTGTGGCCAGAGCTCAAACCTGGCAACCACATTGTGTTGCCATATCTCATACTTCTGGTGTGAGAAATCCACACACACTAAAGCTACAAGTACCACACCAAGTAAAGGAAACAATAATAATAATGCCTAATGCCATGATGCCTAATAAGAGATTGTATTGAGTTACAGAAGCAGGTGGAAGAGAGGCTAGCCGAGACGTCATGATTATTATTCTCTGTTCTGTGAAATAATATATCTTGACCTCTATTTGAAGGACTGTCCAGACACGTATAGTTCCCTAACAATAGACAAAAATCATTGGTGATCATAGCGCCATCATCAGGCCAACATTTTAATCTGTGCATGCTTCAGTTTATGACCCAATACTTCTCTTTTATCACCCTTTCCTTTGGTACATAGCAATCAGGAATACTTCGTGAGTTACTTTGCTTTTGTCGACCTAAAGGAGCCATAAGTCTACCTCTAACATCATTTTTGAGAGGGGGAGGGCTGTAGTGAAGCTGCTGTTTTGAATTCTGGCTGTAACTGCTTCTTAAACCACATCTTTGTTTCTATACTTTAGTTTCTACATGTGTTGAGTAAACACCATAATCCTTCTGCCTGTCTGTCTGTCTGTCTGTCTGCAGTTGAACAGTGACAGATGATCTGGAGGCAGACGGTGTTTCACTGTGCTGCTGCTGCTGCTGTCGTTGTCATTTTTGGGTTTGGTTAGGCAGCTCATTGGCTTTCCCCTCGCCCTCCTGTGGGATCACTAACCTGATGTGATCGGGCTAAGCGAGGCTGCTCGCCGCTCTGAATTTATTGCTAAAACACAGCGCAGCCTGCATGGAAATGCTGTGGTTTAGCATACAGGCCTGCGGTGATAGGATCAAACACAACCAGCACTGAAATGAATATAACACTTCAAGGAGCTGCAGCTTATCACGCTCTGCTTATCTGTGGTTTATTTTACCTGCAGATTGACATGAGCGATGGCATCAGCTCCTATCAGAGACAGACGTATGTTTAATGCACAGGAAACACAGATCATTTCCCATAATTCTTTGATTCCAGCAGAAGGTCAGATTTGAACAGAAAAGGAGAGATTTGACTTTTGACTGAGATACAAACAGGAGGTTTGAGTGCTGAGACTCAAAGTGAAAGGATAACAGGACCAAGTTTTGTTGTCTGTGACTGTAACAGCTTTGTTCTCATACTTTACTTTCTACACTCCATATGTTCAGAGAGGGATGGTTCAATTTGAAATGAATTCAAAATAACATGCAGCCCACACAGGCTATTCTACAATAGGTTGGAGCTGTGGTCACATATTTATCTCTGCTTTTATTTCTGTGAAGAACAGGGGTGAGAACAAGCCTCTAGGAACGGTGCTCGGCTGTGAAACGATCTTGTGAAGTGGCCAAATTTGGTATTGCACCTTTAGGCCAAAAAACATTTTCCCTGTTACACAATCAGCGGCTGTAAAACACTGAACACATTTTTCAGGGCATCGTAAACCTGAAATGACTCTTTTTAACATCTGAAATTGATCCATTCTATCTTTCAACACATGTATGTACTCGCCTCTGGCCACAAATTTACCCCACCTCGCTCAGTTTACCCAGAGATCAACTTGTGTTATTTTGTTGTTAGACCTGTCACCACATTAGGCCCTGCAGTTTATGCTTTTAGCCCTGGCTACACTTCCTGTTTCAGAGTGAGAGGGTAACAGCATCCTCTCAAATAAGTGAAACACAAATCAAAGAAAGCCACAAATGCTTCAGTCTTTCACCTTCCTCATGCATGAGACGTAACTTCTGTCAGTGCCTTCTGTACATATACGTTTATATCAGCGAGGTTGTGTAGTGTATCTTGCAGCAATATAATGATTTTCACTATGAGGCACCGACCGCCAGGAGGCGCCATTAAAATTTAACAGGTTAAACCGAGCTGCCTTTGAGCTGTTGTAGAAATCAAAGGTACACATGAAGAGAGCAGAAGTTTGGTGTGGGACCATTTCAAGCGAAGAAATAACGAAGCTGATTGTAAACGGTGCAATAGCCGGTGATACGTTTTTTGTTTTGTGTCTAAAAGCCTTTCAGTTGTGTTTCTGATGAGCGCCGTAGCTTTGGTTTGTTAACTTGTTGGGTTTGACTCAGAGCCTCGGGCTCCGCTGCCTTTATGAGGCCGCAGATCTTTGTTGTTTTACTTTCTGTTAGTTCAACTTTAAAGGCTTTGTTTAAGAGGATTGTTGTTGGACTATCATTTCTTCTTGGAATAAAGATTTCATTGAGGAAAAACACATTTTCTTTAGTAGCCTATTTTCTGCCAGAGGCATTTCAGTATAAAAAATAATGTTTAATTAATAATTGAGCATAAATTTTCCTGATGATCAATCAGGGAAATTTCTTCAAATGCCCATCCCTAGTTCCTGCTAACGACACAACTACTTCACTGGAAAAACAAACAAAGAATACGCAACAACACGCAGGCCTACAACAAGCTCATCTATGACTAATGTTTAATGTTAGCATTGAGTTGGACACCACTATATTTTCACGCCTTGCAAACAGACGACTACAAACACTGAAAAATTTCATTGTCAAATAAAAAGAAAAGATGATGAAAAAGATGATCGCCCTATTAATAATTCTGTTTTAGCAGTTAAACTAAACATCCCAGTCTAGTGGTGAGCTATGAGGATGAACAGATGGGAGCGAACTGTGAAAATGTTTCCTGTTTTAAATTACAAAAAAAGTCGGACAAATGACAGCAGCAGAGAGAGCTGGTTGATGGTTCATGGATAAAAGAAATAACTGTACATTAATGCTCTGATAAATGACTGAGCAAATGCTCAAACTTAAAATCACCTTCTCCTTTCAGGACTAAACCTTCACCCCAGACTTGAGTCACTGTGCTGCTTGTTGTATCTGTAATAATTTTCTCTCTCTGGTGGACAGATGCAGCGACTCTTTGCCAAATAGCTGCTGTGGTTGTGGTCAGGTGCATCATGATGGACAGAGAAGTGGAAGGCAGAGAGGCGGTGATGGAGGAGCAAAGTGCAGTCGGGTCGGCGTTGGACAGAACGATGATCGCCGAGTGAGAAACCACACAGAGAGAAAAGAAACATACTTAAAGTCCCAGCCAGCAGAAATCCATCTGACATTTGCGAGGCGATGAAAATGTCATCCTGAGAGCTCGATGAGTGGGTGGATAACAGGAGGACACACCGCTGAAATATTTGACTCCAGTCATCAAACTTTACTCAGGCAGAAGTGCCTCTACAAGTGCAGGGTGGAGCAGAAAGCACTTTAATTTAATACAAATTATTAAGGGCAACATAGTGTTTTACAGGCTGGTGGAGATGCAGGTCAATATGTTATCAATTTTTATTTATTTCTTTTAGATTTTTGTTTCTTTTAAGAATGAAACTGTTTCATAAAACCTGTCTTAAAGTGCTATATGAGGGTATTATACAGCATTTTTATGATTAGACAAATGGACTTTCTGATTGGATTAGCCTTGTTTAGCATAAAGACTGGAAGCATGGGGAAACTGCAAAAAGTTCGTTTTAGTGCAGAGTAAAAAGTAAAATAATAATGTTTCTCAGTGAACAGATGGGATGAGGATTGTGTTCAGCTCTTTTCACAAAAACAGACACAGCCTTGATCTTATTCTTTCACTGTGACTGAGAGACAGTGTACAGAATAAAAAGTGAGACAGATTCGTCCTCCTCTCAGGCTTCAGGGCTTCACACTCTGAATGATCGACGTGTCAGGACGCATGTTGTGATCAATCGATTAACGCGTGCCTGAAACACTGATGATGTTTGCTTGGCACCTGGACACAGTCGATACAGGACATAAAACAAACATGAGAACCTCCTGCAGGTGAAGAAAAGTCTCCGCTGGATTTTGGAAACGTCACGTCAGAGACTGTGATCCCGCACCTTGCCTTCGACTTCCAGCAGAAACAGGCGCAGGGGGAAAATTGCGCCTCGGGCAACAACGTGTTCGACACTGAAAAGATGAAGGAGCTGCAGATGAGAATGCTTTGAGTGCTCCTTTGGAAAAGAAACGCAGAGAAAACAGGAGCAGAGCTGGAAAAAAGTATTTATAAATCATTTATTGGAGTGAAAAGCAGCAGTGGAATCGTGGAAAAATCCTGCAGTAAAATACGAACTTTTCAACAAAAAGAAACATGACGATTCTTTTCACATTTAGAGCTAAAAGCGTTTTCTGTCCTCGTCTTGATGGGTTAGATGAGTTACACATCTCAAAAACTTGAGGCTGGTTTACCAAGTGGGAAAAACAGGCAACTGCCCTTTGACCCAAGCCCTGACGTGGACCAGAGACTCTGTATGAAGTGACAGTTAATATTTCTTGTCAAAAAGTCACAGAGCTCAGTTTAATGACCAGAATGAGACACAAATTGACTACAAATGACACAACTGCTTTGTTTGTAGTTGTTTTATCTCATAATCTGTCCATGTCTACAAAATAACCACTTAAAAATATAAATTACATGATGAAAAATGGACTGACTCATTCTTTCAGAGTCAGTTTCAGGGTAAAATCTGTGTTAAAGAGGTTAAAAACTTTCTGTTCCATGTCTGAGAGGAGTCAGTCAGTGTCAGTTTGTGGTTTGACACCGTGCGGTCAAACAGCATTAGATCCATTTCTTTGGGTCGTGAGTCGCCCGGCGCTGCGGCTGCACCGCGTCAAGCCCACACAGAACTGAGCTGAAATTAATCATGGGTCTGGCGGGCGGGTACAATACGGCCGCTCCATGCATATTTCATTCATCTCCCTCGCACCACGACTCGATCAATCCTTCATGAATAAAAAAACAGTCCCATTTAAACCGAGCGCTCATTTGCATCCATCCAGCTTCCCCTCCATTCACCGTCTGTAACCCTCCGCCGCCATATCACACGACCCCACAGTCCGACTCTTAGAAACCAGCTCAGCTCAGAAAGAGGTTCAGTGCACCCACACACCCTCAATAATCAATAAATAGTTTCCAGTAACATCCTGAAGACAAAGTTAAGAGCAATTAGAACAGACACACACAAAATGAGACGGTTACTGTTCTTGAATCTCTCTGATTACAGTCATCTTGGTCTTCCCTGAAAGGGAACAATTTTTTTTAGTTTGAGTTTACTATCAAAAAATCAAGAAAGTGTCTAAATGATAATGAACCAAAATTACACTGTAAGGCTTCTTCTTTCTATTTCTATAAATCCTGCAGAAAGACGGGGGAGCTTAACCTGCTGCCACTTCAGATAAAGTAACGACTCCTCCCTCTGACCGCTGCTTGTGAGGGAGTTTTTAAAATAAGTCACGATGTTCCACATTTAAAAAAACAAGCCAAGTTAAAACCAGGGAGAGTCCCGAGAGCCGAGTTAGACAGATTGATTCCTGAATGATCATATGTTGTGACAGCCGCTGATTTGTTTACACCAGATTTAATTCAGGAAAACGACTGATTCTCGAAACCAAGTGAAGCAAAGTGAAGCCGCAGGGTGATTCCATAGAAAGTGCTGTGTTCTGAATCTTTTTGAGACAAAGGAGAGAAAGTGGAGGAGTTCTGAGATCAGAGTCTGAGCTGACGCACAAAAGCTTTATTAGTTTAGATCTGTTACTTCTTCCTTCTTGGTATTAACACATTCTTATTTTTCCACCCTCGATTCTTTTCTGCCTTCTTCACCACCTTCTAACAGTCTTCCCTTCCTCCCTTCTTTTTCCTTTACTGTTCCCTAACTCCGTTCGCTTCATCCTTGTTCCCATCTTTCATTTTTGATGTCACCTCATCCTTTCTTCCCTTCTTTTCCCGTTTCTTCCTTCCCTTTTTCTTCTTTCTCTCATCTATCTGCCACCCTTTCCTTCTTCCATCCCTTTTTCTTTCTTTTTCTTAACATTTTCCCTCCTTCCATTTTTTGCTTTCATCCTTACTTCCTTTCCTTGTTCGTAATGTCTTTGTAACCTCTTTGTTCCTTTTTCCTGTCTTTTCTCCCTCCTTCCCTCCGTCCACATCAATCTTTGTTCCGTTTTTTATCTTTATTTCCTCATGCTTAACTTCCTTAATCCTTCCCTCCATCACTCTTCCCTCCCTTCCCTTCCTTCCCTCCTCCTGGTGAATTTGTATTGCCGTCATGAATCTCTGACATGACACAGTACCTTTAGTTTGCGCTGCCGCTGCCTGAATCACTTTGGTGAATTTGGTTTTGATGACTTTAATATCGGCTCTGACCTGCATCCTGTTTGAAAGCTGCAGGTAGACGAGCAGGTTTCCCCTCATAAATTATCCGTCCTGCTACTGGGAAATAATAAACATCAGACCGACGGCGGGGGAGGATTACTAATGGGCTGCAGCTAAAGATTTGCGGCTTGGGCGATCTGTCAAAAAAATAATAATAATAATAATAACAGTGCCTCAGTCAGACGGGAAAACACAGCTCTGTGTGTTTGTGTGTGTGTTCCTGATGTGACTGACACCCAATAAATAACCCATTTCAATTTTTGAAGCAGTCATGATGATAAACTCCACAACAGGCTTCTACGCTCACCTGTGTTGATGCATTATGTCCCTCTCGCATGACAAAGTGGCTGTTTAATCACAAATCTGTCGCCATCTTACAGTAGCGAGGCTCCTGACGGCAGCAGGCGGGCGGAGGGCCGGGTTTCCTTCCAGGATCCACACTGCAACAAAAATACATCTTAAAAAGGCCTCTGCAGTCATGATGTGAGCATATAAATCACACGTATGACTGAAGAGTCGAAAAGAGAAAAATCTGCATTTTGTTTGTCAGGTGAAGCTTTAGGCCTGTTCTCCTGTAGTAACACAAACCGAAACCCTTAACGTGTCATAAATTATGGTAAAATATTATTTACAAACTGTTAAGCACCGCCATGTTGCACACCAAGTCTGGTGCACTTTGGGAAATAAAATAACTAAAATAACACTCATTTGCTTTTTTCCTCAAAAAATCAACATCCATCTCATCTGTCTGTGACTTTTTGTCTCTGGTATGAGTCAAAAACACCAGGTCCTACCATTTCTCCCTGCATGTCCCTTTGACGCCCTATTTTAGCTTGAACACAGCCCATTACACCAAGAATGAAAGAAAGTGCAAATTGCAGCAAAAATTTCACTCTTTCTCTGAGTCAAAACCCAATCAACTCTGAACACACACATGATAGGACATGTTTTAAGGTTCAGTGTGACTCACACTTCCTGAGGATATCACCATCTCTGGTGTTCATTGCTATTAAATGTCCATAAATCTGCATAGACAAAATTAAGCTCCTAATGAATCCAGAACTTGCCTGAGAATCGTCATGTTTTTAGGTTTTCTTTACTGTCAAATGAATCCAGTGACAGTTGTCTGTACAACCATGGATACACTGTAAACAGGAACTGCTAACAGATAATTCAGCATATTTTAATGGTGCTAATTTGCCAAAATGCAAACAAACGTAAGCTAAAAGAAAAGAGGGCTCAAGTCGCAGCCTGCAGCTAATTCACTGACTCCGTGGCATTAACTGAATTAATTGACTGTACATATCATTTACCAGCACAGCTTAAGCAAGGATTTACTGTTTTATGTTATTCTTTAATTGCTGAGCTGAAGTCAGGATGTGGTTAGCCTAGCTTAGCATAAAGACTGGAGGAAGGGCCAAACAGAGATCATAGATCATAGTCAGAGCCAGGGTAGCCATTTCCAGTCCTGAAACTAATCTACGCTAACAATGTCCTGATTCCAGCTCTGTATTTAACACAAGGATGATGTCCACTTGAATAACTCACTTTCAGAGAGAAAGTAAATCAGTGTGTTTTCCACTTAAGTGCCACGAGCAGGAAGAATCTGAACACGAAGAACGCCTCTGGATTTTCAAACAGTCTGATGACAGTGTCATCACTAATGAAGGAGTTTGATCCCCGCGGTGAGGACAGCTCAAGTGCCCAGAAAGTCTGATTCACAAAGCAGGAAATCAATCATCTCTAGCTGCAGCAGACGCTCTGACAGATTCAGAGTTTGTGATTTTTTTAATGTAATAATATTCATCATCAATCTGCTCAGCATCTGCACCGAGCTAGAGCTCATTAATGGAGCCTTTAGATGGGCCACCATTAATGGTACATGGTGTTTACCACTGAAGTCCAGCTTAACAAACACTACATTTATTTATATCTTATTTTCCACTCAGGTCATATAGTTAGCAAAGTTTTTTAACCAGTCTGTGTTTTGATTTGTGAAAGTCGTAGATAAATATGCACGCATGTTGGAATATGCAAGCATTAATACTTTTAAAAGGTCATCGGTGAATACTTTAACTGGATGGTTTGATTTAGATGCTACTAGAGTTTATGTCCTGGAATTTAGGCGCGAGATGGCAACTATTGTGTGTTTGTAACATGAAGTCTTAACTAAGCCGTTCTTTGTTAGCAAGGGAGTGATACAGATTTTAAATTGATTTAAACTTCTGTGGAATACATAAATTATGCACTGTACATTTGTGGATGTGTTTTTGTTTGGTAAGTAAGTATTTAATAGGTTTTATTTTGTGTTGTCTGTCAGTAGTCTTGTGCCATATTTTGTTTTTCCTTTAAATCATCTTGTTGGTCACTAGATCCAACTGTGAAAACAGATACATGTCACTACAAAAGGGTTCAATACTTTACTCTGTTTCTGTTTTGTCAACAACAACATTAAGGCGACATAAACCCAGAAGTAACTGCATCCTGTGTGGCATCTAGTTCCACAGGCTACATATAAAACAGCTGACTGACTTTCACTTGTGTTTAGACACAGTGACTGAGGAGTAAAGATGAAGGGATGAATGGGGGAGGAGAGGAAAACAAGAGAGGTTTGTGCTGTGATTAGATGAAGCGTAGAGAGAGAAAAAGGTAACGGCGGGTCGTCTCTTCTCCCAGCGCTGTCTGATGCTGTTTTGATGTCGGGAGGAGTGGTGTCCTCCGGCGGCCCGCTGACCCATCTGATGCCACTCTAATTGGACTTCTTTAATTAGCTGCTGAGGTGTCTCCGTCCCTCTTGTCCTCAGCAAACGGAGAGGAAGACGATTTGGCGGGTCGAGCAATTCCTGGGGCTCAGTGCAGAGACCCCCTGATTGGGCCCTTAGCTTTTTCTCGCCGACCTTGCAGAGAGCCGGAGAGCGAGTTAGCCATTTAGTTTCACCTGAAAAGGCGAGGAGGGATTTTGGGAGGAGTGAGTGTTGTTTCTAGGTAACAGAGCAGCTGTGAGCCGTGATGCTGTCAGACGTTCAGACAGCTTGTTGTTTGTTTTCTTGAACGCTGCCTCTCTTCCTCTGAGGGGGCTTCCGTCGGCGGAATAAAACGAGCACTCTCTAATTTAAGACTTATTTGATTTAACTGCAAATTAAATGTGCTTATTCCACTGTTGTTCTTAAGATTGCTTTGCATTAGCACCAGTGTTTAGTTTGACTTCTTCCTGAAAAGCAATCATTTCTCCCTAACTGGATCTCTGTAACCACATTTGCTCTGATTAGTGTCATAAAGCGCCGGCTCGTTGCAGCAGATTGCCCTTTCCATGAAACCTGAACTGCTGATGGAAACACAGAAGAGGAAATAAAAAAGAAAGGCTCTGAGCTCTGAGTCAAACTGGTGGGTGTTTTTCGCTGCTGCAGATCAGAGTTTCTGCTGCTGAACTCGGAGACAACAAATTCAGAATGAGATATCAAACTGCTGACCTCAACTTTCTCATTTCTGCAGGGAAGCTGAGAGGAACATTCAGACTCCAACAGAGTTTATTTCTGTTTCTATTCACACTCAGAGAGCAGAAAGGTGCTGCACAAATAAACTCCACTTACTTTAATATGAAAGAGGCATCTTCAGCTTTAACAGGGATCTACACTATAGAAACATTTCATCATGTGCGAGACCATTTTATACAGGTTAAAGCACTGAAATCTACCACGCCCACTGTTAGCCTCTAGCTGTGCTGATGAGGCTCACCTGTACAGGTGTGTTTGACCTGGATGTGAACCCAGTCGGTGGGGCCATAGTCAGTGGTGTTTGTGAATTTAGATATTTATTTATGTAAACGTATCAATACAATAATGTAAAAATACTCACTACAAGTCCTGCATTCAAAATACTACTTAGGTAAAAGTACATAAATACTGGCAACAAAATGTACTTACAAGTATCAAAAGTAAAAGTAGTCATTAAGCAGCTGAATGGTGTATTAATATTATTGAATCATTAGTGACGTGTGAGCAGCACAGTAGTATTATGTTGTAGTTGGAGTTTTTACATAATTTTTAGATTTAATCTGTGACAATGCATCATATTTGATAAACTGAGCTTCTGTTCTGTATGTTAGATATTAATTTGAAAAGTAAAAGAAATGTAGTGGAGTAAAAAGTATAATATTTGCCTCTAAAAAGGGCAACATTTTAACTAAGGTCCAGAAGGATAAGTAGAGCAGGTTTGTTTTATAGCTGTACATTTTGTACTTTTTTACTTAAAAAATTTGAGTTTCATATTTTCAGTGTCCTGCAGTCTGGTGAATTATCACTGCACAGTTTACCCTCCAAACAGCAAACTGACTTTTAAGACAAATAGTTTTAATATTCTGGAAAACATCTTAACAATTTTTCTAAGTAAATAAGTAATAATATAATAAATAAATAAGTAACCACCACCTAATCTCACTGCATATGAATATTCATCTACATCAACATCATTATACAAACTGCTGCTATCACATTCAGCTGACAAATACAAACACCCCCTTGTAAAAGACCACAAAGCTAGCTAGCTACAAAACAACAACAATGCCCGTAGAAAGCTAGATAGCTTGCCAGTTAATTTGGCATTCACGCATTCACTAATAGCTAATTAGCCATCTATTACAGCCTCATCACGCCACTGAAAGCAACCTGCTGTGACTACTTTAGCACTGTTAGCTAGCTAACTCCCTCTGACCCACCGGAACAGCTCCCTCGCTGTGTTCTTCTTCTTCTTTGGTGTTTTTTGGCGGTCCCTCTCTGTGTTCCAGGACCTCCTGATTTACAAACTAGCCACTGCTAGCCAGCCTCGCTAACTAGCTAGCTAGAGAGACTGCATAAGCTAACGCTAGCTAATTAGCCAGCTAGCTCGCTAACGTTTAGCTGATACAAAAAGTCACTCGGAGGCGCAGGGACTGGTTAATATGTAATGTTAATATGTACCTGGGGTGATTATATTTTGGTTTTCAAAAAAGAGGACACTTGTTAGTTGACATTAAAATGTTACTCACCGCTGGGAAGCTCTCGGTCTTTTCCCTTCCACTATCAGATGTGACAGAAACACAGTTGCTAATCACTAAGAAATAACTGGTTTATCTGTTCGGCCTAACTGTAAGTAAGGGGAAATATACCAATATTAATCAACATAGTTGTCTTATTTCTTTATATGTAAAAGTATTACATTCTAAATTCCACATTGTCCAGCGGTGAAGATAGTTTTTTTGGTACTGTAAATTTCTGTGGTAAATATTTCGGAGCCTGTTGTCTGTCATGGTGTCACGGCTCCTGTGCAGAAAGAGACGTTTAATGTCAGAGAGGTTTTCTGGTTAAATGCAGGTTGAATGGACGGAGCCTCTCCTCTTCTATCTCCACAGAGATCAGCAGCCTCCATAAGAGCCTCCTCTCCGTTACTGAGGCATGCTGGGGGATGATGAGGGGTGGGGTGATGGAGGGTGATTGGGAGCGGTCCTGCGGGCGTGAAGCGGCCCTGGCAGGGCTTAATGCAGCTGTCAGGCGTCCTGGTCCAGCGATGCGATTTTCCCCGCTCCGTCACCGTCACCGCCGAGATTCTACGGCTTTTAAATGAGCCGCAGCCGCGGGGAACGGCACCCGGGGAACGGCACCCGGGGAACGCCTGTCGCCGCGGCAGCATGAGCCATGATTTGCCGTGCCATTAATCTCGCCGGGGAGATCTCGGCCGATTTGTCCTCGCCAACAAATGAAGCTGTAAAACTTCTCCTCCTCCTGCATGTGTCTCTCAGGATGAATCCGGCTGACAGGACCAGGACGCCGCCGACACCTGGACCTGAACGCTGCTTGTAGGGTGTCTGGTCGGCCAATCAGGTCCACAGACATCCAGGCTGTGGAGGGGGAGAGAGGAGACAACTATTACACCTCTGTAATGGATGGAGCTGAAGTTAAACTGGAAACAGGACGGACTCTGGTTGTTAATTACAATCAGTGATCTGATCCTGTTTAATGAAACTGACCCACCGGTCTTTTAAAAACCATAAAAACATTTGAAAACCCCCCAAAAATCTGACACACAGACACTCACAATGAGTGGCTGTAAAAGGCTGATTACAAAAAGCTACAGGTACAGATATTTAAAAATGTGGTAAGTGGCTGTTTGAGAGCCACAAAGAAAATCACAGGTGTTTTCTTAAATGGAAAATAATGGACTCAGTCAAAAGAAAAGCAACAACACAAAGCTTTCACCTTGTCTGCTTTTGTACACAATGTTTCTACGCTATCGTAAACAGAGAGAGATTTCAGACACTGGATTAGTCATTTTGAATCAGACACAAATACATTCTGAGATAATACATCAAATGTAAATGTTAAAGTTTAGTTTAAATATTGAGATGGTGGGTCTCAGCCTCAATCTCTCTTCATGCTTCCTGCTACTGCTTCCAGTCTGAATGTGCACTGCAAAACTGTCACCTTATAAAGAACATTTTAATTATGAATTACTCCCAAAAGTTTTCAACAGATGTTCAATGAAAAAAAGAGAAAAAAAAGAAGCGAAGAAGAAGTATAATTTTACTGATTCTGATTCTGTCTTATTTAAACTCGGGTGATTTTTTTCTTGGAAGTGTGTTGAAATAATCGTATTCAGCTGGATACAGACTAAATGTTTTGACAGCAGTATTTTTGCAGTGCTGTCCTCCTGCTGTTCAGGGTTGTGTATCATCTCATCGCAGGTTTGCAAACAGTCTCCTCTTTCTCAGGCCCCGTGCTCGGCCCTGAGGGGCCCCCCGAGAGACCTCTCGAGTGTTCCTGCTTTTGTTGTTGTTTCCATCCTCTTCTGTCTCCTTTCATGGCGGCCATTAGGCAGCGGGCCAGCGGCGGCGTTGGAGGCGGCGGCTGTGGATGTTGTTATGGCCGAGCATCAGCAGGTTTTAATGGATAAGAGCAGGGGGAACTGGGTCGGTTAGCTGCCCTAACAGGTCTCCCAGGCCCCCCTTAAAACCTCCTCTTCCCCCCTGACTCTCCGCCCAGCAAAGCATCATGGGAAAGACAGTATATAGTTTCTATAAGCAAAGCCTCAGAGCCCCCCGCTGGGTGTGCTTACCTCTGGGAGGAATGACTGACAGCGGTGGGGTCAGTTTGTTGGGGCTGTCAACCTCTGGGAGTGGGTAATACCATCAGCTGTTTGTTCCTGTGCTCATAAAAGTTTGAGGCTGCTTTTCTTTTCCTCTTTGAGAATCAAATCCCCGGCTGCCCGTTACACACACATGAGCTTTCTAAATTTAAAACCTTTCATGGAAAGAAAAAATAAAGTAAAATGAGGCATGGAAATCTCCTCTAACACTGCAACACACACACGTTTCCATACATGAATGAAAACCTCCATCACAAACTCATTTGTTCTGTCTCTGTGTACATTTACTTAATGTTTCTGTTCATAAATGCATCCTCAGAGCAGCATCATGTCTCTGGTGTGGATTTCATTTTGTCTGAGTCTTGAGTCCAGTTTTCTGGACTATGTCATATAATCCTAATGTAGTCCTGGTAGTGGATGTTAAAAATATGAACCTGGAGGATTCACTTCACCTGTCAGTGTGTTTAATGGCTGTTCGTTATTATCTTAGTTGAATTCATTTGAATTCTCCTTGTGGCTAGTGATCATGATATGTTTTGTGTTTTTATATATTTAATCATGTTTTATATAATCACAACACATCAGTCACGGCAGCACGATAGTAAGCGGTGTGTTAACCTATTTATTACATTAAATAAAGGATAATGATGACCCACTGATCCTCGTTAGGTTGTGATTGGCTGAGTTGTTCCTAGAAGAACAAATGAGAGCATCTAAACCTCAAATCGGCAGGTAACAAGTCTAGACATTCCGCAATTAGATGAGGGCATCTGCAGCGAAACAAATAGGTGGAGTGTTTGATCCAGAGAGTATGAAGGGTTTGTAATGCTCAGAGTTTACAGCAGTCTGATGAGCAACCTTGAGGGTGGAGGCGGAGAACAGAGGGTGAGGCCTCGAGGACGATACAACTACTGCTGGAAATCAAGGGTTTGTTTTAATGTTTGTTCGCTGCTCCTGAGGCTGAGCGAGAGAGCGAGGCCGGAGGAGATGTGAGCGAGAGAACACACCTGCAGGTTTCTTCTCAATCTGGATCTGTGTGCATGTCTTAAAAAAATGTTCTCACCTGGATGCTTGTAGATCTCTTTACCTGAGAGCTGGCTGTCTCAGTGAGGGTTGAGGCTTCAGGTTTCAGCTGAAGTAAACACCTACTTTTATTTCTGTGGTTGTATCCTCACAGTGTCAGGCTGCTCAGGCCTCCCAGAGAAACACTCTAATAACGGAAACTCAACTTGTGAACAGACTGTACCTGCTCTGCTTTTATCACCAGGCTCTGCTTTTATCTGCTGCTGCTAATTGTTTGAAGTCGTTTTCACTCTAAAATGAATTCTGTTTAAAGTGTTAAAAACAAACTGTCGGACATATTTTCATCCAACTGTTAGGAATCTGTTTTAAAAAGCTGTTTTTTTCTGCAGAGGTCTTTCTGTCCCTCTGGGCTTCGTGAGCTGTTCAGCCAGAACTGTCAGGTTTAGATGGTTTTCAATCTGAACTACAAATATACATTCTTTCTTTTCCTCGCGCTAAAGGTACTTCACACAAAACCAGTTCACCCGCATCAAAAAGAAAATCATCTTAGATCGTGATGGTCTTGTCTTTGTGTTTATCAAGGCTGAGAGATATTACATGGGTGTTACTGTGCATGAACTCTCTTCTGATGCTGTTTTGTGGTAAATCCTGCGCTCACACTAACACTCTGCCCTCTTCAAGGCGTGCAGCCTCGTCGGTGAGATGGACTTAATTAGTGAAAAGTCGTGGAGGCGGTAAAGCCGTGGCTCTTGACTGCTTATCTGAGGAAAGTGAACAGTACTTACTCCAGCTGGGAGGCGCCAGCAAGCACTACCTTGCCTAGCAGCGGATTAGCGGGCCGGAGCTCTGTCAGTCGGTTTCCCGGGGCGTCAGAGAAGCAGGTGTCAGAAAACCTTAAATACAGCTGGTAGATGTGTCCCAGCTCAGCAATCAAACAGAGGTCCTGTGGTTTTCTTGATGGCAGCTGCTGTATCTCAGGTGATTTACTTTTTGCTGATGTTCTGCCGTTTCTGTACAGCTTTAGGTGTGGTACAGTGTGGCAGCATGAAAAACCCTCATATGACCAAATATTTAGGCACACCACTGACATATTCATTCAGCTAGCAAAACAAACACTATTTTTGAGGCCTCCTACTTGTGAGAATTCAGCTCCATTCTCCAAGACACATTTTCCCATTTTACAGAAGAAACATCAAGAATGTAATCAACACATTTCCATGAAATTTCACTAACTTCCCAGAAGAGACGAACCTTAAGTGACTGACCTTTCCTGTATTACATCTTTAGGACAAATTTAAGCTCTGCTGCGAGGATAAGGCTGGGTGTGTTAATGGATGTAATTAATGCTGTAGAACAGGTGGTTAAATGTTTCAGCCTCATGTGAATCACAGACTTTGGTTTTGTGGAGTAAAGCATTAGTAATCCAGCAGAGGAACCGGAGCTGTCTATCGTACAGACTGGAAAACTCTCTGCTGAGCTGTGATCAGCTCTGATTTACACTTAATGGACAGACCTCAAATAACGTCTGTTTTGCCAATCAAGTGTCACCTTTAAAAGAGCCTTCAATCACATTTCACTGACAGGAAGAATTAAGTGAAGAGGAAGGATGAGAGGAGCTCAAATGAATTTTCTCTCTGCAGTGATATTATCATCCTCCTGTGAACACCGTCGCTCTGCGCTCAAGACTGATAGGGCGACCCCTGCCTTTAAAGAAGCAAATAGCGTGCAGAATACACAGTCACCATAATTCTCATTTATCTAGCAGGGTGATGGTTTGAATATTTGTCTGTTGAGTTCTTCTCTCTGTGTGTTTCTCTTTGCATGTTCTCGGCCTGTAAGTCGCTGCTGAGGTCTTTGTGGAGGATTTGTTAAATTATACAGCAGCTGGTCGAAACCTCCTCAATTATCTGCAGCTTTAAGAGTTAAAGAAAAAGAAGATGGACTAGAGAGCAGGGGAGGGAGGGCTTTAGAGCAGGTTGACTTTGAAGAGCAGCTGGAAGATTCAGTTAATCCCTTTCGGCAGATTTGGCGGCTAAGGAGGAAGATGAATCCAGGAACGACTTAAACCTTTCTCCTCTCCTTCCTCCTCTCCCTCTTTTCCTCTTTCTTTCTTTCTTTCTCTTCATCTTTCGTGGCTCTGTCCGCAGTGATGTCAGCTCTCTGTGAGGAGAGGCATTACGGATTTAACACTCAAAAGAAAAGAAAACATCAGCACATTAACAAGTCATTCAGTCGATTATTGGTGAAAATGAGAGAAAAGGAATGAGACAGTTTAATTTATTACTGCACTGAAAAACTCTTTCTTTCGACATTTAACATTCAGCCAAAAACAAAAGCAAAGATCAAAGTTAAAGTTTGTGTAAAACAAAAAGACAGCTGCAGATACAGGACATGATGATCTGTTCACAGACTCATATTGATCTGATTAGAGTTCTTCTTTATATGAGTTACACTGACAAATAAAAACCGGTTATGTGGTGTCCTCCATACAAACTCTCTGCTTCAGTTTGTTGATCGTTAGGTTGTGATGCTGCTTTTGTTTCTTTAAGTCTTTGTGTAAAATGAACAGTCGAACCTGGCTCGACTCTTCATGAGCAGCTTAGTTTAATGTTTATGGGGCTTTCTGGCGTCAGTTTCACCTGCTGAACAACTGTCTGATCTCTGACATCTCTTGAGTTTACTGTGTGTTAATGTGTTTTCACCTGAGGATGAATCTACAGACACAGTTACGCACTCAACAACAGTCATTTAATAACAGTGTTTTGTCCTGTTCAGCCTAAACAAGTGAATTACTGTTGATTGTTTTGATGATTTAAATGGTGTTTATAGTTTGATGTCTTTCTGTTAAAAGCGTCATTCAGCAGCTGATAAACAAAGAAACAGCCTGAAGTCCAGTTGTTCTGTATAAAATCAGACTCTAGTGTCAGGTTGGCTTCAGCGATCGGGTCCCATCTGCAGCGTTCTTTTTTTCTGTCTGAGTAAATTATTTAGCTGATGTAATAGCAGCACATGTTGAGTCGGGGTTTTGGAAACAGTTTGACTTTTGAGTCGGTTTCCCCCAGTGAGCCTGGCGACTAATGTGGCAGAGAGAGGGGGCTGTAAAGGGAGGGTGCTGGTGGTGGGTGGACAAGTGGGTGGGCGTCTGCAGCCAAAGTCAGTTTCCACATCGGTGTTGATGGAAGCTGAGCGATGCAGCATCTGGGACTGGGGGCACATTAGAGGGCTGATTGGTCACTGATCTGTCGTCAACATGGTGTGTGTGTATTGACGTGTGTGTGTGTGTGTGGAGCACGGTTACACGAAACTAGGAACCAAATAAAAGCTTTAAAAACATAGACCAACATAGACTCTGGCTGCTCTGCCATGGATTAGATATTGTTGCCCGACAGCCTGCTGTGCACACAGTCTGATTTTATATTTTTATAATAATGTCTCATATTAATTCTTTTGTTGCCACAGTCTCATGAGCTCCATTCAGACTGGATTTATTTCTCTGCAGGAGCAATAAACACTGCCCTGTTTAAAAGTCTACTAAGGAGAATTAAAAGCTCATTGGTTGATGGAAGTTACCTGATTTTCCTGATTAGAAAATAGCTTTGTGGTTCCAGTTGCTAAAATGTTAACACCAGTATTTTGTACCCATCTCTTTCTGGAGGATTCATTTTATCTGAATGGGGCGTGTTCTGCTATTTTCTATTTTTCCAGTTGTGAGAAAAAGCTCAAGCCCATTGGTTCTGACGAAAATGTGAATATATATTTTCAGGAATCTATGTTAGTGTTATGTTAGTATTTGGGGCCTTGGGGCCGGTGTGTGTGTGTGTGTGTGTGTGTGTGTGGGACTGAATCAAAATAAGCGACAGTGTGTGTGTTCATAATGAAGGAACATGTCACCCAGTGCAACAGTGTGGCTCACCTGATGTGTTGTTAATGATGTTTGGCTCCACACATGGGATTCGTCGACCGATGCAGAATGAAGCTCCAGTGATGAAACTTGCTCTTTAAAGAAAAGAGTCTAAGTAAGTCTTTAATCAGCCCTTTAAGTTTCTCTGCCTCATTCTGAAACTGTGTCAAAACATCCTGGTAAAATAAGCGTGATCTCCTGCGCTGCTGTTTGCTGCTGTTTGCTGTTTGCAGTGTATAGTGTTTCAGTTCATCAGATTTAACTACAAATGAAAACTGAGAACACTTTGTTTTTCAGCTCGTCTTTTCTTCCAGACTCTTCTTCCCTTATTGTCAGATTTTGTTTCACTTCTTCAGACTTTGGAGATTCTTTTTATTCTGGTTCTTATTGTTATTAATATGATAATAGGCTTTATACTGGCTGGACTCTGGTGGTCTGTGTCCTCTCTCTCTGCTGCTAGTGACCGTCTTCATCTCCTGCAGATATAATTACATCCATTGAATTATAAAATATCCATGTTTCTTAGCAGACAGACTTTCTCTTTTCTCTCTCCTCCAACACAATTAATATAGCGACTTTGAAATAGTAACAAGTCTGACTTTCTTCCTTTTAATTTTTTTTTTTTTGAGTCCGTGTCTGATGTCACGGTCCATTTTTCGTTGAGTTTTTGCTTCTGATCCGTTTTGCAGCAGAAGAATTAGCTGGGAGAGTCTGAAATATGAGTCCTGTAATCACTCTTGAGGGAGGAATGAGGCCGCCAGAGTTCACAGCTTCTTAATTGGTTGCCCAGTATATGTGTAATTATTCCTGCATTTTAAAATTCACTTAAAGTATAGTTCCCCTTTTTCCTCTCTTCATTTTAAGGATCTGGTTCAGGATGTCCTGCAGTTACAAATCAATCCCACATTAGGCCCAAGAAAGCTCCATGTAGTACACCGGTGTTTTCTTCCACTGAGAATGAGCGGACATGTGGTTAAAACCAGGCACCATTTTTAGATTTTCACACTTTCTTTCTGCTCATCGGTTAAAGCTCCAGAGTTGCTGGACAGGCGGCAGAGCTCAGCTCCAGCTTCTTCCCAACTCTTGAAGCTCCCACAGTGTCCTTCTTCTTCTTAACCTTCTTTATGCGTTGCAGATGTATTTATTTATAAATCCATCCTTGGGGTTCTCTGCTCTTGCCTTTGTGTTTGCATCTCGCTCAAAACCAGAACTTCTTGTTGCTAAGGTTCACGCTGACCTAGCAAACATGTTTTATGTTTTCTGCTCTTGATTCACAGCCTGATGAGCTGATCCAGATCAGGGCTTTTAAAATGTAGTGAGGTTTGGAGGAAGGTTTGGCTGCGGTTTGTTAATGTTTCTACTCTTCTCCTGTCTGCTCAAGTTATTACTACTTCATTTCATTTGTGTGTGTGTTTTATTTTTATGTTGGAACACTCACTGCTGCTTTTCCTGAACCGCAGGCGCAATCTCAGTGTGACTCACCTGGTTGAATAAAATCTTAAAATGATAAACTACTGAGAAACAAGAAAGTTTAATGTACAAATGTATTTTCTTTTATTCAGAACTAAAAAATCCACTGAATATTTTCAGCTGATCGGGAGAAAAATGTGAATTTTCCTGTTGCGCTTTAAAGAGTCATTTTCTTGAAATGTTTCTGTTTCCTAAATAGACCACGATGAAAGATCAGGAAACTGGAATAAGAAAAATGTCAGTTGACTCGTCAAAGTGAATCAAATAAATTTATATTTGAAATTATTTCATCCACTGGTTTGAAGTTTTGGTAGTGGGAGAGAAATGGAGAAATTTAGATTTAAGGACAAAGTTACAGAGCAAATGGTTTGATATGAGTCTGTGTGATGTAACAGAATGCCAAAATGTCACTGGAAGAATAAAGTGATGTTAGTCAGTGGAAAAATCTTCCGGTGTACGATAATTCTTTGTTTGTGAAAACTCTCTCTCTGCAGAGACAGTCTGAGTTCTAGGACCTGAAATGACTTTCATTTTGCCCGGCAGTGGGTGATTCACCTGCTGACGAGGGACAGACTGACTCATTCTGACTCGAGAAATGATCCACATGTTTTGCTGCCTCAAAAATACTGGGGTCAGTTAATTCACAGATTTTACTCACAAGATTTTTAACAACAACAATATGGGTGTGTGTGTGGTGACTGGCATGAAGCTGCATCTCAGTCTGTATGGATGTACTCGTGTTTTACAAGTGTGAACACATATGGACATCCCGCCTTTCTTCATCCTCCTCTCCTCCTCCTCCCTCTTCCTGCTCTTTCCAGTCCTCCTCCTCCTCCTCCTCTCCTCCTCTGACTGAATGTGATGTAATCTGTCCCTCTCTTTCCATATCAGTGTTTCTCTGCTCCTCATTAATAACCTGCTCCTGAGGGGACTGGCCTGTTTGGACCCTGCAGCTTCTTACAACAACACAAAAACTTCAAACAACAACTCTTATTTTTTAAGTCATATAAAGAGTGTGTGTGTGTGTTTGTGTGTGTGTGTGCACAGTGCTGTATGTGACACACATGGGCAAACCTTATATTAGGCCACTAATATAAACTTTCTTTACATTCAGGACTTCAAGTGTTGTGTTATTTGTAGTTTCAGTCTTTATATTTCTGTAATTGTGGAGGTTGGCACACCTCCAGGCGCCCAGCTCGTAAAATGAAGATCAGTTTTTTAATGCTCTGTCGGCTGCAGCAAGCGATTATTTTAATCATTGACTATTCTCAGCAGTTTTTTCCATAAAATGTTTGGGAAACAGTAAAAGTTTTCGTTCAAGTGATGAAGAACTGATGGTCATTTTACGTTAGATCATTTCATTAAATCACTATGAAACAGGAGAAAATAATCCTCTGGACACTGTTGCTGCAAACATCTTATTACAGCTCGTAGTTCTTTCTGTTGTTGAGCCGCCCTCTCTACTGAATGGAAATATATTTATTTAAAGTGTCATTTAAAAAAGCCTTCTCTGTTCACTGAAGGGAGGTTGTTGGGGACTATTTTCAGTGACAGATTAATCCCACATTTAGTGTGTGGGGCAGCAGGACAGTGTGTGTTTTATTGTTTTGGAAACAGTGGATCTCTGCGTCGAGGAGTTTATATAGTTGTTTTCTCATTTGTTTGATTTTCAGTTCTTTTAAAGATGCAGAAAAGTTTTTATACAAAATGACTGAGCTTGATGTTGCAGCCTCATCATCCGGTAATGTATAACAGCGACACACTGAGCTTCTCCTCTGACATGTTTTCCAGTTTCTACAAACAAAATTCAAAGCTGGAAGGTGAAACACAGAGTGATCGACATTCAAGGTCTTCTCCTGCGACTGAAAAACACCTGAACCTTGGGGCGTCTTTGTTTCCTCCCTGATCTCGTACTGGCCGATGGTAATGATGCTGCCATTCCGTCTCGCTTCAGAAATATGGAAAAACATCGACAAGGCGCTGGAAACAGTGAGGAGGAGGGGCTGATTGTGCCATTCTGAAATCTGGATTTCTTTCTGTCTGATCATTTCAAACGGAAACACCGCTTCCTGTGCGATAGAGTGTGTTGAAGTCCTCGGCAATCAATTTTTTTCTAGTTTTGTGTTTATTTGAAATGCTAAAACATGACCTCCAAACTCCCTTTGTTTTTTAAAAATGCATTAAACCTTCAAAGACAGAGTGCGTCCGCCTTCAGACTGACTGCAAAGTCATCAACATTTCTGAAAACACTTCAGTGTTTTCACGTGAATTTTCTCAGTATTATGAATAAGTTTTCATTTTCTTTTCCTCCTGTCTGTGGACTGACCGTGAAGAACTCTGTGAGAGCTGAGGATTCAGACGCTAGAACACCCGTCTACCGTTGAAGAGCAATGTTCTTGGATCGAGGCAGAAAATGACAAAAGAAAACCTGCAGGCCGAGGCGTGAATGCTGATTGTTTTCTTCTGTTGGGAGAAATGAAAACACGGCGCTACATCTTGGGGACAGATATGAAACGTCCACATTTCTTCAGTAATATCTCACGGCTGAGGTCATGGAGGTGTAGGCAGCTTTAAGTTTAGCGGCTCCAGACATTCAGCGATGCTTTAGTCAGTTTGCAGATTAGTCGTGCAGCGCTGAGTAAAACTGTCAGATGCTCCACAGGTGTTATTTTTTGCCTCATGATCCAACACTGAATCTTGTACAACCGCACGACTGAAGTAAGGCACTGCCTCGAAAGAGGCTGATGAGCCGAGGGCCTTCTCTCCTTCAGTTTTATACCTTTGACCTCTTATTCTTTAAGAACCAGGTATTTTACTGTAGCGTCCTCATTCAGCAGGAGAGTTTCACCTTCCGTCTGTTGTCATCTTTTAAAGGCGGCGATGTCCGGGTAAACTTAAGAAAAAGAAAATGAACAGGATCTCCAGGACCATGATTCCCAAAATACATCCTCCCACTTTACAGCTCTGTGGTGCAACCTGTTTGTCAACAGACACCAATTAAAATGTGACTTTAACACTGTCAAAGCTGCCAATTTCAAATGTGAAAACTTCACTAGCCAAACATGTTATGTTTTTTAGGGTGCAGACTGAGGTTATTTGAACAGCTCTTAATTTAATCATTTGTACAATGTGAACACACTGAGAGAACCACAAACACAGAGATGTTACATCTTTGCTGTCTTTCGCAGTAAACCTGCGATATCACCTCCTCTTCACAGCAACAACCACAACTCGGGTTCTGGGTTTGTACTTTGCTGAACAGCTGAAGGTGAAATGTCCTCCATTCGGACTCAGGATGAATTCACAAGAACTTGAGACATTTCATACTTAAATATTTCATGTTTAAAAAGTTTGATGGTGTCTAAATGTAACATCAGTCCTAGCGATGTCGCCGTGTCGCCCGAGGACGGAGGACAACGACAACAAGCAGATGGTAGAAAAGAGACAAAAGGAGTGATTAAACTAAAAGAGACAATGGTGTTTATTTAGAAGAACACATATTATATTACAATTTGTGCAAAGGACAAAGAGATGGTGAAGGATGCAGGACGTCTTAAAGGATAACTCTGGTATTTTTGAACCTGGGCCTTTTCTGAATCAGTGCAGTATTGAGAAAGAACAGTGTACCTGGCCACTGAAAACAGCTGATGTGATGTAAACCAAAGGGCAATTGTCCACGTCAATGTATGTCCACTTAAGTGCTTGTTTTTGCAGCTGACAGGTTCAGAAACGTCATCATATATCTCCACCAGACTCCACTGAGAAAAACAGGAATTTTACCGAGCAGAACAGGAGCTGGAGGAACACCACTGCCTCCATCTGATGTGTTTGTTTGTGTTCATGTTTGACTTTTAGTGGTGGAAGAAGTATTCAAATCCTTTATATAAGTTAAAATGTACCAGACAGTAACACAAACACACTGTCAGATTGACGCAGTAGTATTCCAGCAGCTCCTGTGTTCTGCATCAGTTAAATTCCTGTTTTTCTCAGTGGAGTCTGGTGGTGATATTATGCTCTCCCTATCAATCATTTACACTCAAAAACACTGGAAAATAAGGTCCAGGTTCAAAAATACCAGAGTTCCCCTTTAAGACAGTCGAGGACTAAAGGTTAAAGAGGTGAACTTAAGGCCGCTGGTTCGATCACCAAGGCAAAACGTCCTGAGGATGTCACTGTAATAAACAATTCATAAAGCAGAACAGTGCCACACTGACATAAGTTATAAAATTAGCTGGTGGGGATGGAGCACTGCGCCTGTTTTTAACACAAACTTTGGCCGTACGCTGTTCACAGACGCCAGCGTTTGTATTTGTCACTGGATTTGTACCTAAAATGTAAATGTGTCCCCGCGCCGTGTGTCTCTCAGTATGCAGCATATGGAGCCGCAGACTGACAGAAGGTGAGTCTGATATTCTGCAGCAGATGAGAAAGTCGACGCCTTGCTGCGAGATATGTGTTTTATCCAATCCTGCCATCACCTCCAACAACAAATAATACCTGAGCCTTGGCCACAGCAGCAGCAGCAGCATCCACCAAATCTCATTAAGTCAGAGATGGGAGAGGCAGCAATTGTTTTTTATGTTGTCCCCGCTCCTCACACACACACACTTCGTCTCATTTTTCCCTTCTCTGCAATGTCGGAGCATAAAAATAAAGCCAGTCGAACCTCCTCCTCCTCCTCCTCCTCCTCCTCCTCCTCTGCCGCCTCTGGCTCAGCGACGGGACGTTCTCATCAAATCATTACTTTTATTGACGGTCAGATGGCTTTTTAATAGAATCGCTTTATTATGTCGTTTCTCATTTTCACCCTCACGGTGAAATTTCATCCCCCTGTTTTGTTGATATTGTTCTTTTCTCTTTTCATATTTTCTGGCGTTTATGGCTGCAGGGTGTCAACGCCGCAAAGAGAAATTTTTACATTTTGGAGGAGGAGGAGGGAGGAGGAGGAGGAGGGAGGGGGGGCGAACAGGTTATTGGTTTCTGTTTGTTTCTGATAATTTGTTTTTAGGGAACATCCAATCTTCCTCTCTCTCTGTGTGCTCACACTGAAGCTGAGAAGTTTCATAATTTCTCTCTCTCTCATATCGTAATCAGTCCTGATGTTTCCCTCAGGATTTTATTTCCAAACTCAGGAGTAAACAGGTAACACGTTAGTGTTTTAGCTCCACTTCTGACACATAATGTAAAAACTTGATAAATAAAAATCATGGAAGCAGCAGCTGCAGGTTGAAGTGAGTTCATTTGATTTGCGAGGAGGCTCCTCTGCATGAAGACAAGATGAGGACTTGGGCCATTATATGAACACAGTAAATCACAGGTGAGCACGATGCACCATAATGTAACGTAACATCTAATCTAGAGAAACCCACGATGTGCAGGCGACTGAGTCAGACATGCAGCACAGGCAAAGCGAGGTTGTTCTTCTCCCAGAAAATAAGTGAGCGTTCTCTCACCAGGTGTTTCCCTCTGACCTGATTACACCTCCACTCCAGGCCTGGTGGGGTGGCTCCTTGATTGAGCATTCGACACCTCCACACTCATGTTAGATTTGTTGTACGCCTTATCTTAATCATCGGTGAGCAGAAGTTAGAGTGGGCAGTCAAACTGAGCACACCTCATTGGTGTGTGGGGTCTTTCACACACCTTTGTTTGTGTTCTGGGTGCACAATTGGGTGTGAACAAAGCCACCTCCAGACACAAAAGGTCCTAGTGGCGTAGCATTTACAACCAAAGTCATTTCATTTAAATAGAATTAGTTTGTGAACTTTGAAACACAAAATCTCAGCCTGAATCCACAGAGTAACTGTGACGACTTCTCCAAGATACCTGGAACAACTTACCTGCAGAGTACCTGAGGAACTGTGTGCAGGTGTACCGAGGAGCTAATACTGATCTGTTTTCTCTTTACTGCACAGAGGATGAAGTTAAAATTAAATGGTGAATAGAAACTAAAGCAGAGGCTAGTTCATGGAAAAAGGACAGTTGGAAAAAACGTTTTAAGTTATGATGTTTATGACACGTTAGTACGAGAACGTACAGGTTTCCACAAACTTTTTGAAGCTCCCTCGTATTTTGACTGGATGAAGTATTTCAGTCATCAGCAGAACTGATTCTGAAATTTCTAGTGTTGTGAACAAACAAAAGGCAGAATTTTCAAATCTTTGTTCTAGAAAAGAAACACCCAGTGTTAATGTTGAATGGCCCGACAACCCAGTCACATCCCTGGACAAAACCTCCATCTGAGAAGGTGACAGGGTGACTTTAACCAATTAATAAGCCTCAAAGGGCAGGACAGACCAAAATGATATTAAATATTATTTTCCCTGCTCTTCATTTGGTTTTTCGATTTAATAAGCGATCGACAACTTTGTCCTCGTCGAAGCGGCTCTAATTGGGCGGGGCTGATTATCTCGGGCTGGAGTGCCGTGAGAGGGAGGACAGAGGCACGGACTGTTAGCTGAACGGCGGGTGGTAAACAGCGATTATAAAACTAAACTGTATTTACTCTCCAGAAAGCGTGTCTTATTTGTAACAGGTAGTGATAAAGAGGAAGAAGAAATAATTGGATTTTTTTCCCTCTGCCGTTCTCGCCCTCAGAAGTCTTAAATGTTTTGAGAAAAGGATCTTTGAACAAAGTTTATTTCATTCTAACAACTTTGATTAACGGTTTCCCACTCGAGGCCATGCAACAAAGTAGAGGTATTCTTGAGATCAAGCTTTGCTTGATCTCATTATCTGTTGCCATCTCTCCTCAGTTTTCTTCACTCTTCCAGACTCTAAATAGTGTGTCTGTCCTCTGAAAGTGGATGGTCATGTCACTTTAAAGCTCATTTACAGTCTGTTGTGGGTTTTGTCAACAACTTTAGCACTGTTTTGTTTTTTCTGCTGGGGTGGGGGGACTGGGGCAGTGGTAATGACCACCGCCCAGACATCTCAGACATGAACGTGACCGCCCTCAGTGCCATCGTGTCCACAGCTGCTGGTGGGAGGACCTGAACCCAGATGAGCAGGAGCCTTTAAAGTTTGGAAGCCTAGAGTGGGCAAGTCAGACACAGACATGATGTTAAACACTTCAATGAAAGTGTTTCATGTGACTGTGTGGCTAAGCTGCCTCACTCGACAGTGCAGCTCTGTGCCCACCTGTTCTTTACTTTCCAAGTGCTACAAAACATTTTCTGAATAAAAACATAAAAACGAAAAGCGATAACAAGTTGAATCACTTTCAGGGTAAATCAGTTTGTTCCTTGTAGACACACAGTGTCAGATTAAAAAGGTGTCAGAGGGGAAGGTAAGGATGGACAGCCACAGCTCGGGTTTTAAACCAGGGCTGTTAGAATAAAAGATGAAACCACACAATAAACAAGAAAGAGTCACAAGATTCAGCACCATTAAACACACAGCCACTGATCTAGCGTCTACACTAATTCAATAAAAAATCAATACAACAGGAAAAATGAAACTTTCAAACTCCTGATAGAAATGTCAGACTCTGCTGCATCACACTTGCTTTCGAGTCTTTTCTGCCTGATACTTTGGTGAGTTTAACCGCGAACCAGGTTTACTCAGTCAGCCTCACACTGGAGTCAGACCAGCAGACTCTCAGTGCTCGTTAACCTGTTGGCCTGTTGGCTTGTTATCCGCGAATATTATGGCTGATTCCTGCTGCTGCTGTGTTTTGGGTTGAGATTGCACAACTTTTCCCGCCTGTTAAGTCAATAATTTAAACCAGGATTCCGACACTTCATAGTCTCCAAGGTCATTCTGCTGCTACAACATATACAACTGGTAAAAGTCTTGTTGGAACCTGGAATGCCTGAGTCACTAAACTGTGACTGCCACACTTTTTCCTCTCAGACACCACATGGTAACTCCACCACAGTGATGTGAATCAGGAAGAGATTTTTTCTACTCATCAGGAAGGATCCTCTCTCTCTCTCTGTCTGAGCTTCCAGCTCTCCAAACACTCAATCCATCTTCCTGTTTCCTCCGGCGGCTTCAGTCTGCACTGATACAAACCAGTGTATTCATCTGGGCAGCTCTTTAATATTTCATCTGCGGTGATATGATGTCGAGGCCGCGCCTCACCTGCCAGCTGCCGCGAAGAAACTCTGGAATAAAGACATGAAGAGTTTTATTATTCTTGTTTGGAGTGTTCTCCTCTGCCAGTTTCATGTCTGAATTATTAACACAGCCTCTACCTGCAGCAGGTCTGAGACAATAAATCTCCATCTCACATTCAGGAAACATTAATTAATCTCAATGCAGGACTCAGAATTGGATTTTAATATTGAATAATTTATGACAAAGCTTTATTTTTAAGCAACTTCTACAAACAACTAATCTATCACTGACCTGTGAATCTGTCAATAAGAGTCTTCACCACTAGAAAACAAGCAAACTTTTTGGGATGTTTTAATTTTTTCCCAACAGTTTTTATTTATCACACAGGAACTTTCAGTTTACCGTCCGGACTGTTTTTGTTTTCAGTAATGAGCCGGTGCTGTGACCTTCTGCCTCAGCAAGCGTTAGCTTAACGGTCAACAAAAGCTGGCGACGTTTTGGCTACCGATGTGACCCGAACCATGACCGCGATAATTATTTCCTCTTTCAGAGCAGGCGGCGAGCAGAGCCTTGGGTAGAGAAAAACAACATCACCTGGTCAAGTCTCTTCATCTCCTCTGCAGCTCCGACTTCACAGATGGTGAGTTTATCTGCGTCAGGATCAACCGCGCAACACTTTCTGCTAAACTGGAAGGCGTGGGCCGAGTCCTGTGATTTTAGAGGCTGGGGAGAAGTCTGCAGAGAGCAACATTTACCGTACACTTTCATTAAACCCTGATAAAACGCTCAGTTAAATCCGTCAGACAGAAACAAATCGATCCTGGGTTTGTGAATCAAAATCGAATCAGATCAGTGCTGATATCCAGCCATAATCCTGCATGGACGATACAAGAAATCCGGAATAAAGGATCGGATCATCAGACCTTTGTTTACACTCCCACTTCTTCACCAACTACTGCAGAAAAAGGACGATATTTACTCTGAGATGGAAAAAGTAAGTACAAATATTTCATAAGTGTGGATATAATACCCCAGACTGATGTCACTCTCCACACACTCTGCCTGATTAGTACTCCGCTGACTCTTGTTGAACAAACCTTGCGACCTCTCACTTGCTTTTATTCTGTTTTTTCTCCTCAGGTTGAGCTGTGGAGATAAAAAGGTGGTTGTGACATGCTGATGTTAGCGCCTACTGCTGGAGAGTGGGGCCCTCCCAGCAGCAACGAGTTCATCTGCTGACTGAAAACAGGATGTTTATCGTTTCTCTTCCAGATGAACATCTGTCGTGTCACAGTAATGAGCTGCAGCCACGTGGCCCGACCCTCTGACAGTAACACTGACTCCAGACTGTGTTTGGACAATGAGAGCTTCAAGTAGACTGACCGACGGACGGCTGTCCTTCTATTATACCTTCGCTTTGAACTGTGGTAGTGCTCGGTTCTGTGTCCTCTGTAAGCCTGAACAATTGGAAGCCAGAGGCCCGGCGGCTCAAGGCTGCAGCCACATATCGAAGCCTGCCAGCAGCGCTCGTGTTCTGGCCGACACGAGGTGGTGACGACTCACGGCGTCTGTGACAGCGGTGACAGCATGAAGTTTCCCCACCTGGCTCTGTAATAAAGTCTCATTATCGACATTATTCCTCCGTTCTGTCTATATTTTGAAGGAATCTGAACACAATAATCTGAACCCCAGTGGCCCCCGTTCCTTGGCCCGGACTGACCTTCATACATCCCAGCATGATTAAAATGCCTCGCGGTGTGACCCGACTGCAGCTGACGTGGCGTGCCTCAGGCGAGATTAAAAAGGCGTTTGACTTGGAGGCCGGCTGCCACCTCAGGTGTGTTTTGGGTGAGAGCTGTCTGCCGGGGTTTTTCAGCTCGCTGTTTATCCTCCTCCGGCCGATTGGGAAGCCTGTCATAGCGTCGCCTTGCTGGCAGCAGAGCAGGACAGCTCTGAACTGGAGGGTTTCTCAAGAAGCCAAAAGCCCCGCGTTGGCAGCACTGCAGGGCCTCAGAGCACAGAACTAAATCAGATTTTCTCTCTGTGTGTTTCTTGACAGGACATGCACACCTGAATGTGGCTGACTTCAGCCCAAAGTTCTCCTTTTAAAGAGCTGATGTGTCTTTTGTGGACTGACTGCCACCCCTTGACTTTGTGGTGCCTTCACTGCCGCTTGACTGAACTGCACACTGGGAGGTTTGAACCTGGAACCTTCTTGCCTCTTCAACCCTGCACCACTGCAGGTCTATAAACCTCGTGTTCGTACATAACTACATGATTGTGTTGGTCTCCTAGCTCTTCTAAAACATGGATGACCTGTCGTAACCTCTGGGATCTCCATACACAATCATAAGAAGGTGCAGCTGTAAGATGGTTGGATACATTTTCCTGGCGTCGAACACTTTACATTAAACTTTGTAGAAAGTGGGGTATATTCTGGAAAAGTCATTGGAGAACCTCTTTCACTAACAGCATCAGCAATTTAACTTTTTGTTCTGGAACACAAAAACCAGACCAGTGCTGTTTTTCCTATGAATATCTGTGAGTGCTTTACTACACAAAACCTGTTCAGAATCTAAATGTAGTTTGTAATTGAGACACAACTTTAGGGATAGATTTACCTTGTTTTTGTTCTGTAAAGCACTTTGGAACCAATTTTATTCAACATTTCTATCGATGTAGACACAAACCAGGGAGGCAGAAACCTGAGTGAACTGAATATGTTTGTAACGTTTCTGTTCCACTGCAGCTCACGCTGCGCTGCAGAGCTCATTCACAACCCTGTGGGCTGGTTGGCTCGTGACCCTCCCTCCTCCTCCTCCCTCCTCCTCCTCCTCCTCACCCCACATCCTCCTCCTTGGTTGATTATTGAAACTGTCCTCTGGGTGAGAACGTAAAGCAATAACACACAAAAGCTAATTCGGTTAACCAACAAGCACATTGGTCCCCATACAAGAGAAAGGGCAAAATCTAATAGTCAGGTGGCAATATGTGAGCAGAATTACAGCATTAGTTTTGATCAGTGTCCCCCCAGCAGCTAGGTGGGGCTGCAAAACACGTCTGCTGAAATCTAATTGTGAAGAAATGCATTAACTCTGTGATTGTTTGCAGTTTTTTATTTCATTCTTATTCTTTTTTTTTTCCAACTACAAAACTTCTGGATCATGTTTTGAGAAAATGAGCGAGCGAGCGAGTCCCAGCATGAAGGATGATAATGTGAGAGACCGGATGATGATGTGACAGAGTCGTGTCTTTAATGACATAAATCAAACCTCTTAAATACCAGTTTGATTTATGCCATTACAGACACGACGATGAAGCGGAAAACAAACATGAACAAAAGCCTCAAAGAACTCCATTTAAAAAACTGTGATTTTGAGAGATTTCTTCATCGGTTTTTTATTTTTTTAACACTTCTCATTCATGTTTGGTGAAAGGCAGAGATATCGACAGCGTTGTTAGATCTTCATGTGAAGGCCGATTTGCTTCTGGGAGGAAAAAGGACATTCAGCAGTCAGAGGATGGGAAGAGAGGGAGAAGAAAAAAAGGGCGACACCAATTTCTCCTGCCCACCATAATTGGCAGTAATGCGGAGCTTGGCAACCGGGCCCCAGTTGCTTCAGTAACTTGCGTCTCCAAAGCTTTTCAATTTACAAACCGTCCAACAAATAGATTTTTATACAGGATGTTTAGAGCTCTCAGAGTGAAAAGCGGCCAAAATGTTTATTGTCTTGTTTCATTTTTCATTGAGTTTTGTTTTGGCGGGCAAGCGGATCGAGTCAGCAGGGGCCAGACGTTTGTGTTCCGCTCGGAAGTCAGAAGCGAGCGGGGGCTCTGTCCGAGCTGTAAACGCACCGACAAACAAATACAAACATCTGCTGAAGCAGTGAGGCTTTTTACTTTTGCAGAACACAACTCTGCCTCAAAAGAAAGGTCAGAGGTCATGGCAACAATACATGCACACACATTTTGCACTTCTGTACTCTCTATTCCTCAGTCCTGACCATCTCACACCTTACATGTCTCGCCCTGACTCTTACCCTGACTTTCACAAAAATGTCCTCCACTTTCAAAAGGCCTTTAAAGCTCATGTTAAGTCCTCCTGGTGTTCCATCATGTAGTCCTGACAGATTATCACAGGCACTTCCTCTACCACTTAAATACTGAAAAACCCAGAATTTCAGGGTTTTTGTTTTGCCATCATCATCAGTATATTAATTTTGTGTAACTATGCTAATAGACTCATCTCTGTGGTGTTAACTCTCCAGCAGACTCAATGGGAATACATTTTAATAGTCAGAACAGTGAATAAATTGGTAAAATATTCATTAGATCAGAAACGAGGTTTGGAGTAAAAATCCTGAAAACATCCCAACTCTTCAGAACAAGCTGAGAAAGGTTTGGTTTTTCTGATGTGATGAAAACAAATATTATACACACACACAGATTGTAAGGAGTTTTCCTCTAAACTGCAGCAGTGAGAGAGGCGCAAAACAAAAAAAATGCTTCTAGGTTTTAAATCCCTCTGTGCTGCCCTCTAGGCTTTTCAACCCCGATATTACCTTTTGTCAATAAAGACACACACACACACACACACACACACACACACACACTCAGTGGTCCTGTTCAGAAGTCATAGTTTGGGCCCAGAGGCAGGTCACGGAAACTGCTCTGTTCAATAAGTTATTAATACTTGATGCTGGTGGCCGCTGTGCATTGTTAACAATAATGATAGCGTCTGTTCCATTATAGATTAAGGCTCCTTTAACCCCCCACACCCTTCTTTTTAATCAGACCTTTCAAAAGACAAAAATAGCTGGCGGCTGGGGCCATCGGCTACGACACACGGCGTGATGAGGACGGCGGCCCAAGGCTCCACTCCAGATACAGAGAGAGAGGTTGAAGTGAACTGGCTGCAGCAGAGTGGGCGCTGCAGTCAGCATGCTGTGTGACCAATATCACACTGACTCATGTGGCTCCAGGGTGACGTAGCTGTAGCAACCGGCGTTTACAGAAGAGACCCACAGCACATTTTCTTTGTTGAGGGGCGACCTCTTGTGGCTGTAGTAATAATGACAGGCGGGGAAGGAGGAAGTCCAAGAGCCGGAACATAAAGATCTAGAAGTCTTGGACAGATGGGTAAACAAAGCACAGGCCTTTCACCCAGGAGAGCATGTACGTTCCAGTTCCCCTGTTAAACCAATAATCTGTGTTTCATCACGTTTTATTATTTATCATGACAACTACAGTCCTGCCACTGTTGGGATGATATTTCAGGAGATGCTCCTGTAGCCGAAGGGCAAACAGTCTGTCACGCTCGCTCAGGTTGGAGGCGTGTTGTGATAAAATAGAATCGTCTGAGGACAGTTTGAGTGGGTGGACTGTTGCTGACAGGGGCCTTTGAGTCCTGAAGTATAAATCGCCAACTTTTACCGTTGTAATAGAAATGTTCTACATTGAATCTTTACAATCTTTATTGTTCTTAAAATAAAAATTCTGCCAGTTTGTTGAGAGAAACTCCTGACACTGTTTCCATACTTCTCATTATCCAGCACCTCTGTACCAACTGTTAAACACTGACCTCAATTCGTCAATATCCAAGCGAATGCAGGGTTGTTCTATACAAACACAAATGGCTGTTTCGCCGCCTTGGGCGCCAAAACACACAAATACAAACACACACACTGACCTGTTAACTACGGAGCAGCCTACTGACCCAAACATGAGTATGAACTGCTGAGCTGTGAGTGGGCAAACTCAGCAGCCCTGCAGCTCCCGCTCAGAAAGATGTGAGCAGGAAATATGAAATGATTCTGATATCTTCTTCAAGAAAAATGGCTCTCCTCCTCCTCAGCAGAGAGAAGTGTCACAGATAGCAGAGAGCCGGTAGGACTGCTAATGCTTTTCTCTTATGGCCAGATAGGCTCATTATATAAGCTGGGTAAGGAGACTAAAAGGAAAAAGAAAGAAAAAAAAACATATCAGGTCTGGCGAACATAATGTCCTGCTCTTAATAAACTTTGTAAAGGTAAAAACCAGGCGCTTCCTCTCACCTCTTTTAACCTCCACGGCTTTCAACTGGATGTCGTGGAAACACTCTGCCACCTTTATTGGAGGTACAGTAATTGGCCTTCATGGGAAGTGGGCGTCACTGCTGGCGTGGGAGCTAATGTCAGCAGCCCTGATGATTTGTTCTGTTTTATTCCACCTGGGCTGAGGTGGAATTTGTGCCCACTCCTTACCGCTGGAAACCTTTTCTCTGAGGATTAACTCGCCTGCTTCATTATTAAGACTGAGCCCCTCGCTCTAGGCTGGGAACTGTTAAAAGAGTTATTAAAGGTTTTAGGACATAGGACATTCTTTAGAACACCGATGCAGAAACCTAAACAAACCGACTCAGTACAGCTGGGCATTCATACACTGAAACATACTTTGTTTAAACTTGTTTTAAAGAATTTTTGATCTTCTTTACTCGCTCTGGGGCGACTGGCTGACAGAGGTCAAACAGGTCAATCTCTGTCAAATATTCACATGCAAAAATGTGTTCACAGAGGTATTGGTTGCTGTATCAGTCCCTCCATGATGGATGAATGAGGGACCTGATCACACATGCAGTGAGGAAGGCAGCGATGATGGCCTGAGAGCTGGGTCAGGCAGGGGCAGAGCTAAAAAATAAACACTAAATGTGTGGTAATGGTGCAGACTTACCTCATCTAAATCCAGTTTGACAAGTCTATGAGACAGAGCACTTTGATTAAGTCAAGAGAAATCATGTAAAAATTAAAGGTGGCACAAGATTAAGTCAACTAGAACAACCACCACTCAGTAGGTTCATATTTTAATCTTTGAACATAAAAGTTTCTTCTTTAATTTCCAAAATGTTGGACTGTTCCTTTTAAAATTCAGCTCAGACTCAAACATCTCTAATGTTTGTTAAAGAGATCTAATCACACTGTGAATGACTGATGACACATACAGAGACTAACACACCAGACTCTCCTAACTCCCTCTTAACATGTCTGTGTCTCTCCTCCATGGCTTTTGGGTCCAGAAACAGTTTAAAACTTTGATGAATGCACAAACAGAAGGTAAACTCTTTGCTGGAGCTTTATTAGTCCAGTTGTGGTTAGAAATGAGTCGTTCCTGCTGCTGCTTTCTGCTGCTGCTGCTGCGTGTGATTCAATGGTCATTTCAGAAACAGCAGCACTGGAGCTCACCTGAAGGTTTTTAAAGGCCACTTTAACGCGCCCAGTGAACGTGCCAGTGACGCTCTAGCTGCTGTGCTGTGGTGGTACAGGCAAACAGCACACAGGCCTTTAATGGGCTTTAGCTGCACTCGATTTTGAGCAATTGCTGTCGCTGCTAATGTGTTTCCTGCAGAGTGGGGGATTCATGCCTGTTTTATTAGCTGGGTGTTTTCATAAATGAACTCCTGGATTATTCACTATTAGTCAATATCAGCTGACAGCAGGAGAGTACATTCACACTGAAGCTGTGTATGGTTCTCTCTGAACACACACTGGAGGTCTCAGTCTGAAGCTTTATCATATTTTAATATACTGTGAGCTCTGCTGCTCTTTAGCTTTCTCTGGATGTTTTCATTTGGTCATTTGGGTCAGCTGGGAAAGAATGTGAATCTCTTGTCGCTTTATTAGTCGTGTGCATGGTTTGTAATCTGTGCCCACAGATAAGTAAACTGTGTTGCCTGAAACCTTCGAGAACAAACGGGTTTGCCAAATCTGTGTGCACACAGTGTATCCTGGTATTAATAAAACCATGGTACGGATTATAAATCCAAACATGAAAGTCAGAAAATAAGGAAAGTAACAGATTTGCTGAAGAGCTGTTCATGGGTGAAGTTGTCATGCGTGCAGCTGGGGTTTGTGTTACCAAAATAGACACTTTCTCACTGAAATGAGTGAAAGATTGTTGAGTCTGGATTTGTGTGTGTGTGTGAGGAGTCCAGTCTGAGGGGTTGAGGTTCGCTCACAGCTCTGAATCTCCTGTGTGTCTCTCTAGACGCCCCGTCCTTCCTGAAACCCGCCTCTTTAACAAAGGATGTCTGTAATTTTCCGTTCGCCTCCGTCACCTCGCTGTTGTCATCAGCAATTAAACCTGAATGAATCAAAACTAAACACCTCACAATGAAAACCGCGGGCAACGAAATTAAGCTATTTAATGTGACAAAAAGATTATTTCATCCTGTTTGTTTATCTGACCACAGCTTTTTCTCTCTCTGTCGTCACAGCAGCTCTTCCTGGGAAAAATATAATCATAGAAGACAAAAGACAAAAGGCCGAGGCTCAGTTTCAGTTAAATCCAGGACTGAATGGGATTCACTGAGCGGCCATTGTTGGAGGCTGTTTAGAGAGTGTGTGTGTTTGAATGTGTGTGTTTAGGTGTGTAATGAGCCTGCTGTTTAATTCATTAGTGCAGCCACATCTGACACACACACACCACACACACACACAGGTGAAATGTAGCATACAGGGTTTATAGTATACCGTGCACTGCTGTGCATGTTTTTCAAAATGTTCAAAAACAAATCTGATCTCTCCAGGAGATTTTGTGTTATTGACACAAAAATGTTTGTACAGGTGTAAACTGTGTGAGGCTATTTATTCACAGCATGAGGTTAATCAAAGACTCAAAAAGATAATCTGCTTTTGAGAGAAGGTGCTTGATTTGATTAAAGTGACTGTGTATTCTGAATATTTATTTAGAACATTTTTGGTCTCCTCTTTTATCAGATATGCCGTTTTATCAAGGATCTGTGTTAAGTCCTCTTTTATCTTCTGGTATTTTACCATGGGTCAGATCATCAGCAGTTTTAAAAACATTTCTTATCATTTATATGCTGATGACATTCAACTGTACCTGTCCTTCAAACCACATGAAATAGACCAAATTTACATATTTAACTGACTGCCTAAACACAATCAAAAGATTGGATGGCAAATAACTTTTGCAACTTAACTCAGACAAAACAGAAAGTCTAATAGTTGCTCCTGAAAGCATCAGTGCTGAAGCCGTGACAGAGGTTTAAGTCCTTTTCTTCCTCTGTAAAAGCCAACGCGGCAGAACCTTGTGTCATTTTTCTATTAATCCATGACGCTTTGATTCTCATGTCAAGTCCCGACCTTGTTTCTTCCATTTATTAAGTAAACTCAGGACTGTTGTTTCAAAAGTGAATTGAGATGCTTAACCGCTCTTTCATCTCCTCACATTTGGATTATTGTCATGCACTGTTTTCTTTGTCAATATTGACCTGTGGTAGGGTGTACCCTGCCACATATTGAATTACTCCAATTCTGAAACGCATTTATTTAGACAAGCATTTGAGTAGTGCCTTGTGTTTCTGCTTATCATGTTTGCCCATTTATGTCTCCTTTGTATGTTTTTATGGTGGTTTTAAATGTCTTTACTGTAAAGTTAATTTGTGACTGCTCTGTCAAGTGCCACAAATAAATCCTTATTTACTTACACCCAACTGCTACTGCGTCACAGTTCAGGTTGTTGCGCTGAAACGCCCGGTGCAGTCTGAGCCAGGGGATGAATTCAGGTTTCGTAGCTGTGCTCCTGACTTCACGCGGCCGCTGTCAGTCTTAGAGACTTCTCTTTTCTTTTCTGCTGCTGTTCGAAATTGGAAATAATGTTTTAACCTGAAAAATGTTGTCAGACGTTTTTATGTTCAGCCCAGAGTTGTGTCTGCAGGTATTTCCTTCTACTAACAAAGTCGTATGTTTTTCAGTTTTTACTTGGTTTTGAATTTTTCATTAAAATTAGTTTCCTGTAACTTCTTGGAAGTTTATATTTTGAATCCATATTTTTCATGTTGTTACTAGTGGCATAATTACTGTAAAATCTCATCAGAAATAGTTTGTAATGCAATAAACTATTGTTCTGCAATTTACTGAACAAACATCTTATGACAAAACCGCTTTAAGAACTCACCTAGCCTGTGCTGTTTCTGCCCTCCCTGGACCTCCCTGACCCTCTGTAGATTACACCAGCAGTGTGATGCTGGCAGGGAGGCGCTACAGCTCCAGATAACCCCATAGCATGCTGGGAGACTATACCAGCTCCAGACCAGAGACCTGGATCTTTGCCCTTGCCCCTGGGTCCCCTAATCAGGAACCGTACAGGGACCCCAGGCCCACAAATGAGCCACCGTATGGTTCGAAGCGGGAGGATCATCATACACTGCACACTCAGCTGCTGTTCAGAGGCAACGGTGTTCAGTGGTTGACTGTACATTAAGGAAGGAAACCCTCAATACTGTAATCTACCGCTGTCTGAACCATATTACATGGGAATCCTCTGACAGAGACTTCAGTCTGGATCTTTCAGGGTAAAAATGTGGAGCTGTCAACGGCGGCTCACAAGTCGCAGTCCAATCACACAGTCAACAAAACCTTAAGACCATAGTGGATGTTAACGAGAACAAAAGCTGAAGCTTACGCTGTGTACAGACCTGATAAAATATTCGGCAATTTAAATCAGTTTACTCTGATTCCGATCAGCTTTGGAGGCGGCAGCTATATACCGTAGTTTCGCTCCCAAATGCAACTGTTTTTGCTGTGACCACTGGAGCCTCTGACTTCCTGCCCAGAAACAAAGTTGAAAATGATTCTGTGTCTGGGAACATTAAGAGATCATTAAAAGAAAACTTTTAAATGGGACTGTGTAAATTGAACTTTTCAGCGACAGGATGGACTGCACTTCTCCCTGAAGAACATAAAGGTTTTAACAAAACATGTTTTCAACTTTATAAGTATTTCATTGGACACACACATCAACATCAACACACGCCGCCTCCCTCAGCAGTAATCCACATCCCATAATTGCGGCTACATTTGAGTTAAAAAACACTTGGTCTTTATTTCCTCATATCTGCTGCTTTCTGCCTTCAGCATCGCCTCTTCATTAACTCCGCCCAAAGTCATCAATAAGGCACAAAGGTAAACGCCTGCCTCCACAGAAGCTGAATAGACCTTAACTGGAGAATAAAGAATTTAAACTGTAAAGACAAACAGGAAGTGAGCGTGAATGAAGCTCATTAACAGCTGCTCGCTTGTGTCTTCGCCTCTCGTGTTGTGTTTGTGATGACTTCTTCACTGAAATTAATTTGCAAATCCTGCAGCTCTGATTGGGCTTTCACTGTCTGACTTCACTGATGTTGGAGAGAAAAGGAAGCTGAGAGGTCTTTCTGCTCTCCGGCCAAAACCCTCTTCTGCTCTTTTTTCATTCGAGACGGCTGCCTCTCTGCTCTGATTAAAAGACAAAGGCTTCTCTGCATTCAGACAGACGCCATCTTCTCCTCTAGAGCTATCAAAACACTTGAAGTTTTGGTATTTTTAACTGTCAGCGCCTTGTTGTCAAACTAAACAGCAGTCTAGCAAGATCTGCAAGCTACACCTGCAAAACAATTCATTATTTGTATGAAGCACAACAGCAGCAGAGCTCTGTAGATGTTGGTTGCTTCACCAATTGTCTGTCCAATGTGAAGACAGAAATGTCTCCTGAACTGGATGAAGATGAGGCCTGATGATTATCAGCGCCACCAACAGGTTGTGTTGCTTCATTTGTAAACTATTAGTTAATAACAGAATACCTCTGAAGCTATGACAGGTTTCAGAGAGAGAGAGGAAAAAGAACATTGGATTCCTCTGAGTGTAGTTCGTTAGTCCGCTGAGTGTACTTATTAGCATCATTAGCAAAGGAATGGATTCTTTAGCTCTGTGTAGCTAAAGTAGCTAATACTCCAGGCTTTGTGTCCAGAGAGAAACCACACAGCTGTTTTCACCTGAGACCCAGAGACGGGGAACATCTGCAGAGACAGCGCCATCTTTGGACACCTGGCTGCCGTCTGGTTCTTCACCGGAGACCGAGAGACTGGGAGAAGCTGCAGCCTGGACTCACAGCTCAGAATGAAGGTACCACCACCTGTAAAGGTGATTTATAAATGAGTAATGCTAACACAGATTATTAGCATGGTAGCATGTTAAATATACTGCAGCCTGTGTTTCTGTGTTTTCAGATGTAAACACATTTCTCAGCCCTGGAAACACGTGAACTGAGCTGTTGTTGTGCAGTGTTTATGCTCGGACTCCGTGTTTTGGATATCTGGTTGTGTGACCTCCTTTACTGTTGTTTACCACTGTTCATGCACAGTAGCACAGTAGCCAGGCTAGCTCTTTTCTACTTGCTCCCAGTCTTTATGCTGTTGCTAACCAGGTCCTGACTCCAGCCACTTGACACACAGACATGAGACTTGGTGGAAGGAAGCAAGAGCATTTTTACCAAGATGCTGAACTGCTCCTTTAAGAGGAAAAACTGTGGCTCATTAAGACTGACATGTTTTGTATGAGGTATAATGTATAGGTTTATAATGCTGTTGTTGTACAACACCAACATGATGTTCATATTAATTACATGTATGTGTCATAGCTATCTGGCCCTTTGTGTATTTCCATCTGCTCGTGAAGTGGACTCATGTTTCATTGTGAGTCTCTGTGTATCCACAGCAGCTTTTTTTCATCTGGCTGAATTTTTAATTAGCACCACATTCTTTGAAGATCCACATTTTAATGAATAAAACCGTATGCATATCGCCTCCCACCGACGACATTAGAAAAGGAAACGACTAAAAGATATCACAAAGGCTGTCGGGCTAAACCGCTTTTTCAATTACTTCTTCCTTTGTAGGTTTAAAGCCTCAATCAGCAACATCCCAACGGCCACCTCATCCTGAACGCCACTATCTGTGTTTTCCTGCTGATGGTTCAGTGACCAGAGATCTGCAGGTCTGTCTACAAGCAGTGTAATAACATATTATCATCCTGACTGTGCAGCAACACAATAAATCAACTTTTTATTCAAAATTCACACAAATTCAATGTGGTGCTTTATTTTGAAACAGTGGTGGATGAATCAGAATTCCATGGCAAACACTCAGCCTGTTTTTAAACCTGCAGTAATTACTGATTTTTAGGCCACCTGGTGGCAGCAGAATCATTCAGAATACATTAACATCATCATAAATTACGAAGCAACGGGTCATTCTCCATCTGCTCTACCTGCTGGCTGCAGAAAAAAACCCAAACATTTAATTAAATAACTATTTTTAGTGTTGTATTTAACAAAAAAATATCTACAAATACTGTTTATAACGTATAATATTTTTGTTGTTTAAGAAAGTTATCAGTATCTACATCAAAAGAGACACAAGCATTATCCTTGGAGTTATAATCTGAGGTGAGTTACAACTAAAACTGTAAATGCGCCTGTTGTTATACTGTTGCCGATTTGCACTGCTGTCAGTTAAAGGCGGATAAAGAGGTTCAGCATCTCTGTGAGATCTTTATGATGCTGACTTCTCTTCATAACAGGAATTTTTTGCTGCATTAGTGTGTGTTCAGAAAAAATCCACATAGACCTTGTGGCTGCGGGGTGATTTAATTTCATTCTGTGCAGTATATTATAGGGTGCTTCATTCTTTCTGTCTTTTCTTTCTTTCTTTTATATTATGTGTAGGGTTTTAGAAATATTTTTAAGGAAAAAAATGGTCTAGAGGTTAAAATTCTTAAATACAATCAGGTGTCAGCACCAGAAACATACCTCACCACGCTTGATACGACCTTCAGGGACAAATTAACAAAATGAAAACTGGGCACTTTCTTTAGACGACAGCAGCCGCTGGTTTCCTCTTATTTCATTTTATTTCTTTGAAGTAATAAACACTCCAGTGCGACATTAAAGTGATATTCTAATAAGAGGTAGAAGCAGCGGAGGGAAGAGGAAGACAGGAAGCTGCAGAGTGAAAGCTGATTTGTGAGTGATGCTCGCAGCGGTGATCCTCCTCCTCCCTCTGCAGCTCGTCAGGCTTGATGGGCAGAGCTGAGCTGGGCGGGCGGCATTCAGCTCTGGAGAGAGAGAGAGAGAGAGAGAGAGAGAGAGAGAGAGAGAGAAGCTCATTTCAGGGCCGACTCAATTTCTCCATTATAGGTGCACAATTATCCCAGTGTGATCACAACACAGATAGGGATATCAGAGAGGTAAGAAGAAGGACAGCGAGGCTCTACACGAGAGAGAGAGAGATGAGGGGAGATGAGGAGGGAAATGCGAGGAAAGGAGCGCTTTAGAAGTTTCATCTCTTAATCATGTATCAGCGAGAGTTTAAAGTAGATTAATTGCTCAAGGATTTAAACAGGAGGCCGCTGTTTGTGAGACCCAACACCCCTGACTGTCTGTCTCTCAGAAACTGCAGAGAAAAATAAACCCAATTTTAAAAAGGTAGAAACCTTTTCACATCTCTCCACAAAGACTGTCCTCACTCTGAGCAAACCCAGAGTGCTTTGGGTCAAACGCTTAAAGTGACCCACCCGACATGACGCTTACAGTAATGACCTGATCCTCCTCAGCAGCTTACAGAGCAAACAGCACACAGGCCTTTTAATGGAAGCACTGGCTGCACTCAGTTGAACAGAGAATTACTGTACGCTGCCTAATGTGTTCCTGCAGAGTCGAGGATTCATACTGTTTTATTCGCTGGGTGTTTCATAAATGAACTCCTGGATTATTCACTATTAGTCCAATATCAGCTGACGGCGGAGTACATTCACACTGAAACTGTGTGTGGTTCTTTCTCTGAACACACCACTGAGTGTCTCAGTCTGAGCTTTATCATATTTTGCTCTGCTGTGACTTGCTGCTCTTTAGCTTTCTCTGTGTTTTCATTTGGTCATTTGGGTCAGCTGGGAAAAGAATGTGAATCTCTTTGTCTCGCTTATTAATTGCGTGGTGTGTTTGTAATCTGTGCCCACAGATAAGTAAATCCGTGTGCACAAACAACGAGAACAAGTAGGTTTGCAACCAGCACACAGTGCATCCACAAGTGTGTAAACCATGGGCAACGGATTATAACCCAAGAGCATGAAAGCCGAAAATAAGGAAAGTAACAAGATTTACTGAAGAGTTGTTCATGGCACAAGTTACTGCAGCTGGGGTTTTGTGTATTTACCAAATAAGACACTTTCTCACTGAAATGAGTGAAGATTGTTGAGTCTGGATTTGTGTGTGTGTGTGTGTGAGGTCAGTCTGAGGTTCGGAGGTTCGCTCACAGCTCTGAACTCTCCTCCTGTGTCCTCTCTGAACGCCTCGTCCTTCCTGAAACCCGCCTCTTTAACAAAGGATGTCTGTAATTTTCCGTTCGCCTCCGTCACCTCGCTGTTGTCATCAGCAATTAAACCTGAATGAATCAAAACTAAACACCTCACAATGAAAACCCGCCGGGCAGCAGAGTCGCTATTTAATCTGTGACAAAAGATTATTTCATCCTGTTTGTTTATTCTGACCACAGCTTTTTCTCTCTCTGTCCGTCCCCTGCAGCCGCTCACACCACAGAGGAAAAATATAATCATAGAACAAAAGACAAAAGGCCGAGCTCAGTTTGATTAAATCAGGACTGAATGGGATTCACTGAGCGGCCATTGTTGGAGGCTGTTTAGAGAGTGTATGCGTTTGAATGTGTGTGTTTAGGTGTGTACTGAGCCTGCTGTTTAATTCATTAGTGCAGCCACATCTGACACACACACACACACACACACACACAGGTGAAATGTAGCATACAGGGTTTATAGTATACACGTGCACTGCTGCATGCATAAGTTTTTCAAATGTTCAAAAAAATTGATCTCTCAGGAGACGAAGTATTGACACAAATGTTTGTGCACCGGGTGTAAACTGTATGAGGGCTCTTATTCCACAGCATGAGGGTTAATCCAAGAGTTCAAAGATAATCTGCTTTTTGAGAAGGTGCTTGATTTGATTAAGTGACTGTGTATTCTGAATATTTATTTAGAACATTTGGTCTCCTTTATCAGATGTCGCTGCTTTTATCAAGGATCTGTGTTAAGTCCCTTTATCTTTCACAGTATGTTTTTATCACCAGGTCAGACTCATCAGCAGTTTTAAAACATTTCTTATCATTTATATGTTGATGACATTCAACTGTACCTGTCTTCAAACCACATGAAATAGATGCCGTTATTATTTTAACCGGATCGCTCAAACACAATCGAAGATTGGATGGCAAATAATCCTTGCAACTTAACTCAGACAAAACAGAAAGTCTAATGGTTGCTCCTGAAAGCATCAAAAGGAAGTCAGACAGAGGTTTAAGTCCTTTTCTTCCTCTGTAAAAGCCAACGGCAGAACCTTGCGTCATTTTTCATTAATCCATGATGCTTTGATTCTCATGTCAGTCCCGATCTTGTTTCTTCCATTTACGAATATTGCTAACCTAGGACTGTTGTTTCAAAAGTGAATTGGAGATGCTTGTCCATGCCTTCATCTCTCACATTTGGATTATTGTTTATGTACTGTTTTCTTTAACATATTGACCTGTGCAGGTGTACCCCTGCCACATTACTTAATTATTCCACCCTGAAACGCATTTATTTAGACAAGCATTTGAGTAGTGCCTTGTGTTTCTGTTTATCATGTTTGCCCATTTATGTCTCCTTGTATGTTTTATGGTGTGGTTTTTTAATGTTCCTACTGTAAAGCACTTTGTGACTGCTCTGTCAAGAAAAAGTGCTACACAAATAAACTTTACTTATTTACACCCAACTGTTACCGCGCCACAGTTCAGGTTGTTAAAAGGAATCACCGTGCAGTCTGAGCCTAGGGATGAATTCAGGCTCTCAGCTGTGCTCCTGACTTCACGTGTCGCTGTCAGTCTTAGAGACTTCTCCTTTTTTTTTTCTTTTTCTGCTGCTTAAATTGAAATTGAAATAATGTTTTAACTCGAAAATGTTGTCAGACGTTTTATGTTCGGTAGCCCAGAGTTGTGTCTGCAGGTATTTCCTTCACTAACAAAGTCGTATGTTTTTCAGTTTTTACTTGGTTTTGAATTTTCTTACTTAAATTAGTTTCCTGTAACTTTTCGGTAGTTTTATTTGAACTATATTTTTCATGTGTTGAAGCATTAGTGGCATAATTACTGTAAAATCTCATCAGAAATAGTTTGTAATGCAACAAACTAATATTCTGCACCTCTTACTGAACAAAACATCTTTATGACAAAACCATTTTCTAAGAACTCACTCAGCCTGTGCTGCTCTGCCCTCCTGACCTCCCCTGACCCTCTAGATTATATAACCAGCAGTGATGTTGGCAGGGAGGCGCCATACAGCCTCCAGATAACCCCATAGTATGCTGGGAAAAGACTATACCAGCTCCAGACAGAGACCTGATCTTTGCCCTACCCCCCAGGGTCCCCAATCAGGAACCGTACAGACCCCAGGCCCACAAATGAGCCATGCACCAGATGGTCTGAAGGAGGATCGCCGATACACTCTCAGATACCAGCTGCTGTTCAGAGGCAACGGGAACCAGGTGAAGGTTGACTGTAACATTAAGGAAGGAAACCTCAACATCAATCTACTTCGCCGTCTGAACCATATTGCTGGGAATCCTCTGACAGAGACCAGTCTGATCAGGGTAAAATGTGGAGCTGTCAACGGCTCACAAGTCGCAGTCCAATCAAGCACAGTCAACAAACCTTTAAGATCTGTTGTGTGTGGATGTTAACGAGAACAAAGCTGAAGCCACGCTGTGTGCTGTTCCGATAAAATATTCAGTACCAACTGCTTTCTAATTTGATTCGGATCAGTTTTGGAGGCGTTTGCTAAAGCAGTGGCTGAGTTTCGCCCCAAATGCAACTGTTTGCTGTGACCACTGAGCCTCTGACTGCCTCCTGGCTCAGAAACAAAGTTGAAATGACTTGTGTCTGGGAACATTAAGAGATCATTAAAAGAAAACTTTTAAATGGGACTCGGTGTAAATTGAATCAGCGACAGGATGGACTGCACCTCCTGAAGAACACAAAGGCTTTAACAAAACACAGCCAACTTTATAAGTACTTTCATTGGACACACACATCGAACATCAACACACGCCGCCTCTCAGCAGTAATCCACATCCCATAGTGCGTTTGGCTGCATTTGGAGTTAAAAAAAACACTCTGATGTATTTATAATGCCTTTTATTGTTCATATCAAATTATTATTGGTAGCTTCCCGTCTCCACAAGCTGAATAGACTGTGAATAAGCGCTGGCTTCAAAGACAAACAGGAAGTAGCGTGAATAAGCCCACACAGCGCAGTTTGTGTCCTGTGTGGTGGCTCTTATAGAAATTATTCTGTAACCCTGCAGCTCTGATTAGGCTTTCCTGTCCCCTTCAGTGAAAGAGCTGGAGGTCTTTCTGCTTCCGCTCAAAACCCTCTTCATGGTTCTTCCATTGGAGGCAGCGTCGCCTCTCTCTGTTTGATTAAAGACAAGAGCTTCTCTGCATTCAGACCAGACGCCATCTTCTCCTCTGTTCATCAAAAACACTTGAAGTTTGGTATTTTTTAACTGTCAGCGTCTTGTTGTCAAACTAAACAGCGATCTAGCAAGATTCAAAAGCTTCACCTGCAAACAATTCACAGTTTACGCGACTGTGGCAGCGAACGTTTCCATGCCTGTCTGTCTGTCAATGTGAAGAAGACAGAAATGTCTCTGAACTGGATGAAGATGAGGCTGATGATTATCAAGCATACCAACAGTTAAAGGTTTACTTGTAAAACTATTAGTTAATAGAATACCTCTGGAAGCTATGACAGGTTTCCAGAGAGAGAGAGAGGAAAAAATAAACTGGATTCCTGAGTGTGGATTCGTTAGCCGGCTAGTGTATTCTATTAGCATTCATAGCAAAGTGAATGGACTTTTAGCCTCTGTGTCTAAAGCAGCTAATACTCAGGCTTTAGGCTCAGAGAGAAACCACAGCTGCTCTTCACACGAGACCGAGGCCCAGGGGAACATCTGCAGAGACAAGCGCCATCTTTGGACACCTGGCTTGCGTCTGGTTCTTCACGGGAACCCCGAGGGCTGGGGCTGCAGCCTGGACTCACAGCTCAGGGCCAGTACCACCACCTGTGAGTGATTTATAAATAGTAAATACTACTTGGAATTATTAGCATGGTAGCATATTCGTCTCTGCAGCCTGTGTTTCATGTTTCAGATGTAAACACATTTCTCAGCCCTGAAACACGTGAACGGAGCTGTTGTGCAGTATTTATCTCCGGACTCCGTCATTTTGGATATCTGGTTGTGTGACCTCCTTTACTGTTGTTTACCACTGTTCATGCACAGTAACACAGTAGCCAAGAGCTAGCTCTTTCTACTTGCTCCCAGTCTTTATGTAAGCAAAGCTAACCAGGTCCACAGCTCCAGCTTGCATTTGACACAGACATGAGACTCAGGAGGAAGCAAGAAAGCATTTTTACCAAGATGAACTGTCGCTAAGAAGGCTTCTGTAGTTCATTAAGACTGACATGTTTTGTATGAGTATGTATAGGCTCTATAATGCTGTTGTTGTACAACACCAACATGATGTTCATATTAATTACATGTATGTGTCACTGGCCCGTCCTTTGTGTATTTCCTCATGCCTGTAGAAGTGGACTCGTTGTTTCATTGTGAGTCTCTGTGTATCTAGCAGCTTTTTCTCATCTGGCTGAATTTTTAATTAGCACTACATTCTTGAAGATCCACATTTTAATGAACAAAACCTAAATGCGTGTGTACCGCTGCTATAAACTCACCGATGTACATTAGAAAAACTTAATTAAAAGATATCACAAAGGCAACCGGGCTAAACTGGCCTTTTCAATTACTCTTCCTTTGGGTTTAAAGCTCTCCAATCAACCAAAATATCACTTGTACCTCATCCTGAGCGCTCACTATCTGTGATGCTTACTGATGGTTCAGTGATGATCTGGGTCATCTACAATACAGTGTAACATATTATCATCTGACTGTGCAGCAACACAATAAATCAACTTTTATCACGCGTTTTCCCACATGTTCAATGTGTAGTGCTTTATTTTGAAACAGTGGTGGATGGTTGAATTCCATAGCAAACACTCAGCCTGTTTTAAACCTGCAATTACTGATTTTTGTGGCCACCTGGTGGCAGAATCATCCTTGAATACAGTAACATCATCATAAATTACAGGCTCAACAATTTCCATCTGCACTCTACCTGCTGGCTGCAGAAAAAAACCCAAACATTTAATTAAATAAATCATTTTATGTTATATTTAACAAAAATATCTATTCTGTTTATAATGCAATATTTTGTTGTTTAAGAGAAGTTATGATATCTTACATCAAAGGGCCACAATATCCTTGGAGTTGCAATTGAGTTACAACTTCAAACATAAATCGTCTGTTGTTATACTGTTGTCAGTTTGCACTGCTGTCAGTTAAAAGCGGGATAAAAGGGTTCAACGCATCTCTGCTGAGATCTTATGATGCTGACTTCTCCTTCATAACAGGGTACTGCTGCATTAGTGTGTGTTCAGAAAAATCCACATAGACCTTGTGGCTCTTGAGGGTGATTTAATTTCATTCTGTACAGTATATTATAGAACGCTTCATTCTTTCTGTCTTTCTTTCTTTTCTTTTATATTAAGTGTATGAGGGTTTTAAAATATTTGCAGGAAAAAAATGGTTCAGAGGGTTAAAATTCCTCTTCAGCTTCACAATCAATTCTTCCAAAACATACCTCACCACGTTTAATCGGACCTTTCCAGGGACAAATTAACAAATGACAGGCACTTTCTTTCAAACTGACCAGCAGCAGCGTCCTCTTATTTCATTTATTTCTTTGAAGTAATAAAACACCTGCGTGCATTAAAGTGATATTCTAATAGAGGCAGAAACGGCGGAGGAGAGGAAGACGAGGAAGCTGCAGGTGAAGCTGATTTGTGAGATGCCTCATGGCGGTGATCCCTCCTCCTCCTCCCTCTGCAGCTCGTCAGGGTTTGATGTGGCAAAGCGGAGGCCAATGACATTCAGCCTCTGAGAGAGAGAGAGAGAGAGAGAGAGAGAGAGAGAGAGAGAGAGAGAGAGAGAAGCTCATTTCAGGGCCGATAATTTCTCGCTATGGGTACTGATTATCCCAGTGTGACTGCGAACACAGATAGGGATATCAGAGGTAAGAAGAAGGATGAGCGAGGCCTTGTTACTGAGAGAGAGAGAGAGAGATGAGGGGAGATGGGGAGGGAAAATGCGAGGTGAAAGGAGGCGCTGCAAGTTTCTCATCTCTCTTAATTACGCGATCAGCGGAGGTTAGCAGTTAATCTGCTCAAGGGGCATAAACAGGGCTGCTGTTTGTGAGACTAAGCTACCCCCTGAAGCTGTCTGTCTCTGTGAAACTGCAGAAGAAAATAAACCCACTTTAAAGGTAGAAACCTTTTCAGCATCTCTCTAAGACTGTCTCCACCTGAGCAAACCCAGGTGCTTTGGTCAAGCGTTTAAGTGACCACCCGACATAGCGTTTACAGTGTGACCTGATCCTCCCTCAGCAGCAGAGGCGAGTTGGATTGTTTTATCTGTATATACACACAAAAGCCCTGCAACAGACTGGTGACCTGTGCGAATTAGCCTACCTCTTTCCCAGTGTCAGTGCTATAGATAATGGTTGGATGGATGCACCCAGAAACATCACTGCAAAATTTAGACTAAAATCTAAATCTTTTGATAATTTAGTGACTTTTGTTCATGGATTTTGGACAAAGAAAATCAAATAACATTTATGAGTTGAAACTTTCCCCTCTTCAGTGATTATTGGGCTACAAGGGTCATCTGTGTTCATTAGTGAAGACTTTGTACATTTCATAACATTATCCAAAAAAGACTGAGGGTGGCCATAATTACTCATTACTGTGACCGAGGGTTTGGGTTTGATTATGTAACAGAAGACGGCGAGCATCACAGCACTGAGTCTTTTAGTTTGGTTTAATGCAGAGGCTTTGAGGCTCCCTCAGCCTCAGCTGGAGGAGAAAAAATCCTAAAATGCAAGTAGAAATATTGGCAACATTGGACTGTGATGACTGGGCCTTTTGCTGTCAGTCAAATCTGCTCTGTCTGCAGGCAGACAGGAGACAGGAGCTGATGGTGCAGGTCATCAGTTAAACTGTCTATTTTTTGGTGTGCTTCAAGCCTCACCAGATCCTGACTTTGGGTGTAATGTTTACTAAAGCTGAGCGATGAGAGGTCTGGATGATCATTTTCCTTAATCACTGACTCTCAGACTAAAATGGGCTAATGATTAGCTCTATAGGCTCAGCCATTAAAGTCCAATAATAATTGCTGAGCAGGCAGCAGTTCCTTCATCTCAGTTTAATATGCGTTGTTATTTAATGCTTCCATTTATTTCAAAATGGATCCAGTCAGCTTGCAGATCAGAATATTTCTCCCTCTCAGTATAATGTTGTACAGTGTTAGGCGGTGGAGCTGTGGATGTGGTTCTGTTGCAAGAATCCAGACTTCTGTTGTGGTGTGGGTAAGGCTGCTGCTGACACTTTGCTGCAGGGCTTCTCTCTAACTGAATACACAGATTTGTTAAAAACTCTACAGTTTGGTGTCTAACAGCAAACAGTTTTAGAGAGGCTTTAGCTGAAGCATCTGAGTTCACAGTGAGGGATCTTACTGCAGCTCACCGTGCTGCACGGTAATTGGACTTCATGTTTTGGGGTGTAAAAGAAACACACACAGGGGCCTTTATATTTCACCTGTTCTCCTTTCTCTGAATCCATCAACTGCTGCAAGGTTCCACCAAGAATTATGAAAGCCATGTCAATGGCAAAACCTCGAAATAAGAGAGTCACTGCCTGAACAAAGAAATAAGACTGATTAGTTTTTGGTCAAGCAAAACTAACGCGCAAACTAACCAGTAAAGTCGACTTGGCGCTGCAGCTCTCATACAGACTGGGAGCTTTGGTTCTCACAGGTTTATTCACTTTCTTGTTAACCTGTTAAGCTTGTTAGCCAGTAAATATTACTCATCATATCTAAATCCTTTTTTTGCCAGAAGTGATGTCACAGCAGGTAAATGGTTGATTAAAAACACCTGTGGTGATGTACTCATTTGGGAGTAGCCAGAGGTGGCGTGCCTTGATGCGAGGATCTTTAAAGGCATGCGATTCAACAAATCAGTGTATCAGTCACCTCTGCTGCTCTCAGGTTTTATACTCTCACTTGTGGGTTTCTGGGATCAAGCGGCGGGGCGTCCTGTAAGCAGCTTTCTTTCCTTCTTCTGTTTCCTTTCCTACTCCTCCAATTAGAGAACTCCCCAGGATGCAATGCAACATTTGTCTCCATTAGTAATGTAGGTTATGAGAGAAGAGGCCGTGCGTTGAGGGTAAACCCGATGAAACTTCCTGGAAGCCATACAGGTCAGGTACAACCACAGGCGGTACAGTATGAGAGAGAGCCGGAGAGAGAATCCTCGCCGCTCCGAGCTGCTCGTTCTACTGATTTCAGCAAACACTATAATCACACACAGTCCGAACATCGAGTTAGCTCGGCCCGCCGATATTCTGACTGCTAGTCAACGAGGCGGGGGTGGGGTTAGTAATCCTCTGAGGAAACTGACTCTTCACACGCAGACTCTCCAGTCCACATGAAGAGTCTCTACAGGCTGTGCAGGGTCTCTCTGCTTCCTCAGACAGGAGGGAAATAAGCAGCCAGAATACTGATCAGCACAGACCCTGACAAACAGAGCTGTAAGACTCTAGGCTGGTAGGTTTCATTGGCTGGTGGTCTGTTTATTCAGGTGTCGGTGGTGGTAGCGGTGTGACAGTGAGGCAGCATGCACAACACCAGGACCCTAGATCAGTCATTTACTTTACACCTGTGCTTCTGGAGCGGCGTGTCAAGAATGTCTGCAGGGAAAAGACCTGCCGACCCCGCTGCTCAGAGGTCACAACCATGTGTATAATGCAACTGCACGTGGCCCATTCACTGCCTGCACAATCTAAGGTCAATACTCCAGTGCTTGTGTTTTAATGCTTTGGGTGAGCAGAAATGTTTATCACTCAGTTGACTTGTTCAAATTTCCAACCATCATCTTTGCCTCAGTTTTTTACTCCTTGAGTAGATCCACACTTGTTCTGGCTGAGTCTGTGTGTAATCACACAGTTTGTAGCGTTGGCTTTGTGTTCTGTCTTTACACACAGTCACTGTTGGTTTACATCAGCTTCAGGAACAACCTTTAACACAGAGAGGACTCTGTGTGCAGCTGGGGACGTTGTCACTTTTTCAAGGATTTGTGTGTCAGTGCTGTAGCTGGTCTGCCTGCTGATTATAAATGGAACATAAAGGTGTGTGTGTGTGTGTGTGTGGACCCCTCCTGCGTCCTGACAGACCGTTGTCGCTCCACCAGCTGACAGGTTCCGGCTTCAGCTCAAAGGCGAACCCCAGAACAAGGACGAAAGAGTTGTCCTGTTTAATCCTCCTGTGTTATCTGAACAGATTTACTTGTGACGGCGTCGCGACTGCAGCCATCGCGATGGACAATCCTCTCTGAAACATACTGTATGTGCGTGCCAGTCCATTAGGATTATTGGGTCACTGTTGCTGTTTGTCAAATATTTGTTCCTGAGTTGGATACAGGATAACCATCCACCATCCGACGTGAAAAGAAAAGAAACTGAGTTAAAAACACTGCAACTGAGGAAAACGGTAACATCGACGTCTTACTTTTCTCTTTAAATTCAAATTTACTCTGATACAAAATAAATCTGGGAGGCTGTGGGAAGAAAGAAAATATATTTAAAATGACAAAAGCACAGACAGTAGTACATGAAAAGTGGCGGCTATGTAAAAATGAAAGTCCATATATATACTGTGTTATGTCTGTCTCATGAGATGGAGTCATTTTAAAATTTAGCACTGTTTATTCTGTCATCAAACTGTACTTTTCTCTGACTTATTTAGATGAACTGTCCATGTGCTCCCTGCGCGGAGCTCAAGTTTGAAAATAGTTTCATATTAGGCAAGGTTTGGTTGATCTAGCTGCTTCTTGACACCAAGTTTACCGGCGTGTTTCTCCAGACTCCTCAGTTCTGTCACACACCTTTGGCGTACGTAGGGATTAAACCCTGCTCTGTCTGTGGGTAGCGGAATACAGGACAAATTCAAACCTGATCTTTTCTTTTTTTGGCGGGTGGGCAGGGGGTGGTGGTTCAGCAGCTCCACAGCTTCCTCAGGATTTGTTAGGTATTATTGTGTGTGAAATGGCAGTAACGTTATTGGACCTCTGAGAAGACAGGATATCGATCTGCAGAAACAGAAGGCGAGTCGAGGCAGCCGCCCGCCTCCTCTCTGCTGCCGCCCGCTTCGGACTGATGGGACGTTAGGCGTGAACCCGTTCGACAGGTCAATTGTTCCCCAAGTGAATTACAGCATATAATATCTAACCCGGCAGAAGGAGCACAGATGGAAACACCCCGCGGGTAAAATATGCCACTTCCTATATATTGAATCCCTCCCCTTCCTCCTCCTCCTGCCACCATGTCCCCCCCCTCCTGATATCAGAGTTCACTCCTGGATACACCGGCCGACGCCGCGGTCCTCTCTGCGAGGAACGGACGACAAACACTCGTAAGTCAGCGTTGTTGTTGAGAGTAATACTGCTGGAGATGATGGTGGCTGCAGGCAGAGGGGTCAAAGGTCAGGGCAAAGTGTCAGATGAAAACATACAACAAACAAAGAAAAAAACAACAGCTTCTTATAAAAACAGCTCCGGTGAAAGACTGGAGAAATATGAAGAAAGGAAAAAGAGAACTGATCAAACTGTTAAAAGAAGCTGCTGACGTCAGCTCAGCTTCAACTCTAAAACTTTTCCAAAGTCACGTGGTATCGCGCGGCTAAGCCTCTCTGACCGATGACAGTTTGAGGTTCAGCGTTTGGTGGACAGCTGAAACAAGCTGACCATGTTAAATTAAATTGTTGTTCAGTGCAGATATCAGCTCACAAGCGCCTCAGATGGAAGGATTTTGCTGTGAGATATTGTTTACATTTTTCGTGAACGATTCCTCTTTTAATATATCTTCTCTGATACTAACAGGCTGCAGGTTAACACTGGTGACCTGCGTCTGTATTAGAGCCACTGCAGAAGTCTCTTCAGCGTCTGATTCTTTTAGTTACAGAAAAGCAGAAAGTTTTACATGTGGGGAGTATTTCTGTCGTGTTAGCATTGCGTCTCACATTATAGCCCTGCTGTAGTCATTTTAAAACTAGTTAGTAGAAGTATTTCAAGCCGGTGTTGACGGTTTGGAGAGTGGTTGGTCAGCAGTGTTTACTGTGTGAGTGAACGTCCTGAATATCAGCAGAGATCCACAGAATGTTTTTGTTTTTATTCCCAGGCCTAAAAGTAGAACCAGCTCTGCAACAAACACGAGTGAGATAAATATAGTTTTCTAACATACAGTATGCTGTTGTTTGCGGGGCTCTGCAGTGAGTTTAATACCTGTCTAATGTAAATGTTAATACAGTGAGCTGTCTGGGGCTGGCAGTGGAGAAAATGAAAAGAAAAGGAGGAAAAACTCCTCCTCCGATCTATCTTTCATTGTTATGACTCAGCAGCAACAGCAGTGACAGAGCTGCAATTCAGAAACCTCCTGTTCAGTGCTGTCAGTGCGTCTCTGCTTTAATGATGTTATCAGTGGCTAGAGTCCTAAACCAGGCTGCTCCTCCAGCGATCGCTCCGTAACTTCTGCTTCTTACCGTAGAAATGTAATAAGATTTTATCATCAGCGGGGTCTTCACCCCGACAGGCAAACAAGTGATTTTTCCATTAACAGGAAACACACTCACACACTCCTCAGGCCACCCGTGCGAGTCAGTGAAAGCCCGGCGGTGGCTCTCCTCTGTGTTGTTGAGTGAGGAGGAGGAGGATGGCAGAAAGCGTCTCGGTGTGTCTGTTGGTCGTCCGTGTAGCTCAGCTGTTTGCTGAAGGTTTACTGTGAGCTGTGCCACAGTCTGATTTGGTTTCTGTAGTTTTGTGAACATAAAGCTTCAGTCATTTCAAATTAAATGTGTGTTTTTAAGCCTCCAACAAAAGGCTAGAAAGTGATGAAACTGTATTTCTGAACTAACCTGTAGGTGAAATATGTCTGAGTGATTTTGCAGAGGTGCAGTGCAGCGGTGTGTTGGTTGTCTCTGTGTTTCGTTTGTGTTTAGCTGTGACAGTGACCTGAAGTAGGCTCTGGGACCAACGTTGTGTTGGGCAGTGGGCCAGCAAAAAAACTGGAGAATTGATTTCATCTCTGCTCTCCTCCTCTGTGCCTTTTGAGTCTCTTTCAGCTCTGAATTTGAATCTTATCAAATCTGCTGGAGCTTTCAAACAGTGTAAGACGTCCATCTGCTTCACTTTCACGACTGTCAACTCTCCACTTGACTCTTATTTTACAGGCGTCTCTTCCTGCGCTGGTTTTATGTTTTTTTTACCTCAGTCCCGTCACCAAGGCCGGATCGAGGCAGAGACGCCTGTTAGTTCATTGAGCTCTGGTGATGTTTTTAATCCTCCTTTAGAAAAGCTGTGTGAAAGCACTGTGAACAGGCAGCGGTGAAAAGCACAAATACTCTGCCAGTCATTTCAATGCACCCACATATTAATGAGTGTGTGTGAGTAATGAGCAGTGGCAGATGAAGTGGCTCCTCTTGTGCTCCTCTTTTCACTGCGAACACGAACTGACTGAATTCACTTCAATGACTCATTTTCAAAGTTCAGTCTAAGGTTGTCGAGGCTTTAAACTTCGGTGAAGGACCTGCTGCTGATGTTCAAACTGACTGATATTAGTCCTCACACAAACTGCTCAGTGAAGTTCAGATCAGAGGTTTGGATGTAGATCGCTGATTACAGTTTCTGACAAAAAATATACTTAACCTATGTTTAAATGTCGCTCTGCATCTGTAGGATTGAAAGGTGGATCTGAGAAGCAGCTGTTTTCAGCTGAGCCTGAACACTTCTGTCTCAGTCTTCATCAGAACATCAGAGAGCGGCTGCACTAAAGCGTCTCACTGAGGAGGAGGAGGAGGATGAGGAGGAGGAGGACCTCCGACAGGCTCTGACTGAACCGTCCGGAGCTCCAGTTAAAGAAACTGATTATTCTATAATCTTATTATTGTCTACAGACCTAAACCCACAGTGTGTGAGAGTGACTTTAATGCTCTGTGTGTGGCTCTCTCTGCTGATGAGATGAAAAAAAGAGAAGTACATTTATTACCAGGGACTACTTTCAGTGGTGGATGAATCCACATTTAGCGAGTATTTGGACCAGAAGAGAAAGAGAAAAATGTGGACTGTCACTCAAACACTGTCTTAACCAAGTTAATGTTATATGATGACTAAAGGTGAAACTGAAGCTGCCATTTCCCTCATGTATTCATTCATGAGGACCGTGCACACTGTGCCAGTGTTAGCCACCTGGCTCATTTTCAGCTGCAGCCCATGTTTGTGAAACCAGTGAAGTGATGGTTACAAATACAGACAGGAGACAACAGGACGCTGTAAAGACAGAGACAGCTTCAACAACACAAGTGCTCTGAAGACAAACTACACAGAGCAACAGGAAACAACAACACACATGTAAACAAACCTCCTCCTGCAGATCAGCAATAAGCAGTAAGACATAAATACAAGCTTAAGGTTGATGTCGATGAAATGTTATCATACAGCAAACATGTCAGTGAGACACAGCTTCAGAGAATCAGACCATGTTGTTAAGAAAGTTCTAGTAAATATACTGTACACCCACGCCTTCTACAGCTGACCATCTGGCAACAGGCAACCCAAGGACACAGGACAGTTAGCATGTTAGCCAGTAATAACAGTCATGAGAAATAAATCATGAAATTAGCAACATATTTCATGGATTTTGTTTGTTCCTTATGATCTTCCTCCTGCAGTTTTATCTCCTTCACTACATTTTAAAAACCTATTACTGTGCTGAGACTCTGTCTCTGTTTTTTCTTTGTTCTGTTGCTCTGCATTTCTTTGCCTCATTTAGATAACTTTGTATTCCCGGTGTGTGTGTGTGAAAGGTGCTGTACGTCGTCTTGACTGGAAGCTGGAGTAAAACATTATCAGGTTCCTCTCTGCTGTGTGTAAATATCTTCCTCCTTTCTGATCAGAGACTCCTAACTGGGATACAGTGTGCATGTAAATATACTCATGAAGCTGATGGCAAAGTGACAGTGTGATGAGTAAAATAATCATTCATGCATCTCTATCTGACACGCTACATCTGGGTCTGTTTTTAAACACAGCAGAGGAGGAAAGAAAAACATCATTACAGTGCAGTGTGTGTGTGTGCGTGTGTGAGAAGAGAGAATAACAGTGGAGATAACGTTTGCCTCTTTAGCTGTATGCAGGAAACCAACAGCAGAACATTTCCACTTGTCTAACACACACACACACACACAGACAGTAATGATACAAACTTTACACACTCCTCTTTGTCTTCACACACAAATCTACACTGGAAATAAGGCAAGTAAACCAGTTTATAGCTGGACCGTACAGCGGGCTGCTCACAGTGTTGTCCAGCTGGTATAACTCTGTAACAGCAGGCAGGTAGATCTCTGCAAAACACCTGGCCCCATGCAGCTGAGCACTCCCTGATGGCCTTGTCTTTCAAGGCATTTACCGACTGTATCGGTGTCACTGTGTCAGTCAGTCAGTCAGTCAGGTGACTAGGTTGGTCTCAGTGTATAAAAGTAGTTCAGATATATGCGTTTAATAAAAGTTAAAGGACACAAGAAAATAAAATACATGAGCCTAGTTTAATTCTTCAGTCGGGTTAGTAAACTGTTTCTTAGTGTATGTCGATACATGTTTACATTTCTAACATCTGATGCAGTGTCACTGATCAGAGGTGTATTCTCCACCTCTGATCTAATAGCGCGGTGACATATGCAGTGAGACATTTCCAATCAGTTTGTTTCACATTTCTGAGGAAAGCTTATTTGCTAATGAACCACTGGGTACAGGTAAAAAGTAATCTCAGGTTGTGATGATTGGCGTTAACAGAAGTACAGTGTTTGCATTATAGTAAATAAAGGAAATAAATAAAACAGTACTGCACAAAGTGCAAAAGTACAGTTAGAACAGGTGACTGGTAAACTGCAAATTAGCACAAGATGTTGTTAAATCTCATTAATATCGTTTCAGATTTTCTACAGAGTGAAAATAAGAGTCTAAAAATAGAAACATTGTGCCCTGTGCTGATAAACGCCTCCTTTAACTGAACTCATCTGGGAGGCCGTTTTCTGCAACAGCGTGCACCAAGAACAAAAAGAGATCCATGACGGTGATCAAGGGACCTCCAGGAGCTGCAGCCTGCTGGGACTGATCCCAGAATGCACTTAGGGGAGTTATAGGAAGAAATGTTCCGATTTTTTTTCCCAGTGCAGTGAGGGCTGATGGCCAACTGCTGCACTGATGGCGAGGCGAAGGAGGTTTCTCTGGGAAAGAAGAAGAAGAAGAGGGGGAGAGGAGGCTTTTGGGTCTAGTGGAAGGCCCAGGTAGAGTGTGTGTTATGTGGGAGAATATAAATGAGCTTCTTCCATTAGGACAGGAGCTGTGCAATTATTTCTTCTTGGGAAAACACTTGCCCGGAAAGATGGAGAGAGACAGAAGAAGGGAGGAGGGAGAGATGAAGAAGATCAAATTTGCCTTTTGCTCTCACTGATTCATCACAGAGCCTATAAGCTTTGTGTCGCTGCAGTTGTGAGGAAACAGCAGGAGAAGACTCTTTGGTTTTATTACTGTGATGGGAAGAGATGATGTACTGAACCCCCCACTGGAAACACAATGATTCCCACCAGCACAGAGCTCGACTGACCTCCTGTTTTCGTTAACCAGGAGGAAAGACAAAACAGTGAAGTACTTTTCTCCAGGGACACAACTGCAATAAAAACACTAAAGCCATCATAACAGACACATCTTTTACAGTGGAGGTTTCTGTTATTAAGCAATATTTGTGAAACTAATATTTGTGAAAGATTTTTTCTGTGCATCCACCGAGCAAGAAATATAAGGCGAGGTAGCATCAAATAAAGAAAGAACAAGTAACCTGGTATCAGACTGAACATTTCTCCTCATTAATCAGCCTGACACCTTGTGTATTGTTTTTGTCCAGCAGTAGCTGACATCCATCCACTGACAGCATTTTCCAGTTGCTATAGAAGCACAGGGCGATGATGTGAGGGTTGTTTCAGGCTGCGTTCAGCTGCGGCGTAGCGTGGCGTCATGTGTTACACTGTATTTGTACAGTTTACCTGTGAAATCTGTCTCAAACTCATGGATCTGTAGTAATTCCTGGGCCTGTTATCAGACTGAATCACAGTCATCCGAGAGGAAAACCTGCTTTTTCATCAGGTTGCTGAATTAAATTTTTAATAAATACACATCTGCCAGTCGTGTTTTTAAAGCTGCTGCTGATTGATTTTGGCCACTAGAGAGCAGAGGAACTCAAGCATATACCATTGTACAGTTAACACAGTGAAACCCACTCCCTCTCTTTTCCAGCCTTTTGGTCCTCTACCTCTTCCTAGAAATATAGATTAAAGCTCCTAAATGCTTCACTGTGTTCACCAGCTAAATCTCTAACTGTGTCTGTGCTGAGAATGTGTGGACCTCACACATATTTCAGATGGTTTCACACATACCAGTTTATGTGTTATGCATCATTTATACATTCAGCCTGTGTTCTGCATGTTTTCCTCTGACTTTAGCTAAATAACCATCTCCTCTGTCACATTATTTCCAGGTGACAGTCGCCCTGAAATAATGTGAAACAGTCACAGTGAGGAAAACAGTGGATCAAATCTTAAGGCTAATGTGATTTCCATGAAGATAGTGTTTTTCATTGAAGCCAATGTAAATGTGATTTATGTGGTGCAGCGCGGTGAATATGATCCCACATCATTTATCTTCAAGTGTGACTAATTTCCATCCATTAATGCTGGAGGAACGAGAAAACAGTCTGAGGGTGAAGAATTCGGCGGAGAGTCGGGAAGCAGCAGCAGGGGTTATAGGAAATAACGCAAGGAGCAAAATGGTTCAATTAGCCTGTCAGTTTATGTCTTAAATCAGAATAAATCTTTCATCATGTGCATAGATTATCAGGGTTTAATGCCTCTCCAGATGCAACATGGAGAGGGTGCAGCAAACGAAGCACAGCGCGCACTTGGGTTCATGAGCTCTGCATCACAGAGTCCGCTCCAGGGAATTTGCTGAATGCTGCTCTACTGCCACAGACTTGCAGCAGTTTGGAGGAATCTATAAAACTGACCTCCGAAGAAGTCTCTTACTGTCCAGCAGGGGCAAGGTCAGATGAGGGGCATAAGAAATCAGAACATAAGGGTTTTATCCATTTTCAGTGTTGAGGGATAATGGAACAGTGTTTTTCTTCATGTCATCAAACACAGTCCTGTGAGCAGAGCCAAACCAACAGAGGATGTCTCCTACTAACAAGCACTGTGTGTGGATCAAAGCCTGATACATCTTATTCCTCTGTGCCACAGAGCTCAGCTGTTGTCCAGAAACTATGAAGAACACACCAGTGAGACGCACTGCTGCTCCTCTCCTGTTTGTTTGATAAAAACCAAAGTGAGTGGCTGTTGTAGGAAGGCCAGAAAGCACTGAGAGACAGACTTATGTTTTTAAGAAAGACTGCCCTGTGCCCTAAACCTGAGCACAACTAAAACATGGGAGGTGGACGTATCAGATCGGGAGGAGCAGCCTGTGATCAAAGATGCTCTGCAGTCAGGTGGAGTGTGTGTGATGTGACAGAAACTGTTTTGATGTGTGGCATGAGTACAAATCACACTCAGAGACGAGTTGTGATAAAACTGTGTACCTGAGACCTTTGTTCCTCTTTTTAACTGAGGCCTTGAGCTAAAAATGTGAAGCCATTTGTGAAGTTTTTTTTTTTTGCCATTTTGGTTGCTCCAGCGTACATATTCACATATTCAGTTAGTCCAGGTTGTGTCAGTTACTTGTCCATTACAGTGCAGAGTTTATATATTAAGAGAAAAGAGCGAAAACTTCCTATGCCACTTTTATACCAGTGTGCTCAGGCCCCAGATTTGAAACACAGCAATCTCTGATCCTACTGCCTTCGCCACGAGCCCTGGGGTTTTACTTTGCGCTGATGGTAATCAAGTTTATCAAACATGTCGGGTCCTCCTTCCTCTGTCTTATTGCCCTGGTCAGTGCTAACTGAAGAAGCGGTATTTACTTCTTGAGCAATAGTAACTATTTTCTTTAATAATCAGTGAATTACAAAATTCACTGATTAACAAAGTTATGTTCAAGTCCTATGAGCATTAGCTTCAGTGTGTGTGTGTGTGTGTGTTTCCAAAACACAGGTGACCTACAACTCATCACTGTCCCTGAGCGCCTCCTGGGAGTTGCTGCTGCTGCTCTGCTAACATGCTGCTCACGCTACACTCTGTGTGAACCGCTGTTAATCTGATATCAGAGACTGTTTGCCATTAATTTTCTGACAATCAACTAATGTTCCAGCTCGGTTAAGTGGCTGGCTTCACCAGAGCTTGAAAATAATGGGCGCCCATGTCAGGAGAGAGGCCCGACAACAAATATTTGCCCCAGAGGCCGGAGGACAATCCCTTATTCTGAAGTTGGCTTGAGACAACATGAGGCTTCAGTCAGTTCAGATATGAAATGTCCTTAACCGAAACCAGATCAGAGTGAAGGACACTGCACTTTTAATCAGCTGGATGTGTTATGTCAGTGATGATATTATTAGCTGTTATTTGGATAAAAGCCAACAGCAGTGGTTTCCCAGTTTGTTGGCAGTTATGTGTTTGTGTTGTTTTTCTTCTGAAGAACAAGAAGCCTCGCTATGAATATCACAGTCAGCACTTTCTAATACCTCAGGCTCAAAATGAGAAGGGGAAGTTGACACACACACACACACACACACGTTTTCCTCTCCATGTAATCAGCATCTGTACTCTCTCTCTGAAGCACAACCTGTGTCCTTGCCCACATGCTCTCAAAGAGTACAGTGGAAATTATTATATCACATTTCTAATTTATTGTCAGGGCTTTTAAAAGTTTGAGAGCTTTGTGGTGCTACACAATGTTAGCAAACCTTCCACACACACCACACACACACACACACACACACACGGTGAACACCTCAACATCACCATATTACTAATTTAGCAGTGTTCGAGCTGCTGCTTTTAAAGTTTGAAAAGCTTAGTTTTTGAGGGTATAGTGTGTTTTGTGGCTGACAGCAACAACCTCAAAACTTCACTTTGTAAAACAAACTGCTCCCTCGACCTTAACCTGCAATATTTACCCAAATGCATCGGGTTTGCCACAATAATAGTAATCTCAATCCAAATGTCAGGCGGCAGGCGCAGAGGGATTTTTAAGCGGAGAAATGGCTGCTGGAGCCGGGGCGGTGTTGTGGCACTGAGGATTGGTAGCGATGGGAGCAGGAGGTGAGGCCAGCGTGTCACCTTTAATGAAATGATGCTTTCTCATTATCTGCATGGTCTGAAGGTAACAGGAGCCTCTTTCTGCAGGTAACACCACATCTAACCAACTCTGTGGCTGTTTTCACCCCGAGCCTTGGGAATAAAAACATGGAGCTCGAGGTGTGATTTTAAACCCGTGGACACACCTGAACATGTTCGAGAGACTACACACTATGATGCACGCTGGCGTTGGTTGTCATGTAAATACTGTGTGTGTAGCACTGTGAGGTTAGAACTTCTCCTGAAGCCCCATGTTTCCCTCCAGCAGTTCCTAAAACCAGCTGCTGAGTTTTCACTGAACCTCCACAGGGCAGCGATGAGCCAATCCCAGCTTCACACACACAGAGGCAAAGAAGCTGAGATCTCAAAACATTCGTGAACTAAGCTGCACAAAAGTTTGGCTAATATTCATGGAAATGATTTCAAATTAATTCTTTCTATTGTTTACAAGAGAAAAAGCCTTGAGTTCTGTGTGTAGGAGTTTTCTTCTGTTCACATGATTAGTTTCTGGCAAATAAACTGCAGGAGGCTAGATAAGCTCTGTGGAACATCATGAAAAGCCGGTGTTTTTTTCAGGATGTAACCGTTCCTCCTTCAAACTAACTTTCAGACTAATTAAAACAAACCACAGGGTTCAATATTTAAGCGAATAAATATTTCAAAAGGGAAGAAAATTCATTACATCCTCAGCGATGTTTGGACTTGAACTTGATCTCAGGCTCAGCAGTGAGTTTTCATTTTCATGGCAGCCCTCCTTTTTCTGCTGGTGTCACCTTTTTTTTTCTTTTTTTAGTTTTCTAGTTTTATCTCATTAACAGACAAAACTCCCACAGAGACACAGGGTTTGAGAAAAAACTTTGGAGCAGGAAGGACACACACACACACACACACACACACACACACACACACACACACACACTGACATCATACAACAAACTCAACCTCTTCTCTCTTACTTCATGTCTTAGGCCCAGAACAAACTTCATGCACTTTGTTCTATAAATCCAAACGTGAGGCTGGTGTCCTGCTCCTCACTGTTAAACCATAATGATGTGCATAATATGAAGAGAGCCTTGTTGTACTGCTGTGATTTCATAAGAGGAAACTTAATGATGTTCCAGTGATGATTTTTAAGATTCAGGGTCTGGATCAGTTTGTGTTTGCTCGATAAGGCCATAGATCTGATGTAAGAGCTTTAATGGTCTCCACACACAATATATAGTATTAATACTTGTTCCAAAAATCAGTCCTCAGATGTGTGCAGTCATTCAGACCACACACACACACACACACACACACAAGTCCAGCAATCCCTGGGTTCAGCTCTGAGCTCTCAGTCTAATCGTAGATGACTCACTGTGTGTCCACCTCCTGACTGGTTGAATCCTATTGGCTCAGGCAGCCAGAGCAGAAAAATAACCGTTTAACACCTCACGCACGGCTGGCGTGGCGTGTGAAACGCCATCTGAAATGCGCCAGCCAAACAATTGTCTCTTTTATTTACTGCGAGGATGTGTTGATGTTAAAAGGCCAGTTGCTGGCTACCCATACGTTTTGACTGCGCTCTTTATGCATGACCTCCCACATACCTCTGACTCTCTCCTCTTCAGAGCTGGCGGGTGGTTGATAATTTACAGAGCATGCACAAGCTTGTCTGGCTCTGCTTCCCCTCTCAATGTGACAGCAGTGCAAAGCATCAGCGTCACCTTCGCTGCTGATACAAGCGTCTCTGACTGCTATCGCGCACCTTCCGGCCGGCGCTGGCGGGATGACATTTCTGAGGCCAGAGAGCAGCGATCAGGGTCACGGAGAAGAGGCCCAGAGGAAGAAAAATGTCAGGCGAGCACTGGGACTTCTGGCCGCGGAAGAAGGGCGAGGGAGGGCGATCTGGGGAAGCGGAGGCGTGCTGGAAGAATTTCCTTTGTGCTGTGACTCCTGATCATCTTAATCAAGACACAAGAAGATGTTCATCACTTTCACCTCTGTGCAGGCAGTACTGAAGGTCCAGGTGTGTTTAGCCAGCAGTCAAGTGTTAGCATGGTTTTAAGAGGCTCGTAATAGTCAGTAGGATTTGCCTGAGGCGATGACATGTAAAAATGTCATGACAAAATCCGTCCAGTAGCTGCTGAGATCCGTCTGGACTGAGGTGTTGGAGTTTCTTCAGCTCTAAACTGCTGATAATTTCCTCCAACAATCAAGTTGAATGCCAAACCTGCCTTGATCCAAATGAAAAGTAAAAATATCAGCACAAAGCACACAAGCTTGGGAAACTGATCAATTGGCACATTATTTCCCATAATGCACTGACAGCCTGTAATCGTTGTGGCCATTCAGGATGTAATTGAAAAAGATTTTCCTCTCTGCAGCTCGATCTGATCTGAGATTCAAACCTCTGCTGAGGCAGGAGGAGGGTGTTTCATGAAATATTTTGCTCCTCCAAACCTCAGCGCCGTCTGTCAGGCAGGAGAACACTCAGTACAGCGGTCAGCGCTTGTTCGTGTCATGGCGGCAGCTACGCAGCAACACGTCTGGCCTGCGTGGACCCGGTGGAGGCTGACTGCGCGCGTATTCGCTGCCAATCGTCCAACTCACGCTGACCTTTTCACGGATTCTTTCTGAGGCGAGCAGGCGGCTGTGAAGAGAGACTAAGCTGAGATGCTGCAGGTGGTGAAACACAACAACACCAAAAAAAAAAAAAAAATCACTCCTCCCTTCTACTCAAGTCAAGTTCATTAAAGTTCCAAGAGAGCTGGAGGAGTGAGGAGAGCTCTGTGTGGCAGTCATTACACAAGCCTGAGACACATGAGACTTCTGGCGTGAGTGAGAAGTAGATGAAAGTGTATTATCTACCAACTGGCCAAAGTCTGTGTGAAGCAGTAATACTAATGCAGTCACAGCTAAATGTGGTGGTGAAATAGTCAGCAAATGTAGAAAATTAAGTTTCAACATCATGATAAAATGAGCAGCTCTCTGCTCTGAGATGCGGTATCCTTTGGTGCTGAAACCACGCCCACTCTAACACTGCAGCACAGTGACCGTTAGCATCCTGTTAGCATCCTGTTAGCACCACAACCTGTAAAATCGATACTAGCAGCCTTAGAGTTGTACAGATGAGCTACCAGAGGATGCACACATTAAGAGTGGATTTCTGGTGAAACTTTGTAAAACGAAGCAGAGAAACAGTCACTTAATCCACCTCCTCTTGATGCCTCTGAAAATTTAAATAAGGTGACGAGCGGGCTGTTCTGCAAACTCTGGCATCCAGGGAAGATTGCATGCAAGATGCATCTGTGGGATGACAACAGAGCTAGCTAGCTTACAACAGCTTAGTCGAACAGGAGGAGTGCTGATGCTAACGCAGCGCTGCTATTCATGACGGTTACAATCTTAGGGGCGGGGATATACTGGGTGGTGGGCGGGGCTATGGTGAGTGGTGGGTGGAGCTATATGGAATGATGGGCGGAGTTATACTGCGTAGTGGGCGGGGATATACTGAGTGGTGGGTGGGGTTACACTGAATTGTGGACGGGATATACGGAGTGGTGGGTGGAGTTATACTGAATTGTGGGCGGGGATATACGGAGTGGTGGGTGGAGTTATACTGAATTGTGGGCGGGGATATACGGAGTGGTGGGTGGGGTTATACTGGTGTGGTGGCAGGGGATATACTGAGTGGTGGTGGAGTTATACTGGTGGTGTCAGTCTGATCCTTGCAGTCTAAACAACACAGTAACAGAGTTTCCAGAGTTTCCACATTTTCAGGAACTGTTTTCTAACATAATGTGTTTAGAGACAAACCTCTGAACTTGCTTTACACAGACTTTAAGTAGAATACAATCACAGATCACAGAGGTGAGCATCATGTCCTAGAAGTCATATTTTCATTCATTCAATCTGGCGATGTTTTATTTGGCTCGGTAATCAAGATTTATTGATCTCAGTTGACATTAAACTGTTGCAGCTGTTGGATCAATTGTTTTGTCATGTTGATGAGAGGAATCTGTTGATCCAAGACTTGTTATTCTGTTTGTTGTTGGATAGTTAGTTAGCTGGTGAAACCTGACATCCCATATGAAATTCTTTGTTGTTTTTCAGCTGCTGTGTTTGTGGCCATTTCAGTTATTTCCACGAGCCTCAAGATTAAGGTGGTGTTTTTATTCTTGTGTGTTAAACTGTGCATGTGCATCACAGAGTAATCCACTCACGGCGGTTAAATGGAATAGTCACCAAATGTAATCTTCTGGTTTCGTGTACATTAACTTCATTGGCCCGTTTTTCGAGACAGGGGCCCGAATATGGGGTGGCCAGCCAGGAAGCACCAGGGGCAGGTGAGTGATTGGAAGCAGGTGTGGATGATCAAAGGCAGAAACACACAGGACAGGAGAGTGAAATGACTAGCACAGGTGAGTATTTCCAAAATAAATCGAGAGCAAGTAATGATGTCTAGATTTGTTCCCTCTGCCTCTTTCTTTGGTTCTTTTCTTGAGAAAAATAAATGGTAAAAAGCAGAACAACCGGCCTGACACAGGGACAAATGATCAGTTCCATTCATCTATCGAGCCCCTAGATGCCTCCTGACGATGAATACCCTCGTTCATGAGCTGTGAGGAGAAGCCCAGGTGGGCGGCTCGACCCTCCGTCATCAATACTCTTCCTCCCGCCCCTCACCTCTCTCCAGCTCTCGTCACACTTCCTCCTGTTGGCGGAAAAATAAAACCAACCTTGACTAACGAGGAAACTTTTCACCTGAGTGTGGGCCTCACAGGCGCAGAGCTCCATCATCAGAACCCGGGTCACGGGACAAACAAGATGAAGTGATGCTTCCAGCTGCTGCGTGACAGGCATGACCGAGGCCAGACCAGAGTGGGCCTCTATGGATCCAGATTCTCATTTTACCTCTACGGCAAACAGCTACTTTGTTGTTTTCTTTTATACAAAGATGAATGGCTGTAATTTGTTAAAACTAAGAAAAGTTGGTGAGCAGAAAGTTGTGGTCTTGAAGCACCCGCAGTTATTCCTCTACGCTACTTCTGTTTTCAGCTGTCAATCAAGCGAGGCCGGAGGTGAAATCTTCTTCTTCTTTGGTTTTGCTGCTAAACAACGCTCTCCATACATCTAAAAGCGCGTGTCTCATGGGAGCAAAGACAAACGGAGCTGGGTGCCGGCGGCCTTCGGCCCCGTGGAGAAACAAACGCAGTCAAGCATTCACAGGACACATGAAATCAGATTTCCAGACACTGTGAGTGCACTGTCAGCTCCTGCGGTGCCCACATCCCTGGATCACACACTAGGTTGGATATCTTACTACCTGCAGACTGCTATCTTCATCCATCAACGCACATGCGATGCTGATGAAACAAAGCTGCTGCTGGTTGTTTGTTGCTGTGTCTACAGTTCTGCTTTCACTCGATGGAAACACAGCCACAGTTGACACTGCGATTTCCTTGTTATGACTATTTGTGTTTAACTGTTTTGCGCTGTATAGCTGGGTTGTGCGTACAGCACCAACTGTTCTCATCAGGTTCTTCACGGTGGAAAACCAGTGTGAATCAATTCATCACATCACATTACATTCTGTTTATGCTGCCACACATATAGTATGCTTTATCCATCCCTCAGCTCTGTTGTCTCTCTACTTCGTATTAACGTCCATCTCTTGTTAACATCAACCCCACCGTGCACCAGCTGGGTTGCTGCGACATCTTAGTTTTGATACCTGTGGCACAAACAAACGCAAATCAAGCGTTGCAGAGCGGGTTGCCCTAAATTACGATGCAAATTGACCACCACTAATTGGGTGAAATTAGTGTTGATCGTGTACGAACCTTATCCTGCAGCAGAGAGTAACACAGCTTTACTTCAAGGTAATGACAATGGTAACGTTGCTCTTGCTCCCCCACTGTGAACCTCACTGCAGCGAGGGCTAAAGACACTAATGGAAGACTAGGCTGCTTTCACTACACAGCTGCTGTGGAGAAATGATTATACAATCACTGCTCCACCACAGCCTCCTCAGTCCACCCCATTTCTGCCTTGATTGTTCCTGAATGCAATCTCCCTCTCTCTCTAGGCTGCCTTTCGTTTTCTTCGTCTCAGATGCTGTTCATACACTAACAATAAACTCCGTCTTATTTCTTTTCATCTCGTACAGACTCAATTATCTTTCAGGGGTGCTGCTCCTCCAGGACTGGATCAGCAGCAGCAGCTGGTCTTCAGCCTGCATTGACTCACCATATTAGGAATGTTGAAATGCCCCTGCTGCGGATTGCACCAGATACATTTTTTATCTCTATCTCTATCCCTAGTTGAACTACTTCCACCACTTTAATCAAACATTACTAGACTGGTGCAGAAACTATAAATACAGCTGTAGATTTGACTACAAGATTAAGTTTGCTCAAACACTTTCTGCACTGTACCCTGCAACACAAACTCTGAACAGATCTATTTGTGTTTCAAGTTACAGTTTGAGAACAAACAGTTGTATTTTGCAGATGAGACCAAAGGAAAGAAAAAAAAAAAAAACACAGGTAAAGTAGAAAACTCCTGGCTGCCATTGTTCCACCTTCAGCTTGTCAGTCTCATCACGGCTCATTGTGGAAGACAAAACCACATCGAGCCCATTGATCATTCGTCAGATTTCTGTGCCGCGCCCATAAACACAGATCCATTGTTTGTTGGAACAATATGGCGGTGATATTGGGCTGTGTTACTGATAGCAGCAGCACTGATAAACAACAGTCTGCATAACAATGGCCTCACAGTCACAGTGGATTGAAAGAAAAAAATGGGAAAAAAAGCTGGAAAGTTTCAGAGTTTCTGAAATTAGCAGTCAGAGTGCAACATTATAATTAACTAAATACTCTGAGGCCATAAAATTCCATTCTCAACCTCTGCAAAAATAATTGCAGTATTATTTTCAGCCTTAATTAAGTGGCTAAGGCTTCTTACAAGTGTAAAAATTTAATCCCTTATCTAAATCCTATATAATTTAAAAGTAACAGGAAATCAAATAAATAAGGCCACAAATATTTCTGTGAGAGGTTTGATATGGGTGATTGGAACAGTAGCGTGAAAAATTACATTAGGACATATAGTGTCATCACGCAGCTCCGGTGACGTACAATCCTCCCCAACCCACCACCCACCACGCCACCGCTGCCATGAAATTTTCTCTGCAACTGTATGACGCAGCAAGGCAGTGACCATTGATTGATCTTTATCCCGTTAAGAAGACGGGAGGCAGATCGTCATGGGGTAATGAGGCAATTATCAATACAGTAAACTAGGGTGAGGTATGCTATATAGAACCGCGACATGGGAGCAGAAACCTCAGATAATAGAGAGATCACAGTGTTACTGTACAGGTAATCTCATACTCTGTCAGGAAACTGAAGAAACTGCTATTTGTGAGCAACGCAGTCACAGATATTAAAAGTTGTTTCATCATTGATAGGACTGAGTGTATGTTGGCGCAACAACGTTAGCTCTGATGCACCATGTACTGTACATTACTCGACCTCAGTTTACCAGTGAAGTTGAATGTGATGGTTTCCCTGAAATCTGATCATCTGGATTCTCTACAGCATGATGGTTTGGTTTCAGTGTCTGGCTGTGTGTTGTGCTGTCGGAGCCTCACCACGGTGAACCAAATCTTATCTCTTGTGCTTTTTTGTATACTTGTCATTGTGTGTCTGCAGCCTCTCCAACTGTATTTGTAGGAAAAGCGTGTTCTGTCATTGAGCGTGCTCTGTCGTGTTGTGAGTATTTAGCAGTGTGACATGCATGTAGCAAACACCACAATAGCCTTTCAAGAATTTGGAGGAAAGTGAAGAATATATTCCTTCTATTTCTCTTCAATGCCAGTTCTGAAGTGTGCAACTGGTTCACAATACTCGAGCACCATTACACAATGCCTTCAGCTCAGCACATACCAGCATAACATCTCCTGAAAAGACACTGTGCAGCTGCGGGTGAGGTGATTTCACGCAGGCCCACCAGGCAGAGGCTGTGTCTCCAATAGACATATTCTGTTTGTGATAGAAAAGAAAAAATTAAGTTCACTTTTGTGGCTGAAGAAACATAAGCGTATCAAAACCTCTGTCAGTCAATTCATGGCTCCTCAGGTCAAGCAGGAAACCTCCTCACACGACACTGTCGTCCGCTCTGGTGATGGCGCCTGCAGCTGCACGTACAGACAGGAGTCAGTGAAGCTGCTGGGGCATTTACAGTGTTACTGTTGTTATCAGTTCCCTCAGGAGATGAAGCTGCCGGAGTGATTCATAAAAATCTTGAAAAGAATTCTTAACATGAGCTCATCAAGCGGTGCAAGAAGCCTCAAAGCACTTTTAGTCAGGTAGGTTAAAAAGTTTGATCAGGCGTCTGTGTCATCTGAGTAGGCAGGAGAGAGAATATAAATTCTGTTTTGATCCAACAAATGAAATAAAGGTGGTAATAAATAAAGACAAGCGTTCTTCATACAGTATGAAAAGAAGAATCAAATGGTAATCTTTCCATCTCTGAAGTTTAGGATGTTTTGTTTTAATCTGCTCATAGTTCCCAGGTGTTACCCTGCAATGTGAATAAATGAATAAATCAGGTTTCTCTTTGAGGTAGAACACATCTTGACTAGACAGGAGGAGAAACTAAGCAGCTAATTGGCACATCTGACTGTGTTTGTTCTGGATTGGCAGTCGAGCCTGATGGGTAAAACTGTCTGACATGACGATCAGTTGATGTGGTAGCAGCAGCAGCAACCCAGCAGCCAGGCTGGGAGCTCGGTCCATTACTGCTGCAACTGCCTGCTCGCCGGAACAAACTGCTGCTGTCAGGTAGACAAAAAGCCTCAGCCACATCAATCCTGCTCTTAAAACCTTCACCGGGTTATGGTTTTTGACTCCTGGTTTATAGAGCTCTTAATGGTCAAGCTGCACTGTGTACATCTGACAAGAACTCAGTAGACATGTTCGGTCAACTGACTCGCCTCCTCACCTCAACAGCACAGCTCTAGGTGGAACTACATTCTGCACCTGCACTCATGTTTAGCACTAAGTTTCTCACACTGACAGTATCACACCATGTATCTGCTGGTTTCACCATGATTTGTGCTCTCTTTGTTTTGACCTCAGAATTTGAAAAATCTGATCATAGCTCAACCAAACACAGCATGTGTTAGATTTGTGTGATGTGGCTGTAAGTCAAGAAACAATACTAGGATTTAAAGCTTTAATAATGAATATGTTACGGTCAATGGATCAGATGGGGTGTGTGTGAGAGGAACATTTCAGCATCTTTCACATTATTGCCTTTGATTTTCCTCAACCCCTCCGCCCGACTTTGCTACTTGTGGTAAACATAGTATGAGCAGACAGTAAAATAATTCATCATATGCTGCTTTTCCAACACACAAGGATCAGAGGGCCTCATCATCCTCCGTCTATGTAAATAAGAATACAGTTTGATGCACTACTGTGCAGAGTTTTGGATGAACTGAGGGATGATCTTTATCTGTTATTGTGAGTTTCTGAGACAAAGCCATTTGGAAACTACATTTGTGTCTTGCTGAAATCTGAGAGTCTGCTCAGTGTGATCCCATTTATTTCCTCCTCTCCTGGATGTTCGGTTTAGCTTCTTTTGTGTGGTTTAAAATTCTCATCTGAGCACTTTAAAAATTGCGTTTAACATAAAATTGTGCTTTACAAATGACGAAATTGAACTTGAACCTCTGATCTGCAAAAAAAACCCTTTTTAAAGTTGTTTTGCTGAAAGCAGGAACATAGCAACTATTTTCTCTGACATGTATTTTGTGGCAGTGATGCAGGGAAAATGATCAGTGTCAAGCGATTCAACAGCAAAACAACAACAACTAAGCTTTTCACTTCATGGAAAATACCAGACGCAGGTGTGCGTGTGTGTGTGTGTTTATCTCTGTGTTTTGTATTTTTGTTTAGTTTTCTGTTCTGATGCTTTATATGTTTCATCTGCTGCTGATCCAGACTCAAGGTGATATAAACATGGAAATAAAAACCTGCCTTTATGTTTTCATTTCCTTTTAAGTAGCACAAGTTCCTTTCTGTGAACACTCACACAGCTATAAACCAAAGACACGCCACAATACTCCTGCTGCTGAAGGTGCCTAACATCCCACTAATGGCTAAGCTTTTTGTGCTTCCACAACTAAATTTTTAATAAACTTCTAATGGGAGGAGTTTGAAATAAAAGGTATTCTTGCTTACAGAGAAATGCCAAGGTTTTCATTTCAAAACTACTGCCTCATCATCAAACTGTAAATTAAAGAGGTGTAATTAAAGGCGGCAGCAGATAAAGTTGGCTCTGATGTTGTCAAAGACAAACAACCTGAAGGATGTATGGACAGAAACACACACACACACACACAGCTGGGCTGTGAACACACACCTTCACACCTGTCTTACCTGTCGTATACAGCTGACTGATGGCTGCCATCTCCTCAACGGGTTTTACAATCAGACCAGAAACACAAGCGACTCTTTTGCCTGATGGTGCAGCCAGAAACTGCTCAGAGTTCATTCCTGCCTCCTTTACTACTGTTATTACACATGTTACAGTAATAGTAGATTTACTACATGAGAGTATGTAGACACCTGAACATCTCACTGCGTGGTAAACGTATCACTTTTCAGTCTCACCAGATGTTGAATCGCAGGAATCTGCTCCCAGTCAGTGGTGTACTGATGTTGGTGATAAGGTCTGACTCTACGGCTGGAGCTCTGTTCGGCTCAGAGGGTGCTGGATGGGGCTGATGTCAGAGCATCTCTTTAATGCGTAACTGTTGTGTATTATCTGGGAGAAGCATTAGTCAAGTCAAGTCAAGTCAAATTTATTTATATGGCGTAATTCACAACAGAGTATCCAGAGGCACTGTACATATAGAGCAGGTCTAGACGTTACTCTTTATCTTATAAAATTTACAGAAAACAACAGATCCCTCCATGAGCAAGCACTGGCGACTGTGGCAGGAAAAACTTCCTTTTAAGAGCCGAAACCTCGAGCAGAACCCGGACTCAAGGTGGCGGCCATCTGCCTCGACCCGGTTGGGTTTCAGGCTGAAAGAGAAGGGGGTGGGGGGATGGGGTGGGAAAGACAACCTTGCAAATATACACCATTCCACGTCAAAATGTAAATAGTAGTAATAGTAGTAGTAATAATAATAATAATAATAATAATAATAGTAATAGACAATGTACAGCTAAAGGAATAATAATAACAAACAATAGTACATTAATGGCACTAACACTATCAATAACACTAAGTAAATGTTTTAATTATTGTAGCATCATGGGTTGGGCTGGATCATGGGAGCAGCAGGAGACTCTCCAGCTCTGGAGGCAGAAGACCCTGCAGTGAGACAGTGAGAGAGAGAGAGAGAGAAGCACAGCCTATAGGCACCTAATGTGCTTGAGGAAGAACACACAGGTTAAGTGATGCACAGCGATATTAAGACAGTTAATAGTAATCTACCGGCGGACATCATGGACAACATTTACTAACTATTAATCACTGCTTTGATGCACTGAGACTGACCCAACCCGCCGAGGGAAAAATGGAACCAGAATAATATGCTAGTTAAAAGTTAAGGCATAAAGATGAGTTTTTAGTTTGGATTTAAAGGAGTCAGCCTGTCTAATATCAATAGGGAGGTTGTTCCAGAGGAAAGGGGCCCGATAGGAGAAGGCCCTGCAGCCTGCTGACTTCTTTTTGACTCTGGGAACAGATAGCAGCCCTGCACTCTGAGAACGCAGAGCACGGGAGGGAATATAAGGGTTAAGAAGATCAGACAGGTATGAGGGGGCTAGCCCATTTAGAATTTTATAAGTCATTAAGAGAACTTTAAAGTCTGATCTAACATGAATAGGGAGCCAGTGAAGGGAGGCTAAAACCGGGGTAATATGGTCAAACCTTCTCGAATTGCAGACTTTTAGTGCTAGCACGCGGTAGTCCTGAAAGCATTAGTTTTGGCTGATCCAACTTTTAAACCCATCACCTCTTCTGATGATACGTTGTTGAGATTTGAAATGTGTCCTATGTTTTACACAAAATATTAACATGCAACAGAATTATATTCAAGCTTAAGACAACAAAAAGTAATATCTATAAAACATCTGACTATTCCTATGAAATGACTTGAGATCTACTTTTTGCTGAGCCAGAGAAATGCCAGCACACTGCTTTAATGCTCCCAGTTCTGCTGTTCTACACAGACACTACAAGGTTTTGGTCTTTGGTTCATAATATATCCAATTATTCAGGAGTGTTTACAGAAAACCCACATGTATTTCACATCAGCATTATCTAGAATCTAACGCACAGCTTTCACTTCAGCCTGTGTAGACACTGTGTGAGTGGAGCCTTTCTGAGCCTCTCTCATGAAAAACTAAACAACTAAACCATACCAGCTCTCTGCTCTCTGCGCTCTTATTCCCAATTCTTCTTTTACTCCACATGGACGTGAAAAAGTTTCAGCACGAAACGCTCAAATTATTCAGTCACTGGGAGTGATCACATGAATGTCACATCAGAAATATGTCATTAAATGTGCACACACACACACACACTTACAATGCTATTGAGCAAATGTGCAAAAATGCATACTGTATCAAACAGTGGATTTGGATATTTCAAAGACAATTTAAATTCATCACATCCAGTGTTAAAGCTGCGAAACATTAGTAGAAGTTGTTTTTATTCCAAATCCAGGTTCGGACCACCTGAGCACAGAGGCCACCAAGGACACTGCCACCAGCCACACAATGGGACCAGCTCATAAAATAACCCTCTGCACCCAAAGACAAAGACAGTCAGAGGTACAGACAGACAGACAGACAGACGGACAGACGGTTCATTTCCAGCGTCCAGCTGAGCAGCAGCCGTTCTGTCTTCCCGCTCCTCTCACATTATTTTATGGCACTCGGCTCGGCGGGGAGCAGAAAGCCTCAGAGCCAAACTGTACCTACTGCTGGATGAATTTCCAGCTCTGAAAATATTACATTTCCTGTGTGCAGAGATGGAAATCAGTATTCTAACCCAAAGCAAAAATATGATTAATTGCTCCCTGCCTGAGTCCAGGCGTGAGGGTAATAAGCCCGACTGGAGGAGTTTCTCTTTTCAAGCTATTCAGCTCTGCTCGTGTATGTGCAAATACATTTTTTAATGCATGCACTACATTAGAAATATCCACATAAAATTGAATTTGGATAGTTACATGTGTAAGTACCAAACTCATTTCAGATGAGGCTAAATGAGACCAGAAAGAGAAAGAAAAGGAAAAAACTGTCTGCAGCTCTTTGATACTGTGAACAAATAGCAGCAGTGAAAGCTCCCATTTTTCTCTCTGCTCTTTGGCTTTTTGTGCATTGTCTCAAATGCCAAAGTCAGGGAATCTTTTCATTAGTTTTCGGCTCAGACGCATGCTGAAATAAATGCACCTTTTTTCATTGTAATGTGTGTTAAATATTTCAGAGGTTTCCGGACCCTTTCTCAGAGTGAGGGAGGGAGATGGAGGGCATGGAGAATGGGGAGTGCTGCTGTAACCCTGGCATCAGAAAGGAAAGAAAATGCTGAGGCGAGAGGTTGATCTGCTCTGCTGAATATTTTTCTCATTGTGTTATCAGAAAGTAGATAATGTGTCGGAGTGTTTGGCTGTCAGTGAAGCCGCAGCGCTGCATGTTCAGTGCTGATGATGAACTTCCAGGCCTCCTGAAGACAGATTACACTGAGAGAAACCCTGCCGCTGTTGTGATTTGTCTGCTTTACCTCTGCGTATCGAAACCACCAGATCCAGCTGCTGTTTTAATGTCTGCTTAAAGGAATGTAATGTCTGATAACGTCAGGTCTGAGCTCTGCTTTGAGAACTTGAGGAGTTTTCTGCTGAAGCTTGTTTCAGTGACAATGCTTTAACCTTGGAAAAGAGAAATCAATAGTGATTATCTCTATTATATTCTACAATAACAGGTCATAACCACCAAGTGAGATAAGCACGTGTTTATTCATCCTGTCAGCCTCTGTAGCTTATGCAAGGTAAAGTGGATACGCTGATTGTATAAGAGATAATACTGAGTTAAGGGTTATAGATAAACCCAATAAAGTGTTTACAGGTATATTACATCACCAAGTACACCAGTAAAATAAGTTAGACTGTAAATGACTAACTGGATATTACAGTGGGTTCAGTGGGTAAACTTAGCATATCGGATACACTGGGTGCAAGTGGATGTAACTGAGTAATTGATTGAAAATATATGTATAATGGGTGTAACAGGTAAAACAGGCACATTGGAGGATATGGGTAATGTGTGTATGTATTTTAGTTTAACATGTATAATGGGTAAAATGTTTACATTTTAAATTTAACACTACCCTGGGTAAACTGGGTAAAATGGTTAAAGGATGTCATGTATTTTTGAACCTGGGCCTTATTTCCTCATGTTTTCAAGTGTAAATTATTGATTGATCTCAGTAAAATGATTGTTTTTGTCAATGGAGTCTGGTGGTGATATATAGTGATGTTTCTGGTTGCACAAGAAGGATCTTACTCTGTAATAACGAGGTCTGTCTCTGTAGGAATCCTATCCATAAAGTTGTATCTTTGTTAGAATGAGAGTAAAGTGCTGTAATGCTGTAGTGTTGTGTAAACACTCAGAGACTCAGTGTAATTAGTTCATGAGATACAGTGGTCCTAATGAGTGAGTTCAGTACAATGGGTGTAATGTGAAAAATACTGTGAACTGTTGGTAGCACCATGAGGAGAATCTTATTTTTGTATTCAGTTTGCATATTTATAAAAGGGAAAGGTCCTTCTGTGTGTGTGTGTGTGTGTGAGCTGGAAGCGTCTGGATATCAGCCATCGGGCCGGTGCTTGGTGCAGAGCTGGATTATTCACACATTCGACCTCCAACCCAGAACAACAACAAACAGCTCATCGCTCGCCGCTCGCTCCGCCTGCCGCTCGGCAGATTGGACGATTACAGGTCATGACACCGACGGTTTGGCGGTAACGTTCATCTCACATCTCCTCCGAGGTCAGAAATAGACTCCACCGTCTCAGTGATTCCTCCCATATCGAGAATATTTGACATTTCCCTCTCACTTTCATTCTTTTTCTTTTTTAAGATTAGTTTTTATTACAGTCCACAGTACAGAGTGACAGGTGAGAGAGAGGAGAGTGATGAGGCCGCCTGAAATAAGAAGAAAAATAACAGTGAGAGGGAAGAAACTGAAAGTTTTCTCATGTTTACTGTGAAGGATTATCTTTGTGCTTTCACTCTGAATGTGAATGATACAGAGACCTGAGAAACACCACCTATTTGTCTGTGTCTGTGTGGTCGCTGACAGTCTTCTGAGGGAGTGTTTTAAAGTCTACAGTCTGCGATTACAGCTCCCACAGCAGCTTTAATCAGGCACTGTGATAGAGGAAGTTAGCCATTGTTCATAAGCATAAATTTCATAACTGAGTGTACACACTTCAGCACTAATATTCTACAGTTATGTTTCTTAAACAAATACAAACAGTATTGGATAACATGGAAGAACAACTTTGCATTCAACATGTGAATTTGTACATTAGCATATTCATCACAAACATTGGAAGATGTGCATCTTCTTCTGTTGGCCTGACTAAAGCAAACCGGCACATATAAAATCATCCATTCATTTTCTCAGAGGCAAAGTATCAAGGTTTTGCATTAGAGTTCAACTTGATGAAGTCTTCATTTAAATTCAATAAGAAGTTCAATTCTGAATGACCCTGGTCTGCTGGAGTAAAAACTGATGCTGTGACTCCTGAATGCATTGTGTTAATTTAGAGGCTAACCTGCTAACTGGCAGTTAGTAGGCAGGTAACTAGCTTAGGAAGCTGCTTTGGCAGACGACAACAGGTCAAATAGCATGTTAGCAGTTAGCTCACCAGCTGCAGTGTCTTGTTAACAGTCCTCAAAAGAAAACTTCCAACAAAAGCTATAAAGTGAATATGTTTGAAACAGCAGCAGCAAAGGTTGTACCCAAAACTATCTTCACAGAGTGGAACTGAAAACTGGATTTGTGTTTATAGAAATTATGATTTGACTTTGTCTTTTAGAAGTCTTGTTAAAAGATGGATGAATGTAGTAAGAGAACGGAGAGGTGTGTGTGTGTGTGTGAAGCAGAGGTCAAGTAGGATTTTTGCGGCGTGTGTAAACTCAGACTCCACCTGCCGTGCACAAACACAAACTTCAGCAGGAGCACAGCGGCGTTGAAGGGCGGAGATCAAAGCAGGCGAAGTGTTTTGGCAGCGGTGACCTGGAAGTGCTCTGAAAATATCGACATCAAATGAAGAGCAGGAAGGCATGTGAGAGGAAAACACCTCAAAGAGCATCCACCACCCAGCACCTCCCCCACAACACACACACACCTTCTTGACCCTCTGTGAGTGTGTGTGTCAGTGAGCAGGTTCATGTCCATCTACTTTCAGTTTGTACGCAGCAGTTAAACCCTGTTTGGTTCACTGCAGCACGATGAAGACGTGAACCATCTCCATCTTATTCAGCCATGGGTTAGAAAAAAAAAGATTAAAACAAATGGGAAGAAATCGATCCTGCTGTTTAACTGCATCACACTGCAGTACTGCAAAAACATTTTTTTGTGTCATATGTCCGTTAAGAAGACACCGGTGTTGTAAAATGGACACTGCAGTTTGTCACAGTCCACGTCTCAGTTAAAAGGAAAAAGAGCTGCTTTGCTCTGTAGATGTACAATATTTCAACCTAAAAGAGCATTTACTTCTGTCTCTTCAGTCCTTCGGTCTACAGTTCCATGGTCATCACCTGATGATTCACCTTTTCATTGCTCAGGTGAACCTTGCTAATGTTTAGCTCTATACTGAGATCAACTTATCTCTATTTTTGTATATTTTTCTTTAATAAACCTGCCCCCTTCTACTGCAGTGTAAATAACACTGTACAGGCAGAGGACTGAAGCATCTGACTGGGTTTCTTATTGAATATTGTTTTTTAATAAATGCATGAACTGTTTATGGATTGTGTGTTTGCTGGTTTCCATAGTTGCTGTTTTTTTTTTTTTATGTGTGATCCAATTGTATCCTGCTATTGACTGTTGTGTCAATACTATTGTCAAAGATCAATGTGTATATGTGATGTGGTTGATGCTTGTTTAGTTTTTAATCCGAACTTGAACCTTGAGGTCTGAACTGAACTTTCATTAATCACACCTGTTTATTCTGTATGGATTATTTTGTGCATCCTGTTGCAGTGGAAGCACTAAATAAACATGTTACCATCTTGGACTTTTTGTTTGCTGCCTGGTTTTAAAACTACAGGTTTAAGACAAGGTCACGATGCAGGAGCCTCCTTAAGACCTTATAATTTTATACACCCAACAATTAATTTAATTATGACCAACAATCAAACCTTTTACCTTTGGGGCCCCCGGACTTCAGTGTGTGTCCCTGGATCCACCCCTGGAATTATCACCCTTGGGCATTTTATTCCATGTACATGTGATTTCATATGTGTAGTTCAAATACAAGGCTGGAGTGGATGAATACACCTGGTACTCACAGTAATAATAGTTATACTTATAATAATAATACTACTGCTGCCCCCCCCCACCTCGCGTTTCATTGTGTCTCCATCCTCCCCTCTCCCCTCTCCTCTCTCTCTCTCTCTCTCTCTGCTCACAGCCTTATCTCCTCTCCACCAGGTTATTAGTTCCTTTGCCATCGCCATGGCAACAAAGCGCTGTGGCTGCCTTACCGCCGTCCATTATGTTTCAGAACAGAGCGAGGGGGAGAGAGATGGGGCGAGACACATACAGAGACACGGAGAGAGAGAGAGAGAGAGAGAGATGTAGTGGAGAGGAGGATCAAAGCTGCTCGGTCACTACGGCGATGGGCGAGGATGAAACCAGCAGCGAGTCTTTTTCTACTCCAAATCATTGTGGACTCCCTCTGTGTGTGTGAGTGTGTGTGTGTGTGCGCGCATGTGTGTGTTTGATGGAACAAAGCAAGCTTGAAGTTTGGAGAGTGTGAGAACGTGTGTGTGTGTGTGTGTGACAGAAGTGTGTGTAACTCTAAGGAAGGAAGGAGGTGTATTAAAATGTTGTGACTGGTGGAGTTGTGTGGTTGTGACTCATTAAGGCCTAAATTTACATGCAGAACACTGTTTGGCCAAAAGTATGTGGACAACACATTTCATTGCTCTTTCAGTCTGCATCTGTTTTTCCTGGTTTAATGCTACAACATACAATGATATTTTAAACAACCCTGTCTCCTAGAAGTGATGTTTACATACAGCTAATACGAATCAATGTTCACAGACAGCGTGTAGTAATATCTGATCCATCTGTAGTGACTCCAGCATTACTAAACAGTTTCCTGGTTCTGTTTGGACCTGTTTAGTTCACAATGACTCCACACAGAAAGTTTTTCTTAAATATAAATAAACTCCGACCATCCACTCCATCCATCCACTGCCAGGATCAGGGTGTGGATTCATATATGAATATATACATAGCTTGTTATGTGTGTGTTAATGAAGGGCTCTTAATGTTCATTGGTTATTACTGAAGAAAGTCTGTTTTTGTGCAGCTCCACCTTGAGTGCCCATCTCAGGTTGGTGATGTGTCCCGGCTGGACACTACACTTCATATTTTCCATTAAATTGTTCAATAATCTATTTTCCTCTGAGTAAAACTACAAACATCGTAGCCACAAATCTAATTCTGCAGTGTATCTTCGATCCTGCTGATGCACCTGTACTGTATGATGGGCTGGCACATGCTCTTACTGTGGTTCATATAGATTTTATGATTATTTGTGTGGGCTCCACACATCCTGTGAACTGCAGGATGTTTTTTATTGCATCAGCCAAAAACCGCCTCCTCCTCGTCAGCCTGCGTAACGTCCTGTAGAGCTCTGTGACACTTCATTTTCTGGTCCACGATTTCCAGAGAATTATTATTAAAACAGGACTAAATGAAGTTCCCATCTACAGAAATGACTGTGGAATTACAAAGCCAGAGCTGTTGCCAGAATAAACACTCGTCCTCATCAGATTTGACCTGATGGTCTTCCAGAGAATGTTGAATTCAGATGCAGCCTGCTCTCAATATGTTGTTACTCAGCTGAGTGGTCAGAGAGTGTGTCCAGGGCTGTAGTGGAAGGTAAAAGCACTGCACCAAAACTGGACCCTGCTCCCTCATTTAGCTTCTTTTGCAAATGACAGGGCGCTTGTTTTGTTCTCTGCTGGAACATCGAGTCCTTGTGTGAACACTGAGTGAAGTGTTGAGTTTAAATAAAAACTAAAAACTAAATTTGTACTAGAAAGTGTACATGGTGAGCCGGAACGTTAACTCCAAGCCATGTTTCGACTGTCATTTGCTAACGTTAGCTAGCTTTTAAGGAAGTATGTATCACTGCGCATGTGCAGGTTATATTGACCACAGGACGCAGGGCTGACGGTGACGGACCCACTACGACGAGCGAGGAGCGGAGAAGAGGATGTTGCACGACTCGTTCTGCTTCCCGCAGTTTCTCCTTTCTGTGAGTAAAACAGTGAACATTTAACATCACGGTAAACTGCATTATATCACACAATATGTTAAATACACGAGCACAGTGAGTAATGTTAGCTAAAGTAGCTGTTAGCCATTTCAAGAGGCTAACGTTATTATTATTATTATTGTTATTTTTAAAGCTTTAATGTAGCATAGCAGAACACATAGAGCAGTTTGACAGCTTTGAGAAATATTTTTATTAACCTTCTTGCTTAGAGTTTGGTGAGAAACTCTCATGTCTGTATATCAAACATGAAGCTAATGCTAAGAAATTATTTGCTTAGTTTAGCAAAAACTGGAGGCACAGGAAAACAACTAGCATTTTCATTTTTACACTTAAGCTTTTATACAAATCACACAAACAAGATATAACGTGTTATAATGTTATATCGTGTGGATAGAAGCAGGCTAATTGTTCCCCTGTGCTTCTAGTCTTTGCCAAACTAAGCTAATGTTTCTTGGTTCTAGTTTAATATTAACTGTACAGACACAAGACCAGTTGCAGTTTAATAATTTAAGTCTCTACAAAAAACAACAATGAACAACCACAAGTTAGCTTGCATGCAAACACCATAGCCAACACATTTTCATAGTAAACACTATTCTGTAAAGCCATCAATGCTGTAATTAACAGAATGACAGCTGAATTACTGCTTCATGTACTGTCACATTTTTAAAACTGAGGATTTTTATTATTTATAAGAGAGAAGACAGGGAAGAGAGAGGAAGGCAGGATACTCAAAGTAAAAAAAAACATTCAACAACACAACCTCTACATTACATAATGTTCAGGTTAATGTTTTTAAAGGCACAAAGTGTGTAGGAACCTTCAGTGTAGACCCACTAACACAAGAACCTGCTATTTAATACAGAAAATAACACAACATAACAACTAGATTTCAATGATTGTTTCCTAATGCTGTTTAAAGGTAGTTTACATCAGTAATAATGGTAAACACAGCCAGCAAATGATGTTTAGAAACACAAATCTAATTTTCCCCTACAAGTCCAACTATTTACTTATGCATACGATGAAGCCTTACACATCCTCTCTCTCTCTCGCTCTCTCTCTCTCTTTAAAAAAAAAATCACTTTAGCCTTGAGTGTGTCTGTGTTTTGAGCCAGGTGGATCCCTGTCTCCCCAGTGCCTCCATGTTGCACGACATGATGCCACTGAGAATCAGAAGGCTTCTGAAACGCTAAAAAGGTTCAGCAAAGTCCAGTAAAACGAAGAAACAGATTAGTAAGCAACATTAAGAAAATATATCAAGCATATGAAATGTGTCAGTTAGAGAGGAAAGTGGGAGGAAAAAATCTGGAAAGCTACTTAGAGTGGAGCTGTGGCACTTAGGTCCAATTAGAATGCATATTTTAAGTGGAGTTAAACCTGGTGAAATATTCATGATGTGCCCCGTTGCTGCAGGAGGAGGAGGAGGTGGAGGTGGTGGTATGGTGAGAGGATCCACCTCTGGGGGGCGCCATGCTCCCGTCGAGTGGCGTGAAGAGGAGAGCGATGCTGGTACTGCTGCTGCTGCCCACTCAGCCTGCTGCAGAGAGAGCAGAGAGGATGAAAGGATGGAGAGAGGAGAAGGCAGGTATGATGGACAGACACAGAGAGAGGGAGTTGGGGGGGGGGCTCTGGTTTACATTGGTGGGCTCTGCTGACGCACTGATCCTCAGTGATTTATTGTACAGAGCAGCAACAGAAGCAGCTTCAGCTTCTCCATCAACACACAAACACAGAGTCACTGTTCAATACCAGCAAAGGCACACTGCGGCCTCCAGTCACTGCTCATTGTACTGTGATAAGACCACAGGACCAAAGCTGCTACAACAGAGGCAGGTTTTGTTCTGTGTGACACAACAGATACACTTCAGTCTCTACACATGTGTCAGTCTTCAACCATATCAGAGATGATACACAGCTGAATGTCACAGTCTGTAATTAGTGAAGTGTGATGCTCAGAGGCAGATGAATAGATGGATGTACACTAATCATGAAACAAATGATAAAGGTACTCTCAAAGAGGTATGTAAGCAAAAAAATACCAAATCATAAATGTAAATCATGAGTAGAAACTAAACTTAAACTACAGTGACAGTGCATGGTAATAAACTGTACACTGACAGAGCAAGATAACACCATGTACTGATGAGGCACGGTGTTTCTATAGAGAACATACAATATATCAGTGCTGAAAATAACCTTATATTAAAACTCAATATGTACATACAGGTGTGCGATTACACACGTTGTGGTGAACTTGTGAATTAGGCTGACTAATCTGTTGTTTTTTAAATTAGTGCTTTGGTAATTTGAGTCATTTTTACTCATGGTAACTTTGTGTTAGTGTCGTGTTTGCAGCATGTTGATAATGTGGGTGTCATTCGTATTTAGCACCATGTTAGAAGGAGTACTGTTTTGGTACGACTTAATTTCATGTTTGCCAGGTGTCACATTAGTATGTTTACTTTGTTAGACTTGCGTTTTAGGTGGCTGAACAGCGTCCTTATCTTTCTGATGTTGGAGTAAAGGAGCTATTTGTAAGCTTTGCTATCTCTATATGGCTAACATTAACAGCTGTTTACGTACCAGTCTATTGGTCTTTTAGTTCACTTCTAACCTTTTGTATTGCAAACACAGTGATGGCTGGGCTCTTAGCAAGAGCCCATCACCACCAACATTCACACCCACTTCACACTGAGATTGATCAGGAGTGTGGAGCTGAGAAAGGAGCTGGGGTTTGAACCTCCCTCTCAGCTCTCTCTTTTCATTTGTTCCACAAATATTTCCCTCACTCTCCATGTGAAAAAAACTGAGTACAATGCTGTGAGTGTCTCCCAAGAGATACTGTTTGAAATTGTGTATCTCACAAAGCCAACATGTACACAGTTGGCTCGTGTGTTCCTACTCACAGATGTAGCTTTACATCTGGGCTACAGATACACATATACCACATGGAGCTTATGATACCGGTGGAGACTGATGATAGTGCCGACAACGTGAAGCAGGTTAAAGAAAGTCTCATTAATCTGCTGGTTTTCAGTAACACAAATCTGAACAGTACATCTCCACTGTAAACCCTCTGCTCACCGCAATCGCTACTATACAGTGTCAGCTACTTATCTCAGTGCCGTGGGCTCCTTATGGCTAATGACACAAGGTATCTCCCATCCTCACTCTATATAACAAAGGAAATGAGAGCACATAAGCACAATTACTTAAAATAGAAATATAATTAAACATAATATGGACTAATTTCACACAATACATGACATTTCAGATATAACCTTTTACCTTTTGAGAGATAGACATAGATATAGATGCTGGTGTTTACATATTATATATGTAAGATGATATTCTAGTTTGACTCATATGCAGTGACTGACTGGATGATTCAAAATTGTGCCAAGTGTTAGGACACATACGGAGGAGTTCTGTGAATTGAATTTCTCAGGTTCCAAATTTGAATGTCTTTCAGTGTGAGCATTCTGTTTTACTGTACACATTCTCTGACCCTGAACTAAGCGCCTTCTCTGACCAAACCTGGACAGAGTCTACCCTTTAAACATGCGCCGAGTGCGCTCTCGGCAGCCTCTTTGTGTTTCTGCTTGAGGGTTTTAATGGCATGGAGGCTTCTGGGGGCGTTGACCTCGCTGTGGCAGGTGTCTTCTGTGGTGTGGATCAGGCTCTCAGCTCAGGCAAGGACAAAGTAAAAAAAAAAACTAAAAAAACCTGCATGTTTTCTGAGAACTTTTCAAGGTTCCTTGTTAAAAGTGTTTATGTCGCCATCAGAGTGACTGTAGATTGCTCTCACATCAAGACTGCTAACCAGCTCGTCCTTGGCCGCCTTCTGTGCTGGAACTGGCTGCCTGTAAAGAAATCTCAGGTCTGTCAGAGCACGAAGAGTTAGGCATTAGACTTTGCTCTGATCCTTGATAATATAGAAAAAAAAAGACACACACTGGCGGAACACCATTTTGGGTTTTATTAAAACTTTTCCCAGCACAATTACGCTAAAATGTAGTTCAGGGACAATGCAGGAGAATAAAAAAGATCCAAACCGAAGAGTCGAGCCCAGTAAAACAGCAGCAGACAGATCTTTACCTACATCATATCTGTGTTGTAAAACATCAGACATCACTAACATCACAGGATGGCATTTCAGGATAATCTTAACATAAAAGATGTAGAGGAAAATTTTCTTCGGCAGGTGAATTAACCAAACACCTGAGACTTGTAACAAATTACCCCATAGGACTGTGCAGCAGTTAGGACCCATAGTTATGTTTTGTTGTTTGGTGATCGCCTCAGTAATAATGAATAATGATAATAATGATAATAATGAGTAAAGGAGGGAGTCAGGTGACGAAGTACGAAGAGTATTTATCCACGACTGTTCCACAACCTTAACCACTTTTCTATTGTTGTAAACATGATTATGATTTTCCAATATGTTTTTTGGGTGTAAATGATTGATAGGGACAAAAATCTTTGGAACCAGTGCAGCACTGAGCAGAAACCACCACCTTGAACAACTACTGCAATGTAATCCAATGGGAAATTGTCTGCATCAAAGTACATCTACTGAACTGTTTGCTTTTTCCACTGACAGGCTCAGATTGTTATAAGTGTCTGACAACATTATGGATAGGATTCCTACAGAGACAGAGCTTTTTATTAAAGAGTAAGATCCTTTTGGTTTAACCAGAAACATCACTATATATCACTGCCAGACTCCATTGGCAAAAACAGTAATTTTTGGCAATGCTGGGACATTTTTGGCTGCTTTTTGTACAGTGGGAGGAGGTGGAGAAACATCTTCTGTCTTTATATAAAGTCATTGGGCTGTTAATGTTCCCTGAACCGTCGGTCTTCATTTTGTGTTTTCCCCAGATCCCAGATATCAACTTGATAAGAACAATCACTGATTATTATTACTGATAAAATAACTATCACAAAAGACCCAAGTTGTAATTAAACTGAATTTTCCTTTATTATATTGTAACTTTGTTTCTTTATACTTATTTCTTTTAAACTAGTCTAAAACCTCTTGTCACAACAGTCCCCCATTTATGTTTTCATTGATTTTTCTTTTTAGTATTCAGACACAGTGATATTGACACACCATGGGAAAAACTCTTAATTAGAAGATGCAGAAACACTAAGACTTGTTAGATAACATCACTGACGATGATGTGTAAATATAAGCCATCACTGAAAGCTGAGGTAAACGTGTTAAAACTCCTCTGACCCTGACAGTTTACATCAGGACAGACGTGTTCTCACCTCGTACATTGGGAAGCGGTGTTGGTGTCTTTGTAAACTCCTTGCAGGCTGTGCACATGGTCAGCTGCCAAGAACAGAAAGACTCTCTGCAGGTGAAACAGCAGACAGTTTAGAGCTGAGCGCGTCGAGCTGCAGAGAGCAGAAACAGGCCAGTTAGAACAAATGGAAACATGTTGTGATCTGAGGACGACCGAGACCTTTAGAATCAAACACCGGGAGCTGCTGCAGGGTGGAGAGGGAGGGAGAGAGAGGGAGATTGGGGGAGGAGTATCACAGCAAAAAAGACAGACAGGTAGCGCTGAGAGGGAGACTGGCAAGACAAGTAGGCAACTAGGGAGTCTCTCTGTCTGTAGACAAAGACAGGCAGAGAGACAGGAAGGGAACGCCAAAACATTTACTATGAAACACAGAGCTGCTGCAGCACTGAGAAACAAGAAAGACAGACAGGGAGATGGCATCGTGCATCTATGCAGCTAGAAGGTTACTATTAACATCCTATGCCTTCACATGGTTGTAAGGATCGCGGACTGCACATGGACACGTCTTTGTGTTCTCAAAAGTTCCCCAGCGTGATTTCTGGTGTCCACATATAGAACGTCTGCTCAGAAACACACAGTGTTTACTGATCCACGTATGCTGTTGTCAGGGTCTGTGGCATTTTTGGAGAACATCAGGGCTCTAAGATAAGCGTGCAGGCAGAGGGCCATGCAGGTGGCCAGACTGTTTGATAAACAGGCAGTCAGACTGGTCAACCAGAGAGGCAGAAACAGGCAGTAAGAGAAGCAGGCAAACATGTAGTGAGACAGTGGAAGTTAACGGCACCATGTCTACACAGGCTGCGTAGTGAGAGCAGCATGTTAGCAGCTGCTTTGGTCCAACGTCAGTGTCTGGATGTTGTATGCTAAAAAGCATTTTTCCAACTCTTAGAATCCACACATTCACTTTCATTCATCGGTAAAACAGAAGAAAATATACTAAAGCGCTGGGTCGTGAGTACGTGCCTAAAGCCTGTGAAAGGCAAGCCATTACTCAGCCTGTGTAGCACTTGAGACGAGTGAAGGGACTGAAACACAAGGATGAAATGCATCTCTGGTAACAGCAATGTAGCACAGAGACAGTAAGACGAGAGGCAGGTGTTGGACAGGCAGCAGTATCATAGTAGACAGCCATTCAGTCAGACACAGAGAGAGTCACGCTGGGAGGGAGACAGGTGGGAAACAGACAGGCAGCTCTTTACAAATGAAATGTGTTGTGAGGATGACCGAGACCTTTACTCTGAAACACCAGGAGCTACTGCAGGGCAGAGAGAGAGAGAGTGAGAGAGAGACAGGCAGGGAGAGAAAATACGTAGAAAAGGAGGCAGACAGGCAGAGTGACAGGCAGTGAATGAACAAGACCTTTAAAATGAAAATGAAGTGCTGTGAGACTGAGAGACAGACAGGAAGACAAACTGGGCAGAAAGACAGACAGACAGACAGTATGGTTGGCCTGAAACCAATGCAGGGAGACAGGCAGTAAAACAATGCAGGCAGAAAGGAAACAAGGCAGACAGAGTACTAAAGAGAGAGAGACAGGCAGACAGTAAGAAAGTCAGCTAATCAAACAAGTAGACAGGCGTTAAAAAAATAAGACAGACAGACATGAACAGAGAGGAAATAAGATAGGGAAGTAAGACAGTCAGTTAGTAAAGCAGGTGAGACAGGGAACTAAGGCAGTAAGGAAGTAGTGCAGAGGAGCAGTGAGACAGTCAGACAGACAGGCAGGCAGCCATGGCGGCTCCACATGTTAGCTGGAAGAGGCCATTTAATCATGTTTCAGCAGCAGTTGGTGGCGAGTGAGCAGCAGATGCCTCGCCATCCGACGGCGATTAATCCTCCCACCGGCCGTCAGCCGGCGGCCCACGAGCCTCCACCGTCACCACGGCGACGGGCAGTGAGAACACACGGACGAGGTGAAGGTGGGATGGAGGCAGGGGGACGGCCGCTCCACCGGAGGGCGTCTCCCTCTGTTTCCCCCACCGTTCACCGGCCGTCTGTTTTCCGCTGCTCGTCCTCGCTACAGACGGCAGGAAGACCAGCTGGGTTCCTCTGTCTTCACAATGTGTCCACACTGTCACTGGGAGGGTGTGTGTGTGTGTTTTTACCCAGCGCTGGTTCTATATTGAAACTCAGTTTATGTGTTTGGTGAAATATTTGTGTAGGAAAATGTAATTCTCTGGAAGTGGATTTTACATTTTGTTTAATTTGTTGATATGAAACTTTGTGGAGGTGGAGGGAAAAACACTGAAACTCTCTACTCTAGCTTTAGACAACAGCTCTGATGTTTGAGGCAGCAGGAAGAGAAAAAGTAGAAGAAAGAAAAATGACAGATCAGTTGATCAACAGATAATCCATCAAAGACAGTTTTGATGAATCACTAACTGGGTCCAGCTGCTTCAGTGTGTAGGTTTGCAGCATTTTCTCTACTTTGTATCATTGTACATTGAATCATTTGGGTTTGTGAACAGTTGGTCGGCTAGAAAATACGTTTGAAGCATTATTTAAGCTCTAGGGACTGTGGAAGAACATTTATAAAGATTTAAATGGCAAATTGATAAACTAAACTACACCGAATTACAAACAGGACTGTGCAACTGAATTATTCTGGATCTCCTGATGCACAAATACACATAATGCCTACACACGATGCTCCTGACAATAACCTAAAGCAACACAACCACATCTAACACCGACTGTCTAATTTTTCATGTTCTAATTTCTGTGTTTCCTCTGGATTCAGTGTTTGAAATGATTTATGTAAAATTGGAGTTTGCCCTACTTGCCGAGACATATGTGGTTTTACTAGAGTTTCTGTTTCCCTAATCTCTATGATGGACGTGGCTCGCGCAGTATTAGCATGATTTATATGAATTTCCCCTTCATCCACAAAACTAGGTCTTAACTCTTAAACAGTCCTTTGAAAAAGTGAGCAGCAGACAAAACAAAATGTTCCCACTTGCAAAAAATACTCTCATGAGTGTGCTGCTTTCAGGCTCGCACATTGGTGTAGCTGGAAGTTTTTCTTTTCTGTTTCTTTTTCATTTGTTTTTTATGGAGTTAGCTTAGCAATTCCCCTTTGCTTCCAGTCTTTGTGCTAAGCTAGGCTAACCTGAGACGAACCCCATTTCTAATTTAATTCTGTGGAAGCCTCACTAAATGTTTATTTAGTGATTATTCTCTAAAATTAGTTTCATCACTTGTCACTTGAAACAACAAAAAAATAACCAGCTGTGATTTCAGTCATTCCTCACAGAGGTAATGAAAGGATTAATTTCTTGTGACATGTACAAGAAATTCCCCATCATCTTCCTCTTCTTCCTCCTCTCAGCTATCTTTGTGCAAAAGCATATTTGTGTTGGAGCCAGCAGTTAGCATCCTGTGGCTCAGCTTGATGCTAATTGTGTCCTGGCAGCAGCAGGGCTCCTGGCTGCAGACGCTGCTCCGCATATACTGTCAGTCAGGTGATGCATGTTCTGCATGGCTGCCATGTAATGGGATGCAGAACAAGCCTGCGTACGGAGACCTGATACGCAATAAGACGAATATACAGAGCCGATCGCGTTGCATGTCATTATGACGGCAGCAGCATCTGGAGGGCTGCAGAGGTGGTGATTTGTCAACATACATATGTATGGACAGATATTCATAATGTTTCAGTGCCGGAGAGAAGCAGCTGCTGTCTGACTGTTGCTGTTAATTCACTTCATCGATGCCAGAGAACAAACACGCCGCTCGCACCATCCAGGAGGTCAGAATGGAGCATGCTGGGACATTTTTATTGAGTTTTAGGCTGTGTTCACACCTAACCTGTGTGGGGGAGGTAAATGAACTCAGGTGTGTTCGTCCATTCAGTCTGGTTCATTTAGGTAGAGCTTGTTCATTTGGGTCAGTAAAAATAGAGCCCTGGATTTTCGCGGAGTATGACAGCCAGTAATTTGGGATCAAACGGATCCGACAAAAACAAATGCTGCTTCAAATGTCTGTCTGGAGCTGCTGCTGACACGTATTTTCATTACTGATTCAATTCAATTAATTTGTTTTCAAAAATAATGCCAATCTTCAGTCAATCATTACTGAAGTGTCTTTAATAATCTCCTGATAAATGTCCTCAGGTGATGTCACTTCAGCATCAGTTGGGTAAAGTAAACTTGTGTTCTCTTCACTTGAAAACATCACAGAGATAAAATAATCGGTCTCACCAGCATCTCCACGAGGAAAATCTCAAAAATGACAATAGGTCAGTCTCCAGCAAACAGTGTCATCATGTTGATGTGTTGAAAGCTCATTCTGGTCGTTTTGGAAAACGGCGGCAAATAAGCCGTTTTGTTGACTTTGTGACATTTTCCCAGACTGAAGGAATAAAAGCCTCACACCAGTTTCAGGCAATTAACTCATTTAGCTCATAGCTTTCCTGAGATATCTGTGGGACATGTTTATTACAGCTCATCAACAGAATTGTAATGTTATAAAGACTATAAAACTCGAAGTATCGAGACTCACATAAACTTGAGCATGACTTAGAAACACACACACACACACACACACACACACACACACACACACACAGTGAGACGAGTGTTAATTCTGCACTCAGAGCTGAATGGGAGCGGGCCGAGCCTTTATAGTTCAGTATTGATCTGCGGCGCTCTCATCCTAAACTGAATGAATGGAGCTTCAAGGATTAACAGCCAATAGGATTGCTGGGTAATTGAGTCTTTAAAAACACACATGAAGAGCCCAGAGGTGAAATCGCTTTCAGACTGTTGATCTGCTGCTGAATTACACCACTTCAGTCTGTGTGTGTGTGTTCATACATCAAGTTTTAGTGCGATCGACTGTTCATTTATGTTTTGTCTGATTGTGATCCATTGATCAAGAGCCACATGTTGAAAGATGACTTCTCTGATTTTTGTTTTTTTTGTTGAGTCCTTCTGCCCCCAGCGGTGAAAAACCTTATAGTATAAACTAACGCTGGTTCCTTTGTTCAGACTTCCCCAGGTGATGATGTTGTTGTTGTTGTTGTTGTTGACTATCTCAGGACTTAGTTTTGAAGTTAGTGTTGTGCTGTTCTAATGAGAGTTCCAGTGGAAGTTTTCAGAAGTTTTGTAATCCAGCCTTGAACTGCACTTTTTGGAGACTTTGTAAAATAAATCCATGATGATAAATCCAACACTGAATGGCATTTCTGTGTTGAAAACAGTTCTTGTTTTTGTTCTCATGCTTGTTAGCCATCCACTGGGAGTCTCCCATGATGCTTGTGGAAGCTGTGTTTCTTATGTGATCTCAAACACATTGTGCGATGGAATAACATTAGATTGACCCAATATATCAATAGATCCTAAACTATTAGGACTAAGAATAATTGTTGGAATAGTTGTTGATGATTCTTGGTTAAAATGTCAATCATTTTTTCCTCTGATTGCCAAGACTTGGGGAACCAAAGACCTTGTTCACTGCATTACATTCATGCAGCATACATTTTCTAAAGGGCCAGGTCATCCCGACAAAAAAGATGAATATTACTTGACTGTGAATTACAGGGTTGAGTTTATAGAAGCATTATCACATAAGGAGACCAGGCGAACCAGAATAGTCAAAGACAGCTCAGACCCCACTGTGTTAAGTGAGCACGAATGTGGCTGCTTGAAAGGATGCCTATTTTTTCTTTTCTTTTTTCACATAATCATTTTCAGGGCATTTTATGCATTTATTAGATAACAAAGAAAATTTCTCCAATACGACAATGTGCTGCTTTTATGCGTAAAAATGATCCTCATATGATTCTGGACTAACTTCAAACAACTAAATAAGCAGTTTAAAAGAGTGCTCAGTCGATGTAGTTTTGCACCATTTTATCAAAGCCTACATGTCAAAGTCTAAAATACCCACAGTATAATTTACCCCAGTGCAATATCCACTTATAGAACCCCTGGCAGTCTAGTCAGAGATTCAGTTGGGTATGCTAGCAGTGGTTTTTGTGCGCTGGAGTTTCTAGCCTGCAACAGAGATGGACGAGGCTACAGAGGTCTGCTCACTTCTTTAGAGGTAGGAAAGACATAAAATTGTATAATTCTGTATGATTATAAAACAAAAGCAGACAGATATGTAAACCTGAGGTTCACAGTGATCTGCCTCATTCTGTCTTCTTTTCATGACATGACCAACTATCTATGTGAATGGAAAATCAAAGATACTGATGTTGAATTACATGTAATCTACTCACTGGAAAGAGAGAAAGGCGGGGAGAGACACTGCAAATCAATGATCAGTAGAGTGGGAGTGTGCATATGGAGAGAAAGGAGGGGAAACGGAAACATAACTATATTAAACTATATATGGTTTGCATAATGTGCAGTCGTCGATTGTTCACATTCCACACAGGTTCCTAAATCTTGTGGAACGCCTTTCCAGAGGAGGCAGCAGATCACATCTACAGTTATCAGACAGGGTGAGTGTCCCTGTGTGAATATACTTTTAGACATGTTGTAGAAATGATACTGTCACAACGAGCAGAATAAGATATTTTTTCCAACCACAGAACTACCTAAGGCAGAAGAAATGCAGAAAGTGTATGTAACCTCTTCTCCTGAAATTAATCATCTCCACAAAAAGATTACATACTGATGTTCCAAAACAGAATTTAAGACATTTAAACAGTCTGTGTGTTTGCAGAGACCATCGTGCATTGTGTGTATTTGTGTTGAGCAGTGGGTTCTGGCCTGGTGTGTTTGAGCTGAGCTGGCAGTCTGCTGCAGCGTCCTCTCCTCCTCCTCCAGCACATTCAGCAGCTAACCAGGTTATGCCTGAATCGGATTATCAATTTCTGGGCTAAGTTGAAATCTACAGATTGCGGGCAGAAGGAGGAGTGACGGGCTAAGGAGCGCGCTGTCAGGACAGATTGATGGAGCTGCTCATTCACAGCGACACAGGGCCCATTTATAAAGCAGTAATTGCTGCTGTGATATCGACACTCTTCCTGCTTCGACCTTAACCCCTGCCACCCTCCTCCTCCTCTCGCTCCATGCATTCACACACTCATCCAGCTCACATAATGGCTCCATCTTGTCCAAGAGCTGCATTTTGTAAATCAAACAGTTGATTTTCTATCTCCTTGTGAGTGTTCCCTGAGCTGCTTGTTAGCGCTGCACTGCTGAAAATGTTCATCTTAACAGCTTATTTCATCCATTATTGAGCCTTTAAAGACTTATTATCTCTCAAGGACCTGGGAAAAATATCAGCCAATAAGATGAAGATAATTCCTCACCCAAATTTAGTTTCCTTTCTTAAAGATAATTTCTTGCAATTAGCATTTCTTTGTATCTTGAAAAAAGATGACAGTTAATAAATAACATCAAACAATATTTGACTCTCCTTGTCATTTAGGTAGAGACGCTCAGTAATAAATGTAAATGTATATCCACTCCTAGTTTGTTTCTCCAAATGTACATATTAGTATTATTATTTTCTCTGTTTTCTCCAAACATGATTTTGGAGAAAAAAATTTCCTCTGCAAACAGCAAAATACACATTTATGATCCACATGACACAGAAAAGCACCATTTTGATGCAAGCATTTACAATGAAATAAAATGTAAACCTTGGGTGTAAAAAGGAAAATACAAACCCATTCTCTCTTTAAAAATATCAGACTATCTTCCTCTCATCAAAAAGAAAAGAGGAAAAACAACATAAACTTCTCCTTTATCTCCCCCATTAATAATTTCTGCACACTCCCTATAATATAATGGGCCTTTTTACAACTCAATAATAGCCTGAATTGTTAAAATGGCCACTTTTTGCAGTGTGTTGGAGCAGGCTGAGGAGATGGGAGTGAGAGGCAGAGGGAGGTGGGGGTAGGAGGGAGGTGAGAGATTACCTAGCATGGGTTGGCAGTGCTCTGCTGTTCCTCAGAGCGACACACAGACTCACACATTTAGTATTCTGACTCCACGCTGGCTCAGATCAGATGTGTTATCACGCGCTGGAGTGCAGGAGATGGGATGCTAATTTAAACCTGCAGAGGGAGGAGGAGGAGGAGGAGGGGGGAATTGAGCAGCCATTAGGAAGAGCCAACCACCATGAATGAAAAGGTGAATTATAGCCTCAAAAATACCAGGTGTTTGCAACTTAGATTTTGGTCCAACTGAAATTAAAATTCATTCCTGCTATAGAATCACTACATATGTCCTTGGTATTTGTTTTGACGTGTGAACGTGTGAACTTATTATTTTGCAGTGATACATTCATGTTCTCCAAAGTTGGATCAATGAGGTTTTCCACCTCTCCATTGTGTGACATATGGTGGAATCAGCGCTAATGTTAGCAAGCTGGTGGAATACAAACCATGACAGATTAACTTAGTATGTGTGTGCTTGCTGAAAAAGACTGACTGCCCGTCTGCAGTCAGTAAAGCAGTGTGACTCGAAGCAACGCCTACTCTCAGAAATGGTGTTCTGTTAAAGTCTGTTCATAGCTGAAATATTAGTCTGTGTGTCCGCGCTGCAGAACGTCGCCCCCTTCTGGCAATGAGAGTCAGAAATTGTCCTCACTGTTGATCGCTTTCTTTTTTTAATACTGTAATCCTTCATCTGAACGCTGAGTTTCATTATTGTCTGGAGCATCAGACACGTTTCATGGACGCTTACCAGGTTTTCACACCATACCCCTGTTTGCTGTAGCGTACTCTGTCTCCGGTGCTACACGGTTGTTTGCATCTTCAGCTCAGTCATTGCTGGGTGATGTAAAACATATCGTGCAGTAATGTTGGCACAGATGCCTGATTTAAAACCCAGCGATACACAGAGATTTACCTGGTGCTGATAGGCTTCATCAGCCTTGTGTAAACTTGTTTGGCAGCGAGGGCTGTTGATTATACGTTAAAGTCTTGCACTTCAGCAAGTTTGGATAAGACAGCAAACAAAATGTGTCTCTGTGAGAGAGAGAGAAAAAACAGCTTACCTAAACCTTTCCTACCTCAAATCACCTTCCATTCAGTCCAATTTTGCAACAAAAAATGGGACGCTGGAGTAAATGTTTGAAAATCTGGACTACATCTGGTCATCCCTCTGTAGTTTAGTGTCTGAGAATTAGAATCACTATTCTAATTCAGGCTCTTTTTCTGTCTCTTCTTCTTTCTTTTTCTTTCAGCTGTGCCTGTTGAGCCGGGCTGCCAGTTTTCATCCTCTTTCATTACTCCCCCCCATTATTCCCTAATTTCCTTCCCCTCACTCTTCGGGCACCTTTTGCACAAAGCAATCAGCCGGCAGTTAATGGCTGGGACTATCCCACTCTCTTTTTCTCTCTCTCCCTTTTTTCAGAGGAAATGAGAGGAGACAAAAGCAGAAGCCGCTCTCGCCACCTTGGCCCTTGTCCTCGCCATGATCGCTAAGAAATGAGTCTGTCGAGTGGATGGTTTCGTCGGAGTTGTTTTATCGAACTCACAGCGTAATGAGTGTGTTTGTCTTCTGAGAGCTGCAGCACTTGCTTTCTCCTCTCTCAGCATTTGAATCACTGACTCTATGAAAGACAGGAAGCAGCAGGTGGTCAGCATCGTGAGCCAGTGACGAACGTATGAGATTTAATCTGTGTACAGGATAAATAAACAGAGACAGGCTGCTGATTGGCTGGCAGAGTGCAGGCACACCTGAAACAGTAAATTAATAGTTGAATCTAATGTTTAAGGTATATTAACTTGCAGGTAGCCATGACAACAATATACATCGTCATATAAAGGAGTTAATGGCCTCACAAGGTATCAACACATAGAAAATAGAAATAATAAGTTAGTGAGATGTGGTGGAGTTCATCACCTTGGTCGTTGCTTACATGGCGAGGTAACCTCCTCTGTGTGACACATTTCACACCTTGGGTAATTTAAAGTGTTTGGTGTGAGAAGACTAAAATAACAATGAAACTAATGAGTGTAATGCCCAATGTAAGGGCTAATAACTCTCCTGCCTGCAAGGAGAGTGTGTTACTTTGAATAACCAACCTGATATACTAAATTGCAACATTATTTTAATTTCGCTGTTCTTCTTGACATTATGGTTCGTTCATTTTTTTCCCAAATGGGGAAACAGTCATCATTGAGAATAACACCAGACCCAGAGCTGTGGACAGCGATTCAGAGATCTAGAACCACACAAGTCTGCGTGAAATATCCCATTTATATCAACTAAATTATGACAGCAGATACATTCTGCAATGTAATTGCAAATGGATTACATTTTCATCATCAAATTTAAATGGCAAGTTGCTTATCATGAACATGTCAGTGAAATGTTCATTTTCTTCTCTCAAAAATATCCAACTTGCTGTACAACATCCACTCAAAGTGACTCCAGCATTATTAAACTGTTTTATGGCTCTGTTTCGATGTTAGGGATGTAATGATTGGTAATCACAAGGCAGGGACTCAAACGCACGGCTCAAAACAGGCTTCCAAAAATACAGTGTCTTTACTGGGAAAAATAGCTCGGCACACAGGCAGGCAATCAGATGGAACGCTTTTACGGAGAACGAACACGAACTGGCACAGAGGGCAGGGAGACAATTAGACACAGGTGCAACACATCAGGGCAGGACAGGCAATCACAGGAGCAGGAAACACACAAGGGCAGGAAGTGTAAATCTAGAATGACAGGGAGAAGTCAGACACACAAAAATAAAACAGGAAATGCTGAAACTAGAATAAAAAATAAATAAAAATACACCAGCTTTCCTTGACTTTAACCAAAGATCTTTAGTTGTCTTCACCACAGATGGGACTCTGGATGTGAACCTGGTCTCTGGTGTGACATCCCTGCACTTTCCATGTGAAAAGAGGTTCTGGGATTAATTCTATAATTAAAAGCAAGTATGTAGTATATCACTGTCTTACCATTTCACCCAGAGGCGCCGACTGACTCCTGCAGGCTCTTGTCCAGCCCAAAAGCGAACAAACTTATACAGCCTGAATTTTGCCTGAGGCCAAAACTAATATTTTAATGTCTAAACTGTCTTTGTACACTGATCACGTATTAACTGGTAAGTTTACGACATAAACACTAATAACGTAGCTCAAACAAAGTTAGCCAGCGTCACACCCATCCACATTTGTTTGAACCTCACTAATGAAAAATGCCTGAAAAACACGAATAAACCAGCATTTAATTGCTTGATAAATCAAAAATCAAACCTTTTGAATCCTGGACAACCCAAAGTCTGATACTAACGAGAATAAAGCTCCATTATTGACTTCTAGGGACTCTTAATATTCATACTCTACCATACTAAAGAACTTAGTAATGATGTAGCTTCTCTTAAGGTCCTGATGTTCTCAAAAATGGACACAGATGACAAACCACACACACAATTCTATGTACATGTGCATGTTCATGTATTTTTGGACTGCGTATGGAGCTTTGCAGACATGGAAAAAGTAGAAAGTATCATTTGAGCTTCAGTCTTCACGCAGTGGAGGTAAAAAATATGGAGTTTTTCTTGAGGATGCCGCTAGAAGAAAGGTCATGGGTTCATTACGTCCATGGTTACATAGATGACAGTGACAATAAAACTTCTTTCTTTCTTCCTTCTGTTGTGATCATTGTGTCAGCAGAGTGTTAATATTTCCAACACGGGTGCTTTGACTTTCACTCTGTGGTTATTAATAACACCATCATTAGTCCTCTGCAGAAGCCTGTCACTGTTGACCTAATGATCCAGGCCTGTTTATTGAATCGCTGACCCCCCGCTTCGTTTTCGTCATCACAGTAGCGCCTGCATCATGTTGAGGTGGGGTTCGCTCTGTCAAACTCCAGCTCGTCATTCCACTGCATTAACCTGCGAGCAATCTTCCACATCACACGTTCTCTTTTCACCTTCTTCCTCTTCTGAAGTGCCCCCCCCCCCCCAACTCTCTCACACAGTCCTGTTCTAATCCTCTGTGTTATTGTCGGCACATTTTCATTATCTTTGAGAGGCTCGGCGCTCACTGTGCTTTGATGAGTTTATGAACAGTGGCACCTCTAATCCGAAGGAAGATGCTCTTGAGAACGCAGTGATCAGCGCACATCACAGTGCCAGCAGCCAGGGGACGAGCTGATGTAATTTTACATTTGTAATAATAATCTGGGAAGTCTTTAATGCGATTCAAAGACAGGCTTGTCAGAAATAATACTGTGGAGTTTATATGAGGTGAGGGGCCGTGGAGGGAGGGGGCTCTGCTGCTACTGCTGGAGAAATGTACATTCAGTTGACTGGAAGTGTGCTGGCGGTAATTGAGGGCTTTGTTGTTGCCTTGTCCACAAATGGATTTCTCATTACAGTGAATGCAGCAGCATGTTCTCTGCAGTAAATGGTTGCCATAGGAGCTGTAATAACACGTAATGCTATGTGACCCTTGGCTGGTCGTTTTGAGAGCTGTCAGAGCATGCATGCAATTAGACGCCATTTGCAATACAGATATTAATACATTTATCTGTGTCCATGAAGAATAAACGTGGCTCTACATTTGTACTGAGGTTTTTCTTTTCTGATGGGAAACTGTCAGTTTTTTCCACAGTACCACATTCTTAAACGCCATAAATCAAATGCTGAATCAAAACGCTCGTCAACAAGTCTAGCGACACAGCCCCTCTCCTTTGACTCACCACTTTCATCAGTTCTTTCACTTTCCTGCCAAATAAACACTTTCCCCTCAAATTGCCCTGAATAATCACACGTGTCTGAGTGCAGTAATCAGAGACATGGAGGGAGGAAAAAAGATAAATGAGGGCGTCCTCTTTCCTGGTCCTGGTCTTATCTGCTGATGTTCAGGGCCGCTCTAATCTCTCCTCGCTCTGTTATTGTATGTATGTTCAGTCAAACTGCTGAGGTCTACACGCTGGCTCTCCCTCCTGTTTGCCATGTGCTGTTTTTGTTGCCATCTGTCCTCTTAACATTTCATGAGCGATGCTGTTTCTGAAGGCTGAGAGCACATAGAAGAAAAGAGAGGGAGAGCTTGTGGAAATCTATAATTCACATCTTTGCAATTTGTCCTGACGAGCTGCCGTAGCGTGTTCTCCCTCCTCTTGCTTCCTCTCACAATTACAGAACAAACGCTCTTTGAATGGCTTCGCTGTCTCTGGTTGCTAATTCATCCCTCCGGTTTTTTCTTCCTCCTTTTTGTTTCTTAGCTGGGTGCAGCTGTTCACGCTGACTGTTGGTGGGCCGACTACAGTAATTAAGCACCAATTAGCCCACCTTCAGAGCTGTATTAACGAGGCTCGACAGCCCACGGCTGGGGCAACAGGCTATTATCACCCAGCGGCCCCTCAGCAGGATAATGGTACGGCCGTGAACCGCTACTTACCCACTCGAGTCAGCGCCACATCAGATGAGCTGCGTGACTTTAAGCACACTGTTGATCTTCTTACCTCCAGTCAGACTGTTGAAGCACGCTGACTCCTCAGTAAATAAGCTCTTTGATCCTCTTTCTGTTGTGTGGTTGCACTTTTTTTTCCTCTGGCGACCCATAATTAGTGCTCTAAATATGTTCACTGGATGTTAGTGCTTTTGTGATGATGCAAACCAGCTAGTACCTTCCAGAAAACCGAGAGTCCAGAGTCTGCAGCTTTTCAGTCCAAGCAAAGACGGCAACAACTCAAATCATTTGTTTTGAGGAGCCTAATGATTCTTTCTGTTAATAATGGGCACATGTGGAAAACAACTCAACAACAACAGCAGCTACTGACTTTTTATTCACCCAGCACTGGGCTCAACATCAGAGTTTTACTGTAGAAATTGTAACACGGAGTCCACTTGTGTCTTTCTTGGCTTAGCAACATCTACAAGAAGTCCTAAATGGATTAAATCATACTGAGCTTGCACGTCAACAGATAAATGTCAAAGAAAACTGACCTGCTGATGAAGACTGTGTAAGCTCCAGATGAAGATCGTACGTGTGCGCGATTGTTGTTTCAACAAGTTTCTATTTTCAAGGTCAGGAAGGAGCTTCTTTGGACTGAACCATTGTCCATCATCCAGTGAGTGATAGAAATGTAAAGTCTCAACCTCTAAGAAATCCCTAAATCTAATGGGCAGGGTGATGTGTTCATTGTTTCCAGAGGATGAACCCGTTTGCTTGTAATGACTCAGGAATTTCAGGAATGAGAGAAATGAAAGATCTAATGTTATGAGCTTTGCTGAGCACATTCATGCTCCTCAGAGCGACGGCCTATGTTCAGTATCTCTGACTTCTATATAAAATAATGATATTATATAAACAAATCAGCCACAACATTAAAACCAGTTAAAAGTTTTGATGAGTGTGGCTGATCAGTGTACATGTGTACTGCATATATTGTTGTGTTGTGCTGGGTGTTGTAAACGTATCCTCTAGGAAGCTGCCTGAGGGGCTTTAAACCGTTGTTTTGCAAGGTCTTCAGCATTTAATTTAAAGGATCATTTATCATCTAACCCAGAGGGTTGAGATATTTGTGGATGAAATCTGTTCGGTCTGTTAGCGTCCTCGGGCGTTGTGACAGACACAGATTTGCTCCTGGTGAAAAGTGTGAGGAGGTCGAGCCTGCGGCAGCGCTGAAACAGCGAGCTCTCCACCTGCTCCGGTCACCGGGCAGAAAACAACAGCTCCACCGACAGAAAGCAAAGAGGCTTTCATCCGCTCGGAGGCGCAGGTGACTGAGGTCCACCCCCTGACAGCCAGGCGGCGTCTGTTTATGGAAGTTTTGACCTCTGACCCTGCAGATTGCATGCTTTCTGGGAGTGATTATTTGCCGATAGAGACATGCTTTTACATCCCCCTTGCCCCCGTCAGCCCGGAGGACAGACAGTGGCTGACAGACAGGGTCGACCCCTGCCGCTGAAATGATGCAGTCCTGGAGAGATAATTGGCGAGCAGTGAGGTCATGTTTGATGGAAACACACTTTGCAAATTTATCTGGGGGCCGCGGTGTCAGAGCAGCAGCAGTGTCGCAGTCAAACACTGTATTTAGAGCTTTCTTTCTTTTCTCTTCCTCTTCTCTGCTGAGGCCTGATATGCCAAGGCAGAGCAACACCCTCCCCCTGCTTTGATTATGACAGCGCTCAGAAAATTCTCCACCACACTTGCTGAAGATATTATTCAGTCCACATTTGGTCATTTTTTTCCACTTTTAATGACCATGTGACTACGGTTGGTGGAGTTCACACAGCGAGAGCAAAAACGTACAAATAGCTCCTCGTGTCCAAGTTAAAATTCTGGCTGCAGCCATTGTTTGTAATTTCCGGAGATGATGTAAAACGGTACAGATTTTTCAGTCTGCATGTGAACAACACGCAGGGGGCGGCTGTGGCTCAGGAGGTAGAGCAGTCGCCCACCAATCAGAAGGTCGGTGGTTCGATTCCCGGCTCCTCCAGTCTGCATGCTGAAGTATCCTTGGGCAAGATACTGAACCCCAAATTGCCTCCGATGTGTGTGAATGTGTGTGAATGCATAGAAAAAAAAGCACTTTGTATATACATGTGCTGTATGAATGTGTGTGAATATGATCTGTAGTGTGAAGCGCTTTGAGTGGTTGAAAAGACTAGAAAAGTGCTATATAAGTACAGTCCATTTACCATTCCATTTATAACACGTTATATTGTGCAGCATCAGAAAACACTTGTGGAACTGATATGATGGGTTGGAAACAAACAGCCCAGTTAGTCAAACTGTTACAACCCCTCACTTTCTGCTTGCAGTGACCAAAGTCAGGGAGGGTCGTTAACCTAAAGTGGTGGCACCTGTTAGACTTCCACCAAGCTTGTTAAAGTCCTCTCCTCATTGCCTCTCTCTCTCTCTCTCTCTGCTTGGCTTCATAGGCCATATTCACAAAACATCAAAAGATTACTGTTCCAACATATTTCTCTTGCTGCTATAGCAGGGGCAGCTTTTATGTGTCTGTGCTTATAGTCCCATTGTCTCATAATCCATCCATGCTCAGTGATTCCCAGTGTGGAAAAATGTGCTCTTTGGTTTCAATCTATCACATTTGTTGTGCATCTTAATTTACATATTATCATACTATTATTATGTCGTCCCTGAATCTCTGCTGATTGGAATACAAAAACAAGAATTCCTGTGTAAACTGATTTTAAAATATTTTTAATTGTACAGGTAAACGTAGCCACATGAAAGGGAGGAACATGTAAAAAAGAAATGAGTAAAGAAAAATCCAGACTGGATTTACCCTTAAAGCCTTTAGATCTTCAGCTCCTGTCCTGCTCCTGTTTCAGCTGCTGCTGCGGCCGTTGAATATCTCATCTCACCATTTCCATTCACACTCAGTGGTTTCCATTGAAGTAGGGAATCCATTCCCATACTGTAGTATTGTGTCATTGTGCTAGATGAATATAAATTGCATCAATTTCCAGTGATAAATGCAGAGACATTGTGCTGTGGATGCAGCATTAGTGAATAATTGGGAGGAAATGTCAGGGGCTCATTACAATATGCAGTAGTACATTAATGTGTTTATGTCTTGGTATCCTGTCGGAGGCAGGATGCTGTTTTATAGTGATGGTGTGATACAGGAAAACACAGCCTGGGCTCCAAAATAACATGACTTGATCAGTTTTTCATTCTGCTGTAGTCTGGAAAGGGTTTTTTTTGCTCTAGACGAACATCATTAGGCTGAACATAAGATGACTGACAGCTCTCTCCATCACTGACAGACATCAACACAAACCCCTCCTACTCCTGACTGGACAAACACTACACTGTGCAGACTGTAATTGGAGTTTCCAGCTTCCAACTTTTAAACTGACTGAAAAAAAAAAAAAAAAAAAATATATATATATATATATATAATATATATATATATATATATATGTATTGTTTTGGTGAAAAAACAGTTTGAATCAATTTTTGCATCCTGTATAACGGCTAATTTGAAAGGTTTTTTGAAGAGGTTCTGTATTTTAGAAAAGCAGCTCATTGTTTAGTTTGTTTTTGACCAGGCTGAATCAGCTGATTTAAAGGTCAAGGCTGGTGATTATTATGCAACATTTTTTATTGTCAGTGAATCCAGTGAAAAGACTAAAACCAACAGTTTTATAAAACATTTTGACTATAGTTTGTCTCTCAATACACTTACTTCTCTTCCCTGTCTGTGGCCAACAATATAACTAGACAGACTAATGCTGATAATACATTTTTGAAACTTTTTAAAGTTTGATATTTCTGTGGTGGTAGTCAACGTTATAGAAACTAACAAACTAAAACTGTGAAGGGTTCAGTATGTCTGAAACAAAGTAGTTTGTATTAAGTGTTCCTAAAACCTGTCGTCATATTCTCCGTCATGATTAATCCGTCAAATGACAAGTGACAGAAGCAGTTGTGTGAGGAATGAGACAAAGGGCCTGAGAGAAGTTCAGATACCGTCTATTACACCTAAGTAGGTGTGAATATCAGATTTTCTATTTCAAAAGTTTCTCAAATGATCCTTCCCTTGATTCTGAGGTTGGAAAGTTGGTTTCAGAACCAATAAGCAGCTGGTTTCATTGGATTGTGGTTACGTAAATTCAGTTGATATGAGGTGCGATCAAAAAGTTCAGAGACTGAGCCTATAACAAGCAAAATCTGTACCTGCCATCCCCATCAAAGTAGTCACTGTGTGCAGTGACTACTTTGACGGGGTAGAACTCAGCGTTGACAATCTGACCACGGGGGACGAACTTACGGTGCACAACCTTGCTAATGTCAAAGAAATGAGGAGCATGCTCTTGATCGTGCTCATAACCAGACGCTCTTGGAGACTGAAGGGTCTTCCTGCTGCGGTTTTGTCTCTGGGTCACAGCTGTGGAGCCAAGTCCTGTCACAGGTGATGATCCTTGACATGAAGTGTTCAGAGAAGTCCACGTAGGACAGGTCCTGATGTTAATCTTGTGACATAATGCTGAATACTGACTCAGGAAAGTTATTGCTGGCACCTGCTGCATGTGCATTACTCTGCAGTGCTTCCTTCGTTTGCAGCAGGAACAGTTTCTGAACGTTTTGATTGTGCCTTTTTTTAGTTTTTGGAAACAGTGGAGCTCTATGGCACAGAGGAGTAAGATACTGTCTCTCAGTAGTGTAGGTTAAGCCCTGCTTATGGGATTTATTAACAAGAAGAAAAGTAATATCACCAGACTTGTCCTTTAAATTGTATCTGTTCGTATTCTTGCTTTACCAACAGAAATCCAGTTGATTTCTATTTCAGTACATACAGCACATATTTGTCTAAACCCCACTTGAATTGTGTTTTACATCTGCGTGGGAGTAAAAAGTGATAACCCTTAATCATGGCTTTGCAATTAACACAGTGAGAAGTGGGGAAATTTCCCTGCTGGGAGGGAGGTTTAGAAGTGTTCAGGCTTTACATTAAATCTGTTCTTTACCAGCCTGAAGGCCTGCTCACATATATTTGTAATGGGGTGGGGGTGTGCCAGTAACAGCCTCTGTCTGTGTTGACCTGATGATCTCTAGTGGTTAGCTGAATTATGACTCATGACTTACGAGAGTAAAAGTATTGTGATGTGTTATTAGTGCCATAAAGACTCTTTAAGAAGGTGTATGGATGGATGTGTGACTCACAACCTTACCAGTTTCAGATCAGAAAACAGTCATGTAATCCTTTCGACATTGTTATGTGTAACACTTTTGGAAGGACTTCTTGGTCCTGCATATTTGGTTTGGTTTTAAATTTTCCTTTTAGAATTAAATCCTCTGAATTTGAATAAACTTTGGCTGAACACCCTGAGTTCGTAATGACTGGCCTGATGTCTGCAGACCTGGTTTCTGATTCTAGGCCTCCGAATTACTGCTGACATGTCTTATTTGTTCAGTGATTCAAATTGAGCCCACTGACGGCTGTTTCCTCAGCTGGAAAAACAGCCAAGCCAATCAGAGTTTTGTCAGCAGAATTGAAAATCACCTTCCTGTGCTGGAGCCAGAAAAATGGCCACAAAAATGATAACAAATGTGGATAAGATGGTCACAGCTGTTGTAAGGTGACTTCTAGAAATAAGAACTCTTAAATCAACACAGGTCTGTGATCAACGTGACAGACTGATGTCAACGGGTATTTGTAATGTTTTGATTATTTGAGTAATTGTTAGTTTAGTTGGAATGGATTTTGCATCACTAAAGTACAACCCTGCATTGTTACCTATTGTAGATAGTAGAAGATAAAGATAGCTGTGATATCGAAGACTTAAAAACCTGATGATTCTCAGGCAGGTTCTGGAGTTCTGTGGTGTCTTTTCCCAGCTTATTTATGGTTATTCAGCCAAGATAAATGCATAAGCTATAATATGATATTTTCAGAAAGTCACACTGAATCCAAAGACAGTCATATCATGTCTTCAGATTTGAGAGACGAAGTGCAATTTTGATGCAAATTGTGGCAATCTGGCACCTTGGGTTTTAAAGTATTTTAGTGAACTGTGTCTCACAGCCACTGACGCAGCTTTATGTTGGTGAGAGCCCAAATTTGCCAAACTGCAATAACTAACCTCCTGTTGTTTTTAGAACACCTGTATGCATGATGTATGTATGCTCTGCCACGGGGGCCTCACAGTTCGATAACCTCTGATCTAAAGTGCAGTTTGTAGTGTAGTGTGCACAGCCACCAGTGTGATTCTATGTAAGGAGACACCATCTTTTTAGAGCCTTTTAGCTGAGAAGCATTTTGTCACACTAAAGATAATGCCACAAACATAAGGAGGGAACCAGGCTTTCATGTTCCAGGTCTGTCTGCAGTGTTAACAAGGCTGAGGTTTCTGCTACGACTAACTTCTGTGGCTGACTCTGTGCTGCTCCACACTGCACTCAGAGGGATTAAAACCATTAACACAATTTATATCAAACATCAGGCCAATCATACTCTTTATTCCACCACCACCTCACCCCCTCCTCTCCCTTTACTCCGTCTCTCCAGCCCTTCCTGTGTCCATAGATAATCTAATTGAGGCCGAGGCTGTTGCTGTGGGCTGCAGATCGTTGCGGCTCGGATGCTTCTGAACGCAGCGAAATCAGAGCTTCATTAGAATAAGATGGATTGACATTCCAGGATTTAAAAGAAAGGAAAAAAAGAAGGAAGTAGCCACAGGGGTGGGGGTTGGTGGTGGTGGTGGTGGTTTGTGTGGAACAAATCAGCTTTGATTGGGTGGAAGGTCAGTGAACTGTTGGAGAGTGTTAGCCAACAGTCAGACTCTGCTCTTCAATCTGTCCGACTGGAACAGACAGGCCTTCATGTTATGGTTGGGGGGAGAGAGAGGGAGTGTGGGTAATGGGGGTGGAGTTTGGGGGGTCACGGATGAAATGAACCAAATGAACTTAGAGATCTGCGAGCTTCTCATTAAAATTAAAGTGCTCATTAAAGCTAATTGCCAATTTAAGGAATCTGGAGAATCTGTCCGCCTCACTCCCGCTCGATCTCACACGCTTCATCGTCTGACTAGCGGAAAGACCCCCCCAATAAAAACACCCCACCCAAGAAACCAGACTTCATTTCTTCTTCCCTTTTAAACATGTTGGAATATTTATAATGAGTCCTAAAGCGGCAATTTTACATCTCTATATTGTATTTGCGCTGCAGGATTTGGAACTGTTAGCAGAAAGTAGTGTATACAGTTGACGTATACCAGACCTTATTTTAGCAGTGATACTTTAAAGATGGGTTTTGTTTCCCCAGCCTCGGCAGAGCTAGAAAAAAATATCTAAAACTATATAAATGAAAGTTTGGCCTTCTAAGACCTCTGAAGTCCTGCTTTTGTTTCATTTAAATCTGCAGATACCCTAGTTTTCCTATTTTTCATCTGGTTTCCTTAAGCATATGACTATTCTTCAATTTGTATCCTTTAATGACCACTGTGAACTGGAAGCCTCGCCGTTAGTCACACCGGACATCTCTGTTCCTTCCTTTCTCACTTCCATACTAGTAGAAGCAGGTCAGCCCTCACTGCTGTCCTCTCCTCTGGCAGGAGTGGTGGCTCAGCCTCGCAGCAACTCAACCAGACTCACTGACAACCCAAACCCTGGGAAGAGGAGGAGGGGAGGCCTCAGCATCCGCAGCAGTCATTAATTTCCTTGAGCTCCTCCGATTGGCTTGATCAACACACACAGAGAGCGCATATAAACCCTTACACACACACAGACTGAGGCGAAACAGAATGTCAATAATAAGTGTACAAAGCAGAAGGTAAAACACACCTTGGACAGTTTTGGCTTTCAGCAAAACAAGCCGCTGGCTGGGTTGAACAACATTAGAAAACAGTGACGAGTCGACCCTGAGAATGAACTGACCATCATAACACCGCCACACTTCGATCGCGCTTCATCGATGGGCTGATATCGCTAGGTCACCGCTGATTCACAGTCGATTAAATAGAAACTTTACTCAGTGCAGAGCCAGACCCATTTGGATGACTGGTGATGTTTTCTGGTTTATTTAGGATGGATGTGTTTATGATGAATGATATGTGTCTAAACAAGTAGACTGCCACTATAATCATTAAATATTCATGACCCCCTATTCCTCAGCACCAACATCAATTCAATTCACCAAGCACTTTCATCTTAAACTCATATCTCAAAACTGGGATGGATTTAAATAAAACATCTAAATCCCCCATTTCATGATGGCCTTCGCTTCAAATGTAATTGCTGATCCGTTTCCATCCCATAGACAATGAACCCACAAGTTTTATTGATCCCATGATCACCTCTGAGTGTCACCTTCGAGCCAGCTATTATATTTTGTTCGCTCTTCTACAACTTTTATATTGAGATATAATGAACATTGCACTGTCTTATTCTGAGCTTTGTTTTGTTTCCCAGGAGAAAGAAGTCAACTGGAACTTAATCTGCTCTCATCCATGTGGGAGTTGCCATTGTGATCTTCATATGTATTCATTAAAGCTGGACCAATGTTTTACACAGGTTTTTAAAATGGCGGCTACTGGTACACGTGGCTTGTTAAATCAACATACATTTCCATCTAGTTCAGCTGTACACAAATGCTGTTTTAGAACTACGATTATTTCGGTTTTTTTGCAGTGCAAACGTGAAAATGGGGAATGATGCTCCAACTATGGACTATAATTCCCGGTTAATGCACTAACAAAAAGCAATAAAACAAACCAAAAAATTCACTAAGCTCTGCTCATAGCCTGGCTTATTGTCAGAATATCTGACATCTCTGACATAGTAAGTAGTGTCCCAAAGTAGTCTAGTCAAAATAACAATGTATGACACTAACTGTGCCATGAGCATATTAAGCTTACCCCAAAATACTAACTGCCACAATAGTGCCACTATCAACATTACTTACGTAACATGCTGTGTCAGTATAAAATATGTAAGTGGGACACAGTCAGGTCTTCAATCCTTGTTTTATTGTGACACGTTCTTCACTGATTAAAGATAGCTCTGCCTTCAGTCTCAGTGAGGTGCAGTTATTGGAGCTCCTGTGCAAATATGGCGGCATTCTGAGCTCAACTCAGCAAAACCTCCATTGCCTGCACGCTCTCTCTCTCACACCTCACACTCACAAACTCCACACTCACATTACAGGCCTACAGGTAATGGGCGACGGAGCAATATTAACATGTGTTTTGGGATTCTAATTACTAGATCGGTGTGAGGCGTGCAGTTCTGCGGCTCCAGGCTCAGCCTGCAGTGAGCTTTCACTGGTGGGCGATTCTCCCTCTGGGCAGGTAGACACTTAAGCGGGCAATAATTAAAACACAAAGATTTTACTTATTAGTATGATGTATCAGAATCCGTCTGTTTAACACACGGCCGCGGCTAAATTATAATCGCTGTTTTGTTTTTGTTATCTGTGGAAAGATTAGAGAGAGAGAGAGGAGGAAGGCTAGCTCTTTTGGGTCCAATCTAGTTGTAATTTGTTTACTATTTCACACAAGGTAAACAGTTAACACAATTTTACTGTAGTGACCCAGTTTTGGTTTTGGGTCTGTGGGAGGGTTTCTCTTTCTGTAACCCCATCATGGTGTTTCTCTCTCTCTAAATCCCTTGTTAGCTGGGTGTTGATGTCAGCATCAGGACACTGTAGTTTCTTTATTGTTCCCAATTGAATCAGATTTATAGACCAAATACTTTGACTTCCAGCCAGAGGCACAGGTGCAACTAATAACATTAATGATGGCTTTGTTCCAGCAATTACTGCAGAGCAATGCAGTGATTAGTCATGTTATTGGTTACACCTGGGTTTGACATGTCAGAACGTCTAGTTAACACACTTTGTTTAGGACCTCCATCCACACCATGTTGCCAGTGTTCTCAGCATTTTAAATAGTTGGTCTGTCTGGTTATTAAACATTTTAAGTTTCTCAGTCTATTATCCAGAAACTGTTACTACTTCACTATATGATTATATATTTCAATATTGTGATGCCAGTTGATGTGACCACATCAGCTGTTCCTAAAAGGTGCTGTACTTTTTAGATTTGACTTCCAGCTGTGTGAGTTCCTCTCAGAGTCAGGGAGTCCAGGGTAATCTGGATGGATCTGTATGATCTCCTCCTGATGGATGGGACTCTCCGCTCTTTGTTTTGACAGGTAGACTGATATTATCACTGCAGCCTGTTACACCTGATCACCACAAACCATCACAGAGGAGGAAGCTCCTGTTTTCTTTTCCTCGGCTCTTCTTCAGCCGCTCTGGCTCTGAGAGATGAATGAAGGGGAAGGAGGGAAGCGGTGGTGAGAGTAGGGACAGGTGGCAGCTTCGATTAAATGTTAAATGATGAAGAGGGGGGCCACGCTCGAGCAGCAAGGACGGCTCACCTGTCACGGCCCCCGCCGCCCCCGCAGTCGTCCCCAGAAACACCAGAAGGACTGCTGGACAGGCTGATTCATGACCCTGCTGGCAGGAGGCTCTCAAAACAATTTAAGGATAAAGTATCGTCATTTTTAAAGCCCCTGCTGCTCTGCTCTGCCCGTTTAACGCCTGACACCACATTTTTTCTCCTCCCGCTTCAGCTTCGCTCTTCTTCTGTGGTTAAGGACTTCCTGCGCTCTGTGGCGGCTCTTGACCAGATCATTTTGTCACAGTAGAAAGTGGACCAGGCAGCATTGCTCTGACAATAAGGCTCAGGCTGTTTGTCTTCACAGAGGTTTACAGGCTTCGTTAACAGAGCGGAACAAAGGAAAACTGTTGTTTGAGCGAGTTATTTATGACTGACGCAGCCGTGCTTTTCTTTTTTCTCTCAGAGATGTTCCTGAATCCAAACGTGATGCTGTTCATGGTGAATTTGTTCACTATTATTATTTATTTTTAGACCTATGAAGGAAACATGGCTGAAATCCTTCAAATAACTTTAGTGTTTGACGCTAGGAGGACGTTTTGGTTTAAAGGCTGCAGCAGAGCATTATGACAAAATGATCATCTTTGCTGCTGAGCCTGCTTGTTAGTAATTTACCAGATGTCAGTAAAATTTGGTGGAAAGTTTGGCTGTCAATACAGTTTTCTATAAAAAATCACTTTCATCTTAAAGAGATCTTTGCACTTCCATACTCACAAGATAAAAGTGTCATTAATCAAAGAAAAGGGATTTCTAGGAATTATGATTTTATGATTTTTACTTTAGTTTCTTTGTCATTATTATGAAAAACGATCATTAATAACCAGCTCTATACCTGATACTAGATACAATTCAGTAATTATGAAATGAAGTTCATTGTTAGGAGAAACAGACTTTGTAACTTAGAGATTCTGAGGTGTTTGTTCTGAGGCTGAACCAGATGAAGCCGTCCTGTCAGAGAGTCTGAGGACGCTTTAAACTGAGGGTGGTTGTTTCTCCTTAATCCACAGACAGACTTCCTGTCATAAATAATGTAAACCAATACTCCAGTTATTTGTATGCAGGTCCTTCTGTTGCTGTGGAAATATTTTTGCTTGTTGACTAGAAAAAGTTCAAATGGAAGGATTTCATTTTGATGATGTGATGACATGAAGGATCTTCATTAGTTCATTTTATTTTGTGAATATTAAAGCCCATTAGTCTGCTCAAACAGGAAGTGAGTGAATGTTTCAGAGGCACACAACAAAGGATGTGGATGTGGGGTGTTTAGCAAGTAATGAGCCTCACCAGCTTTCCATTTTAATGAGAAAAAGGGAAAATAGCCATTCACGTCTCAAAGAGTGGTGAAGAAATAACTCTTTTTTGTCATTTAAATGTGATTGTAACATAAAGGAAAACATTTATTGGACAAACACAGACATGGTCTAAGAGGTAACAACGTAAACCTGAGCTGGAGCTGAATCCTGTGTTGATTAAAGAGTAAGACTGTGACGGTGGATCAGGTAAGGGACAGCAAGGAGGACCACTGTGGTTAATCTGGCATTGATTAGATATTCAAGTAAAATTGGAAAATGTAAAAAACATTTGAAGAAACGGTCACAACTGAAAGGCCTTCATCACAACACTTATACAACTAAAGGGTATAATACTTTCACAGCTACCAAACTGAGACCACCTGTAGTTTGAATTTCTGTCATTTGCACTCAGTTCTTTTATTTATGAACAAACTGAAAATGCACATAAACGGCCTCCAAGATAAACAGAAAATTTCATACTTGGCCTGATGCCACATATTGATGATGATGATTTGTCTTCCAAAACTGGCTTTTGATCTGACACCAATATGGGTATGATTTTAGGTGCAGAAATAACTTGGTAAAGTTTAGGGAAATATTGTGGTTTGGGTTCAAATTACTACCACAAAGTCAGGGCATCTTTGTTGTCATGGTTACAGCAATAACCACATGGTTAAGGTTAGGGAGCTGCTGTCCCCACATAAAACATGCCACTGAAAATTTACTGAATGTCTTTAATTTGTGTATTTACCTCTGATTTACTGATTTAAAAAGATACCAATTGGTCCCTGTAGAGCACAGGCAGGATTCAGGGTCCTTCAGTGGCTCACAGTGTTATCTGAAAGGTCATGTGACATCGCTGTGACCCGTGTAGTACAACAAAACATCACTGCAATCAAAGGAGAGTGGGAGTGATGCCCTCCTACACAGCTGTCACAGGAGGATCTCCCCATACACACACACACACACACCTGTCCAGCACACCTGACCTCAGAGCCAGGAACAGCTGCTCGGGTTGACACAGTCTGTCAGAGACACTTCACCTGAGAAACAACAAGCTATCTCTCACTCCAGGGTTTTTTTCATGTCTTTTTTAAAGCACTTTAAATGATGACAGTAAACAAAAAAAAAAGTTAGTAATCCACTTTTTTGAAATTGATAGCACCATCACACTGAGGAATTCTGGGGAGACTGTGTAAAACTATACGACAACCAGGCTAATTAACTCTTTTATTTAGACTACACACACATAAACACACAGAAAATAGACTAATTACAGTGATTATTCACAGTGAATCATGTATAATGCATTCACTTTTTTTCAGCTTAAAAACAGAAAACAGTTTTTAAGCTGCTGCCTCCTCATGATAAGCTGTCTGAGCTGCACTGAGAGCTCAGTTTCACACCAATACCTCAACACATCATTTATGTACTGGTAAACTAAACCTGTTAAAGTCATGCTGGAGAAAAACGTGCTTATTTTAATGAAAGATAAGACTGATATTTTCTCTGGAGAACCAAGCACACTTCCTTGAACCAGAAACAGACTGTATGTGTGTGTTGCCCTTTACATTTTGACTTGAAAACCACAGTAATCACATGTAGTGTTGTGGTACGGCCATTTTAAGACATGACTTGGACGTTGCTCTGTGAGGTAGTGAAGTCGGCTCTTCCCGACTGATGCTCCACTCATGGACTCTCAGGAGGCAGGCCTAGTGTTTACTATGAAAGCATCTCTTTAAATGCATTTTCAAGTAACATTGTAGCTGAGGATGTTTGACTAGAACACTCACATTTACTCTAAAACCAACAACAGTCATGTCTCTGATCCCACTGCCCTCTCTCTCTGTTGCCATATCCTGCTGGAGGAATTAGCTGCCAGTTGGGTGGTTGGTGAGGACGGAGCTAAGGGATCGTCTTTATCAAGGACATAAAAGTGAAACGGGGGGTGAGGGGAGATAATGAGCTGCTGCTAAGGAAAGGGTTTGAGCAGGCACATGAAGCGCCGCTGCCCCAACCATCCAGCCCTCCTCCACCCTCCACCGCTGCCCGCCACCCGCCACCCGCCGAGTGGGCAGGAGGAGATTGCTTTCAGAAAGCTCCTTCATGTCAGCAAGCTCACATCAAAGAGCAGCTGAAAGGCATGCTGGGAGAGTGAGGGGCGCACACACTCACGCACAGAACATACAGGCATGTGTCAGTACATCCTGTAGGTTACAGTGTCATGTTGTAGTGGCAGCTGCAGTGCGCACACACTCACACAGCTTCAGCAGTGAGAGTGCTGCCTGCAGCGGTGTCACGGTCACTATGGTTCATTGGATTTTCCTCGCCCCGCTCTCTGCAGGGGAGGCTCATTAGATCAGATCGTGCAGCGTTCAGTGTGTCCGTCACCAAACTCTGACAGGCTGAGTGGGCAGATCCCAGGTCTGTCAGTACCACTGCTGCGCCCCTGGGCTCTACCATTTACACTACAACTACAGGGATAATCTAAAGTGGTATAGTCCTGAGACCACAAACAAAATATGAGTTTGCTGCAACTCCATACTCAGCAATAGATAATGAGAAATAGTTTTATTCCTAAACTGACCAACGTGTCTTGCACTTGGATGTAGATGAAAGTGGTACAGTTTGAGAGCCTCTCGTGTAGCCTCTTTTAGCTCCTGTTTTTGGTTTAATGCCACATTTACTGTATGATTCAGTCTCAGTGCTCTCATCTGAGGTTACATTGATAGCTAGCTAGCATTATCTACGTGGAAGAGATGAAATCCTGTCAACAAACAGAAAACGAGGGCTCAGATCAGTGTAGACTCTCTTTGTCTCTTTTGTAGACACATTCATTAGATTTGCAACGAGCAACCAGAGCAACGAACCACCTGGAGTCACAAAAGTCTTGTTAATCGCCCGTGCCCTTGTTGCTAACAAGTTTTAACATACTGCAACAAGATGGCAGCACAGCTTCGATCCAGGTCCAGTTTGTACTGACAAATCAGAGCAAAGTCTGACAGTGCAGAGCTGAACCTGACAAGTGGAGTCTGACATCCACTGTACACAGGATAAAACCCTCTGAACGAGATAATGACTCGAGCTTCTGGTGCCAGACTTGATGTTTTTTGCTTCAGTGGCAGATGAGAATAGCAAAGTTGTTTCTGCATTTTATAATCCATCTATTGATTTTGGTTTTCTGTGTAATGAGCATCACAGGCTCACTGTTAGTGTGGTTGTAGACTTTTAGTCTTGTTAGAAGCTCCTGTATCATTTCAGCAGGATTCCAGGGGTCAAAGTTAATGAAAATCCCTCAGAACAAACAGAATTAAGTTCAGTTGAGACAAACTCCACTGATGCAGTGGTTGTTATTTTCCTGCAGCAGCAGATCTGACTGACTGTGTGTGTGTAATTATGAGAGGAAGTCAGTCAGTGCTAACAGAGATTTAAAGCTAATGAGAAGACAAATGGAGCGGAGGTGAATTTTTTTTTCCCCGAAGCATAATCAAAACATGCAGGAATGTCGACTCATTACCCACATATAATTACCAAGTCATACTTATGTGTAATGGGAAACTTTGGTTAGTTGTTTTTTTTCTAAACCATATTCTGCATCCGTTTGATTTCACTTTTAGAATGATTACCTTTTTTTCTCTGCCTGCTCTGAATTGTATTCTGCCATTAGTCTAATACTACGTAATTGCATTTTAAAGAGGTGATAGATTATAAATTCGCATAATGAGGACTGCCACTTCATTTATGGCATAAATCTCTGTCAGCATAATGTGTGTCCTTAATAATGCTTGTTCACAGCCTGCTGAATTAATTAAAATCAATTGAACCTGTCTTATAAATCAAGGCAATAAATTATTAAATTATATTGTGTCGCTTCACGTCGACAAAAGCAGCTATTTATCAAGTGTTTGTGAACGCAGCTCAACGGCGGAGGTGAGGGAGGTGCTGCAATCAATGAACACCAGAGGAGGGAAAAGGTGGGAGGTGGTAAAATGAGGCAGTTAGTTCTTTACATAAATAACCCCTGACCCATGATTCAAAGTAAAGGCAATAGAGTTTCTAAGTCAGACGAGTTAAATGAGGCATCCAGGGATCCAGAGGTAAAACTCCTGTTTCCATTTTCTCCTATAATGTTGAGTTGGAGCACTTTCAGGTTTGGATAGACACGAATCTCTCCTGCACTGTCAGAAAGTATCTGGTTCTTTGATAAAAAGTCAGAGGTACAAGACGCCTGCGGACATATAAACTGAAGGAGAGAAGTCAACTACCTCTCTCAAGGTGCACTTCAGCGAGAAACATCCAATCACAGCTCCAGATTCTGTTGCAGTGAGGTGAGGTGAAGATTGCACTTTGTTCAGTGTTGATTAATGATATGGCCACCAGCATTTGAACACAGATTCTGGGTCAGTTCTGAAAGAATGTGAAAGAACAGCAACGTTTTTTCAATCGATTTATCACTTCTTTCTTTTACTCTTATTTTTATCTTTGACTTTTCATCTCTTTTTACACTATATTTTGCTTTTTTCTTAACACAACAGTTTACATTTTGTTCCTCTTGTATTTCCTTTTCCGTATGTTTCTTACTCCTCATTTCTCAGAATGAGGCTCTGTCAGTTTCCTCTGAACCATCAGTGAACCAAACAGCTCTGACACCAAACACTCTTTCATCCCTTTTCTGGATCAAATCAATGTGGTGGTAATAGCATCACTATAATGTGTGTGTCAATGTGATGCATTAAGGCCACTAAGTGTCCTCTGGCTGTGACAAACCGCCAGGTACGATCACAGGTGCCATCCCAGAAGTCCCTGCAGGCAGAGAGTGAACCGATGTGGCTGTAATCTCGTTTTCGCTGCATTATTGGATATCAAAAACTCAATATCTGGTATACAGTGTGCTTCCTGTTAAGTGCTAAAGATCAGCTGGCCATTTACACCTCCAAGGTAGCCACTGACCTGTGTTAATGTACAGGAAGTGGATTTATCAAAAGCAGGAGGGTAAAAACACAGGGAGAAAGCCCGATGGGCAGGGATAAGTTGATTTGTGTAGCAGGATTGATTACAGTGTAATGTCTCTTTCTCTGCTGAACGCATTAATGTCCCAAGCTCCTCAAGTGGCTCAGCTTCAAGACAAGCACTTGTGTATTGATTTATTACGTTGTCTCGGTCTAATTACTGGGGAGGGAGGGCAGCAGAATGAAGGAAAGGAAGAAGAAGAAGCTGTTCTGAGAACAGAGCTCACCTCAGACAGACTTCGTTTTGATTCTGTTTATTCAGAACAGATGAAACCACCAGGAGGAAAAACTTGTCCTTGTTTTTCTGGGAAAAGTTTCCTGATTTTCTACCTGTTACCTTTATGGTGAGCTCAGGAAATGCTGTTGTTAAAGGTGCTATATGTTATTGCTGAAGCATTAAGAGCTGTTTACTTGACAGTCTGGAAGAAACTTTGCAAATTTAGCATCAGTTCCAGAGGTGGAAAGCAACACCTGTGTTAACTCTTGTTCTGCTTCTATTTCTATCACTTCTTTTCTTTGCCGCCAAAGATAGTTTCTTGTCAGTGGATGATGGTGGTGATGGTGATGATCACTTGCTGATGATCGTTGCGTTTACTGTTCACATTTACCCTCCAGGCAGCGCTATTTCTTCATCCTTTCATGTAGGACTGAGGGTAGACTAGACGCTACAGCGACTCATTATCGTGAAGTGGTATTATGACTTCTAACTTCACTAGATATCTCTGCAGCTCAATATGAATCTACTGTTTCTTTTTGGGGGGTAGGAATATTTTTAGTTTTCTCTATGAACCCTCACTGGCCAAAACTTGGATCTATGCCACTGTGCTATTTCTGTGTCTGCTCTGCAGAAAAGCAGCAGTTTTATCACATTCACCCCCTGATGTGTCACATCCTGATTCTGACTTCTTTTGTTTGCCACCATGTTTTCCCAGTAATTATGTGTAAAAGCAGATCCCTTAAATAGATCACTGCGTGTGACGACCACTCTGGCTTCTATATTTGACTTGGCTTGGTTTGCTCGGGCTCTTTTCTCCTCTCCTCTCAGGGAGAAGGTTTACCTGGGCTGCAGGGGAGGGAAGCTCCTGATCTCCTTTGTTTGGTTGGTTTGCTTTCTTAGTTTACACTGATCCATGCATGAACCTACATTACTGATTTCACAGATTTTTCACATTGATTTGACTTTGTGAGTAATTTACTTTCATAAATGCTTTTCATTTCTGTTTTAAAAACGTGGCTCCTGCATGCTGCACATCCACTGATTAAAGTTTAGCTTTTGACACCTACCAAACTCTGTCTTGGGTTTGATCCTCTTTGCATTCATGCCACAGAGATACATCAGTAGAGCTGCTTGGAAGGGGATCAGAACCCTCCTTTTCAAGCTCTTCTCTGTTGTGTTGTTTGGTTGGGAGGAGAGTTCAAACGTCAGCTTTCAAACAGGACTACAGGGAACAAACTGAATGAGAAAATGCACCAGAGTTCATTCGAACCTCACCAGAAAGGTTAGGTGTAAAAGCCCCTTTTACCCGATTATTGGATTTTGTTTTCATTCCACTGGAGTCATTTTCTTCTTAAAATAACACAAATATTATCATTGATCTTTTTTATTATTGATCATTATCACAGGTAAAAACCGAAACCAACATTGAATACTGTCTCCGTAGCCTGATTTATTCATTGTCTCTCTTTGTCTCAGTGGGGGATTTGTTGATAAAACAGATGTGTCGGTGAGTGAAAGTCAGATCTTTCAGGTGACGGAGTCTGGAGAGAAAAACGGCAACAAGCAGCTAATTAAACGCTGATACTAATACGATTTAGCACAGCAGAGGATTAGCTGCCCAGAGCTTTGCTCACAGATGCACCGTCATGGATGAGCTGCTTTGATGGACGTGTGGAGCAAGAACTGTAGACTCTGTACATGTATGTTCATGTATCTCACACACACACACACACACACACACACACGTACAGTATAAAGGGGTCGTCACAGTTTTCTCATTAGTCTGCCTGTAGCCAGCTGTGACTCAAACATGTAATCACTACTCAATCATTCCTCCACACTGGATCTGGATCTTCCCTCACAGCAAGTAATGATTATTTTCATTCAAATGACGTCTAACTTAATTAAATTAATGTCAGTTATTTTCCTGATTAATGGTTTAGTCTATAAGATGTCCACCAAGTTTTCACAAGCCCACTGTGATGTATCTAAATGTCTAGTCCAGCAAGTCGTCCAACTTGAACGCCATCATATTGAACATGGGTTGCAGGATCTGTTCATTGTAATAAAACCAGACCGACACCGGGGAACACCAGGTCAGTTGTCTTGGGTCCTGGGTCGAGGAAGGGCCTAAACGGGCGAGGCCAGTATCCATTCCTATATTACATCTCAGTTGTGCCCGTTAAATCACTGTTCAGTCTTTTAATGGAATTTGTATTTGAGAAAATTATTAAAAAATAACCAGCCTTATGCTTCAGGGAAATCAAGAGCTCATAGGTGCAAATTCAGAGACAAATGAGCTTTGAGTGAAATGATCCCAAACCCACTGACATATGGTCAGTCAGTTATCCAGCTTAAGAATGCACACACCATCCTGGGAGTGATTCCTGACTCAGAGAGTGAGATTAACACAGACAGTTTTACTCTCTGAGGAGGTTTAATTTCAACTTAATCTGCCTAGCTGACGGATAAGTTTGCTATATTGTCATCTTAAGTTGGGATTTGAACTCAACGCCCTTGCAGCCCGTGATGTTTTTGTCTGTTTGTTGCTGTATCCACTTAAAAAACCTCAGCCTGTAGTCTTTATATACGCCTCGTGCAGGCAGAATGCGATATAATCTCTTTAGCATGAGGATAATCTCTTCCAGTTCTAACTAATCAGGCAGACATCTTGTCCCTCTGCTGACCCAGAAGCCTTCTTCTTCCTTTTGAGCTGAGCGCTTTAGGAAAAATAAAAGCTAGGTGGAGTGAGCGGCAGCAGAGACACACATCTGATCAATAGAGCTGAGCTCATGATTAATAATGGCTAAATCCTCTGAAAGAGAGTAAAGAAGAGAATAGTTTATTTTTTTTTCATAGCAGAGAATATCATCTGAAAAGAGGTGTGGAAACAGGGTGGAGAGAAATAAAAATTGCCGGAATCTTGAGCTGGCCGTGAGAAACAGTGCGGGGTAATTTTAATTGTTTCCTCTGGGATTTAGCTTAGCCGCAGATTTTCGCCTCGGCCCCCGCCTTCATTATGATGCATTTTCCCCAAAACAATTCCTGCACTTGCTGACGTGGCACTGTGCCCATCTCCTCCCCCTCCTTTCTTTTCTCGCCCACCAATTATCTCTCTCTCTCTCTCTCTCCCTCTCCTCTCACAGCGGGCCTACTCACGCTTGGCACAGATGGGCTTAATCCAGCAGATGTTTTATCAGGCTGGGGTTTTTGGTTTTTTCAGCTTTTTTTTCCCCCTTCCTGTCTTTTTTCCCTAAGGTCTTCCTCAAGATTTCGCCTTTCCACTGCAGAATGGATTTAGGTTGGTTAATGAGGTGATTTGCATCTGTCTAAAGCTGTTTGCTGTTGATTGTTTTGAGGGAAGAACAACAGGCAAAAGAGAAGGGAAACCACTTTTTCCTGCCTGAAATGTAATAAAACATCATGTAGAAATCAATTCCAATTGGCCATTTAGTTTCTCTCACTGAGTCCTTAAACCTTTGCTCTGAAAGAAAGTAAATTGAGGTGTGTGACTTACTTCAACCTATTTTAAATGAAGAATTTTATTTTCTTTATTTTGTGAATAAGAATATCCTGGAAAGTCTGAATATTTTTTAAGTTATGGACAACACGCATCAGCAGTATTTTGATGCCTGATTGTTTCACCGCATTACATCTCTAAAGCACAACAACATTCTCACAACCCTCCGACAGGAGAGCGAGGAGGGAGACAGAGACAGTGATGTAACCTTACTATGAGTTTTTATATACACCCTTGTGCACTGTTATTGGGAGGCTACACCCATCATTCAAAGGTTGCCACAGGTCATACGCGGATTACTGAGAGGATTACTTTGTACGAGTCTATAAATAAAATCCTGCATATTAAACCTTAAAATCGTTTTGGAAAGAGAGGACATTTTTGGAACGGAAGAAGAGTTGGAAAGTGAAGCAGCATATGTCTAGAGCTGTTTTAAACATTTCACTGGAAATCATGAATCTGTCTCTTAAGACGGACTGCTGACAGCTCACTTCTAGCAGTTGTATGACTTTTCAGGCTGAGTTAGTCGAAGAATAAATGGTCCTCAACAGGTTTGAAAAGCTGACACACCACCTGTGAGTTGAGATATGATGACAAAGAGCCTGAGAGACAGGTATGGGTACCCTGTTTCTATCTAGACCATATTACCAGGATACATCTGCTCTTTCGCTTTTTATTCACAGTTTTATATCTCGGACAGAGTATCTGCTGGACGCCAGAAGCATTTTCACATTTTCACCATTCTTGTATCTATGGCGTAATTAATCTGGTTGATAGGTGTTCACAAGTAGGTACAAACAGCCAAATAATAGGGTCTGTTCAGGATGTGATGGTTCTACGCGCTGGAGCAGGAAAAAAAAGACCAGCAGGTGTTTACTTAAAAATGAAACAGAGTGGAATCAGCAGTTTACAGCAGTTCATTCAGCAGCAGCAGATAGACTGAGCAGAGAGAGTTTCACTGATTATTCAGACCTTTGTGTGTTAGTCTTACTGTAAGTTAACGTTGTGGCATATTAAAAGAAACTCAAATTTGAAGTAAAAAGAGACTGATTATAGTATTTGAACATGTATAGTAAATAGTTTATATATCCTCCTTTGCTGCTTCTTCAATGAAACACTTTTTCCTGCTGATATTTTATGTTAAAGCCTATTAGGACAGTGATGGGAATATGCCTTTTAATGTGAGCATGAAGTGTTGAGTTTTATTTGATGGTCGATTAATAGCAAAGGAAAAACAGAAGTGATGCAAATTAATTAGTAAATGAAGAGAGTATTAGTGTGGTGAGTATGATGTTGTCGCTCTATGTGCTGACATGTTAATTATACAGAATTTACCAGGACAGGTGGTGAACATAAAGTGTTGTGTCTCTAAAATATAATCAAATAGACATAAAACAGTGGGAACGTTCTCTGTCTTTAATCTCATTTAATCTACTTCTTCTTTACACTTTGTTTACATTTAGAAATCATCACTAGTTAAAACTGAAGACACAGGATGGCGGCTGTTATCTGAAGGGGAACCAAGGTCTCTTATTTTGAAGGGAAAATGAGTCTTTATACTAAAGGGACAGTGAGAAACAGAGTCTGTTTTGTAGCAGGATGTTAAACTGGCCTGGTTTAATCTGCTAACCTTAGTTATTCATTGAAAACAGGAGGAGATCTACTGCTCCTCTGAGAAACTGCTGCTCGATAACATCAGAGACATGAACAGCTCTACATATAACTGATGTATAACTCCTCTATGGACTGATGAGAAACTCCATCAACAGTTTATGGAGGGAATTAAGACGAGTGTTAGTGTGTGTAAGCTGCTAACTTGTGTCAGTGGGTGTCAGCGGAGACCAGAGTAGCAGCTGTAAAAATAGTTTATAGGAGGAATTAGAGCCGATCATCATTAACCCGAGTCCAACACAGAGCGATAAAAGACCACCGGAGAACCTGCAGACGCTTTTTAACAGCGGTGAAGCTCGGACATGAAGCTCCTGGGAGTCCTGATGGAGTGATGAGAAGAACGAAGCAACATGAAGGATGTGAAGTTAACGAACACGAAGTGGACTCAGCCTCAGAGGAAGAAGTTCCATGTCTGTGTGTTTAATAATAACTTTATCTATCATCCTGTCTCTGATGATGTTATATGCTAAAACAGAGGAGTACCCTAATTCTGGTCATTCCAGAGTCATTCTGAGCTGTAGATCAAGAGTTAGAAATCATTAAAAACCTGCGTTCATCTCTGATGTCCAGCCAGGAAACTGACAGAAATATCAAGAATTAGAAACAGTTTGGTGTGTTTGTTACAGTGACAGCACTTCCTGCTCCAGAAGCTGGGGATCATGGGTAATTTGCACCACTGGTTTGTGTTTTAATTCAGTCAGTGGGACTACACAGTTGCAGCTCAGTAGATTGATAGTCTTTGTTTTCTGTACAGGAAAATGCTCAGACTCAGAACCCAACAGAATGAATTCCCACTCGTGGCTGCAGAGGGCGCTGCTGCTCAGTAAAGTTACATCGTGTTACTTTAAAACAACGTGGAATTTTAAAGATCAGTTGTGGTGTGATAATTGCATCAAATGAAAATACTCTAGATGTCAAATGCAATATTTTAAACCCCTAAACCCACTTCAGTCTGACATCATTGATACATGGTTTTATCAGCTAAGAATCCTCCTAACCCGCCCTGTCGCTGTCTGTATGTATGTTCTGTATTGGCCTCTTCCAGATCTTTACACTGAATGAAATATTCAGCCCTGTTCAAGATGTCTTCTGCCTCATTTTGGACACATTTCCCCAAAGTTCAGCCTCATATATTTGACATTATTAGGACACTTTCTTGATCGTAAAAGAAGGTTCTGCAAGTTTGAATAATAACAATAAACCTAATAAATAAACCTGAGTATGTAAAAGTAAAAGGTCTTACAGGTTGAAAAGAATAAATCGACAAGGCTATTTTTTTTTAGATTGTAGGTTGAATTCCCTCTAACAAGCAGGGACTGTTTGATTTCTGGGTTTATTTTCTTGCGGACAGGAAACAGTTCAGTGTCTGTAAAAGCACACATAAAGCTGCTGATTAGCTGCTTGGCTGTTAATTCTGGCTGACACTGTATAGGGGTTATTTGCAGCAGCCGCTCAGACCTGCAATGACCGTTCCTCACACAATGAGGAAGTGACATTTTAATGCAGTGGATAGATCAAAATGGCTAATGTTTTATTAGCGGCCTGCCAGCGGCTGCAGGTGAAAGCTACTTTTATTGGAGCCCTTCTCCCCTCCACCAGCACTCTGTGCAAAAATAAATGAAGGTATTAACATTAAGCACCTCTCCCTACGAGGCGCTCGGTCCCCTCACGCTCGCTGTTATGTCCTCCAGTAAGAATTTACCCACATAGCTGCTGCTGCCATTTCCACAGCCCTCAGCCAGGTGAATTAAATCATTCCTCAGTTACAGTTACAGCTGTTGTGTGTTCACAGTCCTGGATTTTGTTGCTGTTAAAATGAATCTGAGGTGATGTTCAGGACGTGTCGGGCCGGTGCTGATATCAGTCCGACAGCCTGCTGCACCTGCCGCCACTTCTGTGTTTTCAGGTGAGAAGAAGAGAACCAAACAAAGAGAATGAAGGACGAGTGTGAACGCAGCAGGAGTCTCTCAGGCAGACTTCACACACACAGCTGCTTTTCATGTGTTTCTCATATACACTACACAGACTTTCAGACGTCATTGCCTCCGTGTGTTTTCTCACCAAACCTGTTTGGTTCGGTTCAAACTCTGGCATGTTTGGTTCGGCTCATTTAGGCTGGCATGAAATCTGTCAGTCAAACCAAATGACTGGGCTGATAATGACTGGAAACAAGCTGCATGTTGGGTGCAGCCCCTGGACTCTGTGACAGTAGATACTTCATGTGAGTTTACAAGTGTTCTTGCAACATTGTCTGTTTTGGCCATTCTCGCTTTCCGTTTCCTCAAGTCAACACTGTCAAGACAGTTTAGTATTAGTCAACAGGCTGGCATGGTTTCTGACGCCATAGCAGAGCCCAGTGAAATATTTACCCATGTATCCAGATGCAGGTGACACAATACACAGTCCTGCCAATGGGTTCACAGTTTCTCTGGTCTACAGGTGGCAGTAATGTGCAGAGAAATGCAGCAATGCACCAGCAAAGGGAGGAAAAAAGAAGACTAGTAGCCAGTAAACAAAAGATATGAAGAAAAATGCAGATTTAAAACACTTCAAAAATCAGCTTCACAAATGTTTTGTGAGGGAGGAAACACACTTGACGTTTGTTAGACCTCAAGGACACACACACACACAGGAAAACCTGAGGTGAGTGTGAACTTTAAACCAACCACAACGAAAAAGTAACAAATACATTTTATTTCTCATTTGGTTCTACAGGTGTGAAAACACATGAGTGTCCTGGTTGTGTTCAGGCTTTTGGAGAAATCTGTGATTATATGTGTAAACATTGTATCCTGGTTTCTAATAATTGGATTTATCCTGTCCTACTCATCACCCTCCGCTTTTATTGGTGAAAAAGTTATGAGATGTCAAGGAGATAAGGAGGTTTACCAGCCGACTGTTTTTCTTGTTATGACTTTCTGTCACTTGCAGCTGATGACCCAAATCCAACAGTCAGGTGATGTCTCCTCTGCCTCAGTCATGGCCTGTGGGTCGAGTGTGAGCAGCTGATGCTGGTGAGTCCTCCGCTCCACCTCAACATACCAGGTTTATGATATAGATGGATCAGAATCTGATTAAAACACAGGTTAAGATGGAGTTCGGTGGCAGCTGGCATGGTATTATGCATATTTGATTAAACAAGTGTCCCTGGCCTGAACTGATTTCTGATGAAATCTGCTCAGACATTTAATAGTGTGAGACAGACTGCTCCATCAGCTGCAGCAGCCTATACTTCAGCCGAGTTTCCTAAACTCTCCACAGCTTATTAGACGAGCTTCAGGTTGCCCAGACAGCCTGTCTCGTGTTGTCTCGGCTTATGGGGCTTGTAAACACAGTCAATAGCTGCTGCTAAATCCCAGCAGGGGTGGATGGATAGCTGAATCACAGCGCTTCACCTCGAAATGGTTCACCACCCGCACAGCTGTGAGAACGGATGTAAATATGTAAAGAGGGGCAGAAATGTGTCTGTTTATCTGTTAACTAATTACTGTAAACGTGCACATACAATAGACTGTGCTGTATACTCTGCACTTGGTCTACATAAATATGTCAACAAAAAAGTCTTATTAAGTCCAAAAAGTTTTCTTTTTAAACAAGTCAGAATAATGAGAATGTCAGTTTGTTTTTTCTAAAATCAAGTTGTATTTTTGTGGGTGCAGTGTTCTTCTTCTGTGTTTAAAGATAAAGATGGTTTTTGTCAGGAAAATGCTAAAAACCAGTTAATTTAGGTTGTTAAATTGAACTGCTCTTCTCTGTTCTTTTAGAAAAATAAGTTTTTCAGGACTGAAACCTGGACATTTAATTCAGATTGATGTTTCCAGTTGTTTTTCTTTGTCCAGAATTGGGGAAAACAAAGAAAAGTGAATATCTTGAGTGTCGAACAGATGTATAAAGTGAACAGATACAATACATATCAGGTTTATAACTGTGAACCAAGTACTTTGGTTTACACATGTGGCACATACAGTAAATTGTCATGTTTTCATGCCAACAGGAAAGCTTGTGTTCTGCAAACACAAACAATAAACCGAGCTTCACTTCATAGACAATTAAAAATGTTTTAATGTTTTTTATATGCAGGTTAGACGGAGCATTATTAACTTACTGAGCGTAAATATTTCTTTGACACTGAGCTGGTTTCTCTCAGAAAACTCTGGATTCTCTTTGTTCTCCAACAGTGGAAACCTAAATAAATAAAATTAAATTGCGCTTGGTTGTACCAGCTGTCAGCTGAAACCTTACCCCATGATCTGTCTGAACATTAGTTTTAAAATTCTTTATATTCAATCTTTAAAAATGACTGAATGTAACTCTACATGCTGGTGTAGTTAAATAAAGTGCTGTGTGGGAGTGAGCGTCCAGATGTGAGGAGCGTCTGAGTCCGGCTGCTGACAGCGGCCTTCTTGTGTTGTGAATCTCATGCTGGTGCTGCAGATGCCTTTTGTTGTCGCCTCTTAACTTGACTCACCAGGAGCCTGACACTTAACAATCTGGAGCTCATAATGTGCAGTGAGGAGGAGCGCTCGTCTCCCAGCATGCACTGTGTTCTTTCCTGCTCCGGTCCGTGCCCTGGAGGGACGGGATAACGATTCATAAAAAGAGTTGTGTCGAGGTTTTATTTTTTATCAGCGCTCTTCTCCAGAACTGAACTCCAGCGCCTGATAATGTGTCGGTTACGTTTCTCTTCGCCTGGTTGCACGTTTCTTTCAGGCTTGTAAAGGCGTCAAGGAAGTTTTTTAACTCTGACAGCAGGAAGAAGAAAAAAAACATGTCCAGAGTTGCAGCTGAATTGCTGAATAAGTCAGAAACTTTGATTATGGCTTGCTGTATTGTGCGGCGTGATGGAAGCGATCTCTTTGGTGTCTCCATATTTTACAGTTTTTCTCCGGGCAGCATGAAATGGCACATTTCATCTGCCAGGCTTTGTAAGAGCGGAGATGTGCTGAGGTTTGAGTCGCTCTAACGCACCCCAGCAGAGGGAAAAAAACAGGAAAGAAAAGTGTCCTGCCTCTGAAACGCTGATGACATGTTCGGCTCGCTTGTCTGGGAGAGTGGCAGCTCCGAATTTGAAGCTGTCAAGTTGTTCTTTGACAGCGAGTCGAAACTCTCGGCGAGGCCCGGTTTGATTTCCTGAGAGTTTAGATCACATCTCGTCACCTCGCCACTTACAGGTTCAGATCTTTATTGTCCCTCAAGGAGAAAATTGATTTGCAGTGGGTCCAAGAAAACAGATACAACATGACACACAAAGGATATAGAACACAACAGTACACAACAGTAAAAACAACAAGGGTAAAAAGAATAAAATCTTCTGTGCAAGCCGTCATACGGAAATAAATAAATAAATAATACTGCTAAAAAAAAAGCAGTTAAGTCAAGTGCTGGTTAAGCACATTAATTGTACTAAGAACAAAGGAAAATTTGAACCTGTTGCTTTTAACTCTGGGGAACTTGTATCTCTGCCGAGAAGGGAGAAGAGCAAATTCTTCCAGTGTCATCTTCTGTTTGGCTTCAGATAAAAGGAGAGGAAGAAAATACACTTAACACATAACATCAGCAACATCTGTAACAGTGTGAATGTAAATATAATGTGAACATAAAGCAGCAAGGTCGTCAGTCAGTGTGCTTGCTCTTAAAAGTTTGGTGATTTTCTAGACTTGACACATACCATCCTACTGCCCAAAATACTCACGAGAGCACTAAATGTGGATTCATCCGCCACTGAAAATAGTCCCCAACAAATGCACTCTGTCCTGTTTGATAAAAATTTCAGTGAGCAGCTGTTTTAGGTTGGAGATGAAACTATATGTCTGACTTTATGCTAAGCTATGCTAACTGCCTCTCGGCTGGTATTTAAAGGTACAGGCATGAATGCGGTATTGATCTTCTCATCGAACTCTAGACACAGTGTTTCCAAACGTGTCTAACCATTGATAATGGATCATTAAAGTGCTAACACCTCGGTCTTTAGTGCAGTAAGTGACCAGGATGTGAGCCATAGTGCACTCCCAGGTGTGCTGATATAGACATTAATGGACTCTGAAGAAAATAAATCATTATTATTATTATTATTATTATTATTTGTTGTGTTTTCACTCACTGTGAGGGTTTATTGTTCGAGCCCTGAAGTTTTTAGTGAACATGTCTCTGCTGGAGGAGTCTTTTCTTCTTCTTAATGACTCAGGCAGTGTTTTAGCTGTGGTGTTTATTTAAATACAGAGGAAGCTCAGGATGCTGAGATTTTCTCTGGTAGATGCAGTAGTTACATGAAGAGAAGTAAAGCTGAGTGAGACACAGCAGAGCCTCCTCACTTCTGACATTAATTCACTTCCATACAGAAAGCTGTTTAATGGGCTCTTATAGACTCCCCCCGAAAAACCGAGTGCAGTCACGTCCACGGCAGACATTAATCCATAAAGTTGTACAGTATGTAATTTTACGCTTCAGAGTCATTTCATGTCTCTGTGACTTTAATGGCTCCAACAGATAAACAGGGAACGCTGCTTTTCTCTGAGCTTAAGAAGGTTTGAGTCGAGGCCATTTGTGGATCCAAATTTAAATCCACAACGTTACTTGTGACATAAAGAGAGATAAGAGCGGAGGGGTGATTAGGGATTTTCCTTTTGGTAATTAAACAATCTCATTACTCTTAAGATCTGATTAAGCCAAGGACTTTTCACACCACTTCTGGGAATCTGCTAAATCCTGCTGCTGCCAAACTCTGATTTGAGCTGAACAGTGATACAAACAATCAAAATCAACTGTGTGTGTGTGTGTGTGTGTCGGCTGTTATAAAGCTGAAGAATATGCTGAGTAACAGTTTTTGTTGTTTCAGTCTGCAGCTAAAAACTGAGCTGGTTTCAGTGAAACCTTGAGAAGCTACAGTGCAGAGACACACAGGGTTTCCTGACACTGTAGTTCCTACATGTTACTGTGTCAATCAAAGCTGCACTTCAGTGTTAAACTATACTCCAGTGACTCATGAGAGTGAAGCAGCTGACCACAGTAAGACTACAGTGACACAGATAACCACCCAGCCTGCTCTGAGTCAACAGGCCAGGCTGTGGGGAATGCTTTCTTGACCCTTAATACCAATCAGTCAGGGTTTGAATGCCACAGTCTGAGTACTGTTGCTGACCATGTTACTCCTTTCAGCAGGATAATGCTCCATGTCACAAAGCAAAAGTCGTCTCAAACTGGTTTCATGAACAGTGAGTTCAGTGAACTTCAGTGGTCTCCCCAGTCTCCAGATCTGAATCCAGTAGATGTGGTAGAACAGGACATGGAGCAGGACCAGGACCAGGGAGATGAACTAACTCATTGTTGGTTCAGGTCTGCACATGGGATTTGTTGATGATAAACTCCAACCACAGTTTATTCTCCTACTTTAAAAAAAACCTGTAGCATAAGAAAAAAATGAATTTCTGAATTTGCATCAGCTCGTTTACTTTCTCTGCCGCCAACGTACTTTCTCATTTATTGTGAGATGACAGCTGGATTTTTACATAAAAATCTGGACGGGTGCAGTTTTCACAGACTGACGAGGCTCAAAGAATAAAAGTGTCAGAGCTGCCGGGACCTGCCTGTACATTTACTGTGAGCGCAGGTTCGACTAACAGCTGCCGAGCCGGTGTGCTGCGGCGTCGGAGGCCAGCTTTTCCATTAGCGCTCGATGCTAGTGAGGCATAGCCGGCGGCGACGGCTGCTGTTGGCGTCGCCATGCGTCCACTCACCGATTCCCACACACACAGAGGAAAACAGGAAATGCAACAGAGAGTAATGTGGAACAGATTTGACTAGTCCACAGCCAGCCACTTCACTGTGCCAACCACAGCAGCCGACCGACAGGCCGTCCAGGATATCTTTTCATCGAGAGGGAGGGGGGAGGTCCAGCTGGACGGTGATACAGCCAGAGACTCTGCAGGAGGTTTACAGCACAGAGAGATGCTGCTGCAGACTGAACCAGAGAAGAACAACCTGGAAACTGTGGCTCTGAGATTGTGATGTCTCATGGTACAATATGAGGCACAAGATATCAGAAGAGATAACATAGGATAACCTGATAAGACGAAGTAAGACAGAGGCATAAGATGATTAAAGACATGAGATGAGAGCACACACAATAAGGTTTAAGAGAAACTAACGTTCAGGGCAACAGACTCATAGATAGATAGTTAAAGTGAAAAATGACATCTATCTACCAATCCATCTACCAGTCTCTGTCTTCAGGATGCCAGCACTAATTAAAGCTGGACCAATACAAGTCAGGCACTGAAGATCAATACCAGCCTCGCCGCCCTGCCGAGGGGCGAGCAAGGGCCGAACAAGGGATAGAGAGAGCAGGGGAGAGAGAGAGAGAGGAGGGCTGTATGTCTGCCTTCATTTATTGAATTTCCACTTGCTCTACAACACGGTGCTAAGCAGAGGCACGAACAGCCTGCAGCCGCTAACAGCTAACCAGCTACACAGCTACACACCGGTCCACTCACATTGTTTTCTTCACATGTATTTATCTTAACGTGACCTTTTCATTATTAAAAACTCGTCTTACCCCAAACACAAATGGTTAACTTTGTAGGGACCTTTTTCTCTGTCCCCAAATGGGAGGTGACAACTGGATGAAATATTCTTGCTTTTAGTCTCTACATACAGTCGTTTCGTTTGTCCTTTCAAGATCTAAAACTTAGGTTTTCACAGAGTGCTGACAGCAAACAGCCTCGAAATTCAATCCACATGGCAGCGAAGCTTCTTATTTTCTCAAAGTGAAGAAATCAGTCAGTGGAATATTTGTTACTAAAGTATTATTCATTTTATTCAAATAAGTCCTGATGGCTGAATTTGACACCAGGCGACTCCTTTTCTTTAAAAGTCAGCAGGTTCCCGGTGAAGAGAATAGAACCTTTAGAGCCTGGTGGGCCGATCGATGGCAATGGCAGCGGAGAAGACAGTTGACCAATCGGCTGCATGATCTGCAGGCTGCTCTCAGCACCTTTATGCACTCGGGCTCGGCCACTGACAGCCGCCTCCATCACTACTGATGTGAGGTTGTAAAAAAAATCGAGCTGGGCGTGCTCGTGGCTCTGATGCTTTGATTACCCCGAGGCCTGCAGCTGCCGCTCTGTCCAATTAGTGTTATGGATGAGCTCCGTCTCCTCAGCCTGGCCGCCTCCCCTCACTCCCTCCGTGTTGGCCCCTGGCCGGCGTGTTGGCCCCTAAGCAGGGAGGGAAAGGAGGCAGCCACCAGACTTCAGGGACCTTATCGGAGAATTCATCCAGGAGAGGTGAATTTTTCCAGGAAGTGACACCTCAGAGGCTTTTCAGAATCAGATTGTAAAGGTGTTGTTTGAGTCTAGTGAGAGAAGAATATAATTGACACAGAGGCACATTTCACCAGAAACTATCAAGAGGATCCAGCCTCAGATTGAGCCTATTAACTCCAAGTAATCCATCTCTTCTGTGAATCATTACGACTAGAGAGGAGTTAACCAGGTCAATGTTTCAGGTCCAGATTACACACACACACATACATACAAAACATACACACACACACAACATCTACGATCTATAATCACACGCTTTCAAAACATCAATGAGATGTCAAACGGGGGATAAATAATGAATAAATATTACATTTAAACTGCACACGCTGTGAAGCTGAGCAGCTGTTCTTTCCTTTTACTCTCCCTGCTATCAGTTGTATTGTTCTGCATTTGTAGTAGTGTATTACCAGTTAGTCACATTCAAATCCATATAAAAAGAAGCTCTTTGAGGTTCTGCAAGAAATGTTTTAGTGTGAGAGAGCAGCCTTTCTGGGGTAAATCAGTGCAGGTCACATCTTATTTATTCATTTAACATTTACTTAACAAGGAAACCCTCAGTGAGATTGGGATTGAGGTGTCCTGACAGCTGTGGATGGAGACATACTCTCAGCCCAACATGAATGAAACAGTTTTTATTTTGATCTATCCATTTGATCCATTTACTGACTGCTAATTTGTGAGGCTAATGTTTTGGCTACACTCTGTCTCTTTCACTCCTCCTGCTGAGCGCTGTGTGTCAACTTGGAAACAGTCACCTGGAACAGTCAGAGAGAGACGGGGAGACGTTTCGTAATGAAATACATTTTAAAATAACCAAAACATTACACTACGGAACGGCAGCAGTCGTAGAATTTTAATGTCTCTGTCCTGTCTCACAAATGTTAATAAGTGTCCATTCTGGGTCTCGGTCATTTCAAGGCTCCAATTCTGCAGCCTTGAAATATTTATTCTAATGACTCTAGAAAAATCAAAATGCGGAAAAACTGAAAAATTTCAAGCTGTGGCAATAAATTCTTAACATCTCGGCTGGTGGTTTGAGACCCCTGGAACAGACACTAGTAACTATCTACTGCTCCATGACCACAGAGGAACTCTTCAGGGCTCCAACTTTTGATCATCGTTTCAGCCTTTTTTTCCTCCAGACAAACAAAACTTCCATGTGAACAAAACTGTGCCGAACAAATATCAAGTTTTACAAACTGAACAAGCAACAAATGTGAACAACAGCAGAGAAAAATATGTACAATGCAGAGGGGGTTTCCGTCATAACAGGTAAAAGTAATGACTGTGAGTGATTTATGAACAGAACAGCAGGGTTAATGGAGGCAGAGACAGTGAAGTGTATTAATTCTTCATTTTGTCACAGTTTTATTATCAGTCTGCTGGCTGCAGCTGTAGGTTTCCTCACAGCTCTCCTCAGCAGTGCATCTCCCCTGGGATCAAAGCTACTGAGCACATTAAACAGCCATCTCCCAGCTACTTTACACTGATTTTACTCGTCAGTCGGGAAGAAATACATTTCAAGGTGAGAGGAAGAAAAAAAAAGCAGTGTGGTATGGAGATGCATGAAGCAGACGCCAACCAGTGTCACCAACATTAGCCCAGTTTGTGTGTGACAGCCTGTGGGTGACACGTCCTCCAGCATTTCTTCCTTCTATCTGCAGGAATAATCCCTGGTCCAATCCACCTGTCATACAATCAACCCCTCCCCCCTCCCATGTTTTATTTATGAGTGTTTCATGAATAGATGTCCTCTGTGTTTCTGACACCAATAAATCGCAGGGTATTCTGGGAGGCTCAGTGTTGCCGTCGTTAGAGCCGGGGTTCCAGGGTTTGGTTCAGAGGAGGGAGGTCACGCCGACGGCGCCGCTGTGGAAGGAAACCGTAGCGACGGGAGATAATAAATAGGTGCGTAAAGCGAAAGCGAGAATACATGAGGTAAAGCTTGTGTTTTTGCTCTTTTGTCACCCTGACAGGTGTGACAGAGAAGAAATAGTCCTAGCCAGAAATGTGCGAAGTAAGCAGCATCTCACTGGAGAGCAGTGTGAACACAGAAAAAGGAAAGGGCAAAAAACAAGCTCATAGACGAGAGGTGTGTGTTTCCTCTGTGTCCTGGAGTGCGTAGATGAGGTGTAATTTCTCTTAACAGTCGGCTCATCTTTTCATCAGATTCTGCCCACAGTGTCCAATAAGGATTTCCCAAAATGCCCAAACTGTTCCTTTAAATGTGGTCATACCTAAATACATTACATGACTAAATTCTTTGGGGTAACCTAGACTGAAAAGACATGAATCATTTAAACCCTGAGTAGTAAATAACTGTCTACAGCAGAATACCGTGGCAGGATAAAGTGTAATACAGGAACTGCCAAGGTGGCCTCAGATCAGAGAGGAGCAGAGAGCGAAGGGGAGAGCTGTGGGGGAGTGAGACAGAACAGGAGGAACTCTCCAGTGTTTTTTCTGATTCTCCCAGTGACCTTTACCAGTTACACTTCATCACATCTACATTATACTTTGTTTTATTTCATTTGCAGTAATTTATTATCTTTACAAATATATGTAGTGTAGCTTGTCCAAACCATTTTATTACATTCAGAATGATGATACTAAATTATAAATGAGAGTAACACCAAATGAATGTAGTCGTTTACTATCGTCTGATTCTGGTCCCAGTGCTCATCGCAACAGCATTTTATTTCTTCTTTTTAATGTTTATAAATTATACTGCCTTAATGTAGATGTACAGAATACAAATACAAGACTGTATTAGTACTGTGAAAGTACAGCTGCAAAATATCAGAATAAACTGCTTGTAAAACATGAAAAATGTTGGTAAATTGGCTGTAACCTGGAGGACAGTGGAGGCACAGTGTTATCAGCTGATGGACTAAATAGGAGTTTGCTTCAGTTTGTTAAATGAAAAAGTATCTTGTAGGACAAACTTTTAGGTATCGACGTATCGTTTTGTTCCTGAAAGTTGGCATCAAACTAACAACAGCATCAGAACCTTCCAAATGACACCAACACTCTGCAGTCAGATATTAGACAGAGGAAAACAGTCAGAAAGAGAAATGAGATCAGAGCAGTGAATCTGATTTACACAATCAGTTTATTCTTCAAGGAGCAGAACTTAGAAACTATGTTTAATGTCTGTTTATGGCTCTGATGGAACTTTGTCTGAGAAAACAGACAACTGCTTATTGTGTTTAAAATGCAGTCAACCCAACACACACACATGAGGAGAGAACAGCAGCACGATGCTCCACCAACTGATGAGCAGTCAAACAGACACAGTCTCTGTATGTGAGGAGTCATCAGCATCAGTTTGCTTTTCCTGAGCACGTGAGGCGTTCAGGTGCTGCCTGCAATGTGTGGTTGAGAGGAGAACTTTTCCTTTCACTTTCAAAATGCTTGTGAAGCAGGAAAACGTGAGTGAGACGAATCTTAACATACGTGATGTTTCCAGTGGACGTTGGAGCTGTGACGTGACTGAGCTGTAGTGTAACTGTGACACAGCTGGATCCTGAGGACACGAGACAGAAGAGGACGACTGGAAAACGTGTCTGAGATTTGATGTGGATTGAGGGATGAGGACGGGGACACAGGAGTGTCAGTGGCTGTGTGGTAAGTGTGGGGGCTGATCTGGACTTGAGTATATTTTTGAACATGAAAAGGGGTTTAATCTATAATAAGGTGTTAAGCTGCTCTTTAATTACACAGTATAGGACAAAGACAGAGACTGAAAGGCTGCTCCTGAATGGGAGTGGGTCATGTCACCAAAGTGGCTGCTGCTTGAAATGAGTCTATAAATACTTTGTTCATGGATGAAATAACTCAGTAGGAGAAATAACTTTCCTCTGCTCCCCCTGCTGCTGCTGACATGATTATTTCATGTAATGACTTTTCTTTGGAGATGATTTTCTGTGGAGCTTCGTTCTCTTCCTTCCTGCTTTTCTTCCTCTTCTCCTCCTCGCGCAGGGCTCCCCATTCACTCACAATACCGCAGTGAAACGATGATGACTGTTTTTTTGTTTTTTTTTTGGCGCCTGTTAACGCTTCATATCACACAGCATGGAAAGTGATATGAGAAGAGTTTGTGCTGCAGATGATGGTGCTGCTGTGCACTTAATTCAGAGAAAGCAAAGTGAAAATTGTCAGGGAGGAAGATGACTTAAAAAAGAAATAAATAAAAATAACTCATTATTGGATATGTCTTCTGCACCTCACCTTAATTTACAAGAATCACACTGAGATGGTTCACTGCAAACGTTCTTTTCATCCTGGTTTTTCTGTCTGTCACTGTCTTAAAACTGTTTATTACCCTCTCTCTATTTACAGGCTTAAGGCACAGCACACAGTCACAGCACATCTTAGGCAGCATTGCCAAAAGTATGTGGACACTGGAACATTTCAGCTCGGTGTAACGTGTGATTGTGGACATTAATCTCCTGCTCCAACAGCCTCCATCATTCTGGTTTCAGTCTTTCCACTGGGTGATGAACCTCCTGCAGGGTTTTTGCTCCCGTTCAGACACAAGAGCATCAGGGAGGTCAAATACTGTTGTGTGATAAGGGTCAGGGTTCAGGTCAGGGTCTGGCTCACAGTTGTTTTTCTGAAGGTGTTAGATGGGTTGAGGTCAGGACCAGTCAGGTTCTTCCGCATCAAATTGGGAAAAGCATTTCTCTATGGAGCTGAGTGTGCACGGGGGGTAGCATCCTGTGGAAACAGACAAACACTGTTCTAACTCAAAGTACAACAAACTAAACTTTCATTGTATGTTGGAGGAAGGTGAAGGATGTGAAAATCAAGTGGCAACAAAAATCCTAAGATCAGACTCCTCTACTCTCTGTGGCCCTCTGAGCTCCAAGTATACCAGTTCCTAATGACAACATAAATCTCCCAAAAAAAGTCATTTTGTTTTGAAAATTGTTGTATAAATAAAGTTTATATACACATATATTCAGCTGGACACTAGTTTTTATCAAACAAACAGGAGGAAATGGTATATTTTTGGGGGCTATTTTCAGCGAGCAGTGTGTGTGTGCTCATGGTGATGAAGGATCATGTCACCCAGTGCAACAGTGCGGCTCACTGAAGTGTTTTTAATAGTTTGTGGAAACAGTGGAGCTCTATGGCTTAGAGGAATAAGATATATCAGGCTGTGATACACACATGTACTCTGTTCTGGGATTTGTTGACAAGAAGGAAAAAGCTGAATATGGACAAACTCATCATTTAAATACATTGAAGTGTAAAGTGAACGTCCTGAGTGTCAGGACGAGCAGAACAGGATGAACCTTCGTCCTCCTCGGTAGCAGCAGGGCAGCGAGTGTCCCCGTCCCGAACACAGCAGGTTCTCTCCCCGACAGGTGATCCATCAGCTCCAGCAGGGTGGGGCTCTTCCTGCCTCTCTTTGCTCCGAGGATCCAATCAGAGACTGAGATACCCCTTCCCCTCCTCCCCCAGCCAAACAGCAGCTGTCTTGGTGCGGAGGGAGGGGCAAGGGCAGCGAGGAAGCCCCAACGCGAACCAGAGACGCTTTTAGAAACAGCGAGTGGACCGATATAGCGTCCAGGACAGAGCAGGAGAGAAGAGGACGGTGAGAACATCGCGGTCAGGACGCCAGCACCAAGCCGATGACAGCAAGGACACACAGGGAGGGAGGGAGGACGCCGTGTTCCCAAGGACGAGTCAGCTGTGGCCCAGAGGAGGAGGAAGAGGAGGAGGATGAAGAGGAGGGGAAAAAAGGGAGAGGGAGAAAGAGAATGTGGAAAAAGTGAAGAGGAGGAAAACAAGTCAGACCATTAAAGGTTAATTCCACTAAATTTTCCTGCACCAGAACAGACTCCTGCAGCCGTGCTTTGTTCTGATGACGCAGCATAAAAACAGTTTTACCCTGTTTAACGCTGTTCACTCTGTGATGGAACAGATCAGTCTTTAGAGCACTGAAAGACAAAGGTGTGGTAAAGTGAGCCTTGATTCTTCAGTTAGTGAGTTGGTTCATAGAAATGTTCCTGTTTGAATTATTCCTTAATGTCTGCTGCCATCTGTTTATTTCTTGTCACAGTTTAGATGTACTTGCGTCTGCAGTATGAATGTAGTTCCATTCACATCAGTGCTTAACGACAGTAATATTAAATGGAAATACAAAGTAAAGTTCACTTCTGTCTACATTGTCACTTTTTCTTCCTCTTGCTCTCATTCATCTAGTTTAAGTCTCATCCTTGACAGAAACACCAGTTCGTTAAATGTTCAACAAACACATAGAAAAGTAGTGGGTGAGCAAATACTGCCATTTCCCAGCCTGTCCTCTGGTGGATGCAGATAGAGCAGAGCAGCACCTGAACGCCTCACACTCCCAGGCAACCTGATCCTGATGACTCCTCCCCTGTGAATGCTGCGTCACTGTTTGGCTCAGCTACACCTGTAGCTGCTGACAACACCATGTTAGCAAGTACGCTAACAGTGTGTGTGTGGTGCTTGGATGGCGGCTCTCCACCTGTCAGCTCAACAAGATGAAACCGGAGGGGACGCCTTGTTTGAAGGAGAAAACAAACCCAAATGGAACCTTGCAAAGATGTCGCCAACGTAATTATGACTGCAGCGTGCACGGCGGCGGCCTGGCTTCCTGACAGTGAGGAGCATGGCAGGAATCATCCGCCCGTGTAGTGCAGTATTAAACATTTAGAAGGTGCTGATTGCCCGGATCGTTGGCGGCACATTTGTTGTCCTGGAGATAAAAACGACGACGACAGGAAACAAAATCGGTGTGTTTGAGGCTGCTGAAGTTCAAGCGATGGCAGGAGGAAGGTTAGCAGAGCGTTCCATGAATATTCACAGGAAACGTCCCCGGGGAGGACAGACCCAATTAACAAATCCCATTAATTATCAGACTATCACAACTGATTAGGATATGGCCGTCTGCTCTCGGCTCGCTGCGGCCCACATTTTCTGCTTCATGGAAAAGAGTTAGAGGAAAAATAAAAAAATAAAAGCACAGACTGCCACGTACGATCAGATGCTGCTCGAGTGGCCTCGCTAACACGAGCTCGTTAATACAAAAACGCCACAGACTGTGACGAAGGAGAGGACAGCAGGAGATTAATACAAGAGAAAGCTCAGCCAGGGTGGAGAGAAAAGACTCCATTTGTTCCCTCTGAAGCTCCCACTGTCTCAGGCATCTTCTAGAAACGAGTCAGTGCATGAATTTGTATTTAATACAGTCATTTTCGTGACTTCATTCTCTTGGCTGAATTTAAATGTCTAAAATAGCCTAAGCTGGGTCTGTTTTGTTAAACAAAAAGGGTGTGAACCACTGGGTCACACTGTAGTCAGATAATGAAACACAATATAAAGATTTGAAAACAAATTACATCTGGTCACTGAAACCAAATTGAGTGTGACACTCCTCTCTCCTTTAAAGCAACATGATGGAACTCTTTAGCTTGGAGCCTCTGTCATCCATCGTCTTAAACTGCTGAAATCAGACCCAGAGAGTTCAGAGTAATGCTCATTTTTTACAGTGACAGCACTTCCTGCTCCAGAAGCCAGGGATCATGGGTAATATACACCATTGTGCTGTGTTTCAGTTCAGCTCTGTACATGAAAACCACTCAGACTCAGAGCCCAACAGAATTACTTCCCACTCGTGGCTGCAGAGGGCGCTGCTGCTCAGTAAAGTTACATCGTGTTACTTTAAAAGAAGAATTAAATTCATATGAAATTGAGCGTGTGACGGTCTGGAAGTATGGAACAAAGAGCAGTGATAGGTCAGCAGATCTTGGGGGAATTCGAGGTCCCTCTTCTTGGAACCAGTGAGGAGTTTTCCTAGCTGCATTTTGGATTTTGTTGAGAGAATCACAGACACTGAGGTGAGAAGATGAAAGGTAAAGGTCTCCCAGTCCTCAAACAAGTGCATTGAAAGGTCTCTGACAAACAGGGTCAGAATTTCAAGGCCAAGAGCAAGATGTGAAATCAGAGGCTCAGGATCTTTGCTCTCTCTCCATTTATCTATCTCTCCATGACCTGACAGTTGCCTTTCCAATCACATCTGGTGTTTGGTGTTGTGCAGTTGGTTAAGCATTTTATATTTCTTAAATCAAATTTCTGATTTTGTGTCTCCATCTCCTCCAGTTCTCAAGTTAAATCAGTAAAACATCAAAGATGTTGTGACAAAGAGCCTCTCTTGTGTCTCATCATGCAGAGCGCTCGCAGTATAAACAATCAGGATGAAAACAGGAACATCTCTAACCTGCTTTTCTTCGTCTTCTCCTCCCCTCTGTGGGCCACCCGCCAGCTGCTGGAAGCTGATGACCATGATCCAATAGAAATCCCAGCAGCAGGTCGCAGTCGTCACATTTCAAACCCAGCAGAGACTGATGGTACGATTTGGAGCGAGCCGTTTGTTCAGCGGGGGAGAGCACGAAGAATTGGAGGCAGGAACGTCGTCCTTATAGAACATAACACACACGATAATTATCACACCGGTGAGCCAGGGTGTTTCTTTACTGAAGCTAAATCATTTTAATTATGAAGACAGTGGAAATCAATATGTTGTCTGTACATGCACTCACACTCTGCGGGAAGTCAGATATCCAATTATGCTTATCTTATTGCTGTGATTAACAGTGAGTGGTTTGACCACACAGGAGGCTGTTGTACAGTCTGAGGCAGCTCATTCACTGCCATAAAACCTCCAGCTAAAAGCCTCAGTCAGTCATTAGATATAAACAAAGAGGTAGTCCTATTAACAAAAAAGAATATTGATCTTTTTTTTTACATTTTCTAATTGATTGACACTGATGATACAAAGACTTTCACGATTCCTGTCTCAGTCTATTTTTTGCCATTCTGTCCCTGTCTCCTGCCATTCTCCGTCTGCCCACCAGATGTCCTCAGACTTTCCTCTGTGTCTCAGTCCCCTGACTCCACACACCCACCTGCTCACCAGTCTTTCATTTCCTAATCACCCAGTCCTGACTCTCACACCCACCTCACCTGTTTCCCATTCCCCAATCAGCTCACAGTCTATATACCAGCCATCTCTCCCCAGTTTCCCCATTTGCCAGATTGTTGTGTCAGTCATGTTCTGTATGTTGTCGTGGTCCTGCCATCCTGTTGCCAAGTCTTTATTCTCGCTCATAAAAATAGAGCAGTGACAGATTGAGTGTGAATCATCATGGTCAAACTTTGATCTGCAAAGTTTTCAAGACTGAAAATGCTGAATTCTACATCTTTGGTGAAAAATTACCCCAAAAAAGAAAAGAAAAAAGAACTGAATCAACCATCATTTGTACAAACCCCTGTCCAACTCTCCAGGCTCCTGGTTGGAGGGGTTATTGATTGTAGGCATTTGTCCATTTGCTGCTTAAAGGCCAGTATGTGTGTTTTCTGTCAGTTCCTGGACAGTCTGTTGAACTACTAATACACCTGCTTTACACAGGGACAAATACAGAGAAATAGGTCGTAGTTGTGGTGGAAGAACATCAACCATTTCAGTCAAGGAAATGAAAACAGAGGCTACAAAGAAACAGCACATTTAGTCCCTGACACAGAAAAGAGGCTGTCGCTAACTCTGAAGCAGAGACCTCCACCAACAGGATCTGAATAAAGACAGCGCACACACGAACTTCAAGCAGTCTGACCAGGGGTGTGGGGGGACCTCCTCACTCTTCAAAATCCTATTGTTGTCCCCTGCCACTCTTATGTGTCCTCATACTGTCCCACATACTGTATACACATATTTGAGTTGCCTTCAGTAGTTACAGCACGTTCAGATATACAGTATATACAGTGTTCTCACTTCATTGTGTCCCATGCACTTGGTCCAACTGGAGAGGATCCTATGTGGGTCTTGTTACTAAGTCACGCTACAAGTGGTGGGAAGATCCACAGCGTCACTTTTCCTCTTGTCCTCTCTGTAAATGTTGGCATCATAACTTCTCCCACCGATCAGTGATGGGACACCTCTGGATGGTCCTTTTGAAATTCGGTATATCTGACAGTCAAGTTCAGTTTGGATAAACCTGTGCTGCACAGTTTGGTTGATGGTTAGGACCATGCTCACCACTGTGGTTATATCTGACATTATTTGTCATGGTGTGTGTGGTCTCTCACATTTTCTAAATTGTAAGAGTTGTAAAATCTTTCAGCGTGTGCTCTGCTTTCAAAACAGAAAGACCAGAGGGCTGTGATGCAGGGGGAAATATCCAGGGAGCAGAATGCAGGCTAATGAGGAAGCAGAGGGAGTTTCAGTGGTACAGAAACTCAGATAGCTGCAGTTGGTCCAATGCAGAAGACTGTTTTCCCCAAGATCAATAAAATATAACTTATCAGTGACAAACACTTAGAATGTGGAGCGTCCAGCACTGACAGGAGGGCCAGGTGGTGTCGTCTGGTTCCAGGATACAGGTACTCATTTAGAAAATTCCAGAAACAAACTGGAACCAAATGGAATAAAGTCCTGAAGACTGAATGTGAGCATCAGCAGGTTGTTCAGGTGCATTTATTTTTTCACGGTGACTCAGCTGTGCCGCATTTAACTCGACAAAGTGACACAGCCTGACCTCCATTCGTGAGCCCGAGGAGAGATTCTGCTCTGCTTTCATTCTGTCTTTGATTCTCCTGCGCCGCTGACTGTACAGTACATTTGCATGTTTGACTAAACAGTGTAGAGTACAGTGTTGGATCTGACTGCTGGCAGGCTCAGCGCAGAGGCGGTAACGCTCCACAGTAAAATAATGCTAATCAGGCTGGCCTGGTTGACCGGCGCTCCGGCAGCTCAGTCCGGCCTAACAGGCAGAGAGGTAATACATTTTTAATTGCAAGTGTGATTATACGGCATGAGGAACCTGCACTGGCTGATTAAATGCATTTGGGTTAATATTAGAGGCCAATCATTCCCAGTGACAAAGCCTCTGGAGGAGGGAAGGTAATTGCGGGAGGACAATTATAATCCCTCATATTGTAATAACGGAAAATAATGTCCTCCAGGAGGCCCTTTTTTTTTTTTTTACCAAGCAGACAAAAGATAAATGATTGGATGGGTGCTCATATGAACACTGCTGGCAGAAAAAAAAGGTGAGATTCATCAGAAACAATGATTGGATGCTTATGTCAGCGGTTGGGCTGCAACTGTACAATACAGAAATATTAGCGGCAATAACACAGATTGGTTGTTGTTATTTCTAACAAATTGAGGCGTGTGGTCGTTCCCTGTTTTGTTGCTGAAAGTCGCTGCCAGAAAAATCCAGTAATTTAGTTTGGTGTTCACCTCTGCTAGTAAGGTAATGAGTGTCAGTATCTCACACAAGAGTAACACCTTCTTCAGATATAACACATATATAACACATTGTCCCATTTTGTGCATCTCAGCTGTTCACACAGGTGTGAATCCAGTGAGGGGCGGGGGCAGGTTTCACTGCACACTTCACTTTAGAGTAAAACTTGATATTTTCATATTTATATCAATAATAATAATAATAATAAATGAAAAAATAAGAGGTAGAAGGAGGAGAGAGTAATGCTGCAGATCTACAGAAGAAATGTAGTGCATATTTACTTACAGATTATTTAAAGTAATTACTGTTAAGTTTTGTGTCTCTCCTGTGTGTGGATACCTAAACCCATATGTGATTGTGTAACGTGACTGTGACACCATTGGCATCAATCATCACTTCATCTCTAAGGTGCAGGTCGCACCTAAGATTCTCTGTGTGATGAGTAGAAACCATCACGTGGATCACGTGTTAGTCCCTCAGGTGGTGAACGAGCGACTGCTGTTGACCACTGACTCCCTGTAGTCCCTACCCCAACCCTGTGGCCCGTGGCGACAGTTGCTAAGTAACTGAACACTTGGACCTGCTGCACACTGAATCAGCGGCACAAAGGTAGATCAGGAGGATGCTTCCATCAGCATGTGGAATATTGTGTTTCCATCGTAACTGGGCCGCAGGATCGATACCGTCCACTGCCCGGCTCATCCTCCCATCATCAGGGAGCACACTGTGCCGGTGTGGGCCGCTGTGCTGAAAGCCATTTGAGGCTAAATTTTTACATCAGTGCTCTCTGGTCTTATTGTTAAATCAGAGACGATCACAGTCAGGCCTTCTATTCCTGAAGCTGCTGGAGAGCCATGTCTGTAGGAAAAGGTTAACTCCTGCTGCCTGCTCATCAGAGGTGGAAGAAGTGCTCACATCTCTCACAAGTAGAAGTATCAATGCCATGTAAAAAAACAAACAAAACTCGTTCTGCATTTAAAGGGTAATTCTGATGTACTACGACTTGGATTCTACTTTCTACGGAACCATATGTGAAGTTTGTGCTGAAAGAATGAAAGAAAAAGACGGTGCCAGGGACTGAGAGACACAGGTGGTGACAGAAAAAATTAAACAGAGTCTTTCATGGGCACCTAAGGCAGAGGGAATTCATTAAGCAAGAGAAAGAACAATAATAATATCAGTACAGTACAGTACAACAAGCACCAGTATCAATAACCTGACTAACATCCAGATCCTCAGTAAACCTGCTTTGTTTGCTCCTTGTCCCTCTTGGCCCACAGAATCCACGACTCACCAGAATATATGTATATTTCCCTAAGTGTTCAACATGAGTCATTAATGTTCTCATGTTGTTTTACAATGTCTCATGCCTCCACATACAAATGAGGTGTAAAATGTGGGCCAGTGGCAGCTGCGTCATCACAAACGAGGCAGAAAAGCCCCGCCACGCCGATTCACAGCCATGAGATGATGCATCACCTGCTCCGAATCTGTAACACTTCACAAAAACTAATATGCAAGCAGTGGCTAATGAATAAGAGGAGAGGCGGAGCAAAATGTTCTTGATTTAAATGTGTTAAAAGTACAGGAAAGGATGAAAATGCTCAGTTAGGACATCTGAGACTGAGCTCAGACAGACTCAGCTTAGACAGATGAAAGTTGATCTACTTACACCCTGCTACACTTTTACCTGAATGCAGTGTAACATACTAATATTTAGTAAGTTAGCACATTAACATTATTCTCATTCTATCATTCTGACAAGAATTCAATCGCTGGAGGATTTCAGTCATAATCTACAGCGACTGAAAAGTGAGAAAAGTACAGTAGTGTTAGATGAAAGGTCAAAGGGTCATCAAAGTTTCTATTCATCCTCTGGTGACCATGAATGTCTTCACTAAGTTTCATGTCGAAACATTTCTGAAATCATCTGCTCTCTGACGGCGTCTGAAGTATATTAGTGATAGAGCAGAGTGTGACTGACTGTACTGTACATGTGTGTGAACTGTGTTTGTACTCTGTTTCTTCCATCTGTCAGAACTGAGGGACTGGGCTCACATTAATGCCTGTGGTTTTGGAAATGGCTTGTTCAACTATCACGTGTGTGTCCTCACACATTTTGCCACTGAGTGTAAACAGTATAGGTTTTTAATGATTTCAGGAGGTGAAGAGGTTCCAGTTTAAGCGCCTGAATATCACATTCTGCAGTGTGACAGAAGCTGACAGCGCCATCGCAGTCGTGGGCGTCCTTGGAGGCCAAAAACCTGTTCGGCCTGTAGAGCAGCTCTGTAAACTGACAGAGAGAGAGAGGTACGTCTGACACCGCCGGGCTGACCATGCGTGACGCTCACACTGTTCATATTGCCAGGGAGAGAATAATTGGACAAAGTCTTCATGTAAATTTCCCCAGGCCACAGAATTTAAGGTGGGATCTGTGCATTCATGCAGATGACAAGTTGAGCTCCCGGTTTCTCTGGACTCCCTCTGAATAATCTGAAGGAGAAAGAGGCGACACTGGAAAACTGGCCAAAGAAACAGGAAGGTGACAGGAATTAAAGAGCCACATGTTCAGCTGAAAGAAAACAACAAACAGACGGCTTTAGAGTAGCTGAAGCTCTGAGACAAGCATGTCGAACCAAATCCGTGTTCAGCCAATAAGAATCAGACGTGTCCCGATGTCTGCAGTGGGCTGACAGGCAGAACAGAGATGAACGTAGCCCTTAGAGGAAAAGATGAAGGAGTTGTTGAATTAGATATGCAACAGAAATGAAAGAGAATAATTAGGCAATCATCAAAAAGGGCACAATTTGTTAAAATTCTCAACACTAATGAAAAAAGGGTGATTGAAGCTGATTGTTTTGAGAGCCATGAAAGCGGTGAGACACAGGAAGATGAGAGGAAAATGGGAAATGGAAATGTTTGTGATGCTTAGACGGAGGCTGGCGTGTTGCTGTTGATAATTCACTCTGTCAGAACGCTCCAGTCCACAAAAGAGACTGATTTTGAAAGTGAAACCAGTTCAAAGCTTTTATTCTCTTAAGCACTCCTTGGAGACAACGGCCAGGACTGCATTAACGAGCCAAAGAGGTACAGCTGTCTTATTCTGTAACATACATACACCTGTAAAGCATCATCCTGCTTCTTTATATTCTGGGTCTTATTTTCACAGTTTAGTCCATCATTTCTCTTCAAAAGTTAATCGTTAACATCTGACAACACAAAAGACGACTGAAATGATGAGTCAAGGTGCGTGAGCGTCAGTTATGTAGGTGTGTAAATCACAGTTTTACTACAGAAATAGATACAGTTCTGGTTGTGTGCGGTTATGTGGTATTAATAAATTCTTTCATAATTAAAAGTACCTTAACCATGTCCTAATTATTGTTGCCATGATGATGAAGGTCTGACGGCCACCAGTGGGTCATATCTGAAGATAAGGACAAACGTTTAGGTTTGAGGACGTGTTGAGAGAAGAGAATGCTGTTGGTATGATAACAGGGTTCATCCTCTGGGGAAATCTGTGCTGTAGTTTGGTCAGGTTGTGTATATCTCAAAGAGTCGGCTCAGAGGAAATTTCAGTGTGATAAAGACACTAGATGGAAGTTCAAGGGATCAAAAATGAATTAGCATTACATTAGAATATTTCATGAAAATCAGTCCAGCAGTTCATGAGACATGTTAATGTGGGGCAGTTTTAAACAGGCAAACTAATCTGAAATGAAAAGTAAACGGAGTAAAGACAGAGAGAGAAAACAACTGTGAGGTACAGTTGAAGAAGAACAGACTGAATAAAAGAAAGCAGCTGTAAACATGAAGTCCTTTTTAAGCATTCATCACATTAACACAATGAGGAGACAGCCGGCTCTAATCACACACACAATGTTGATTGATTGACTGAATGACAGATTGATTACCTGTCCGTTTCAGGTCGCAGCTTCATCCATTATGGTACCTTGTTAAGATGATAGTGCATTAAGCGTTTATTCAGAAATATGCCAGTGCTTGTCCTCGCCTCCCTCGGGGCACGCCATTACTGAGACACGTCTTTGAGATCTTTTTTTGTCTTCTGGCAGAAAACGGGGAGGGAAGGACAAAGGGAAGGCCAGGCCATTAAAGTTAAAGGCATTCATTGTTCGTTTTCTTCCAGTTTTCCTGCATCTTTGAAGGAGAAATATCTGGTCTTTCTCACACAGAAAATGTCTGAACATTAGACGCTCCGAGCTGCAGAACGTGTCAACTCATTAGGGCAACAACAACAGAAATGAGATGGAATGGACGTCCAACTTCCCTTTGACTGGAAGATTTGATTTGTTTGGAGCCTCTGCTGCACAAAAGCTTCAGTTAACGGAATTGATTTTTCAGATAAGCGCCGCATCTGACAGTCAATCATGGGAAATAAAAGGTGCTGGCAAACAGCCAATCCCAGGCGTTGGTGTTAGTTAAAGCGGGATAATGACGACTTCACATCAGCACCGTCACCTCGCCTCAGCACTGAATCTTACCGCCACAACAACAACAAACAAAACTGCAGACAGTACCATCTGTAACAATGAACAATAGGCAGTGGAGGCAAAGAAGATAAAAATAATGTGAGGCAGATAAAAATGAAATGAGGAGAAACTGCATTACTATGACTATGAGAAAACAACAGAGCAACTGCAAACAAAACGCAGTGCATCCGGCGGCGAAGACGGAAGTAACGAGGACAGAAACACAAATTAATGCCCAGATGAGAACTGCAGGACACAATGCTAATTGGAGTTCACTTGTAAATAATGTGTCAACATCCAGGAGCGAGAGAAACAAAACAAGCCCAGAGAAAGTTTGTAGCTGCAGGGTTTCTGCTGGATGGACAGGGAGCAGGTCTAAAGTTCTGCAGCTCATTTTGATTTTGAGACAAAACTCCACAAATCCACTGCCACCGTGTTCAGACCACGACCTGGGACCTTTTTTTCACTCCCCCAGGTGGGTAGCATTAACGAGAGAGGTGCAGTACTGAAGGCAGAGCCAGCCCGCAGGCGAGTTAATGTTGGCTCTAAGAAGATACAAAAAGCAGCTGTTGTGGTCAAACTATTTTCTAATTTTCTCAACTTTTCACAGTGTTTATCAGAAATGTTGCAGCCTTTGTGAAGGGTGATTTGGAGGCAGTGTACTGATAGTTTTTAATTTCTAAACACTTCTGTGTATGTGAGGTTTTATAACATGATCTGTCCTGATAGTTAACTGTAGTTGCAGTTAATCACTAAAGTGTCTTTTTAATAAACCCTGATGTTAAATGTATCTGGAGATTGATTGTATACATGTGTCTAGAAAAGTACCTCATTAGTTTCTTGTCCATTTTTTAATCAAAGCACAAGCCAAGGCTGTGCTCACAAAGGTCAGAGATTTACAAACTCTTCTGAGTCTTGTCATTATGTTAGGGTGGGAAAAAAGAAACGTAAAAAATCATCAGGATTACTCTTCAGGGGACTGTGGTTTGTCACATCAAATTTCATGTTATTCCATCCTTTCAGTATTTTGGCTCATGTGATCATTAAAATCCCAAAGGTTCATCCTCTTTGGATCTAAGTAAATAAAATAAAAATCTGCACATTGGAATTTGATATAGTTGATGCATCTCACAAGGTTTTGTTTTGATATCCTCCTCTTCCATACTTATTCATAATCTGTCTGCACTCACTGCCACCATCAGTTGAAACTGTGTAAAACTCATCTGTGTACTTGTGTCAGTTCAACAGCACCAATGGTTTCATATGCTCCTTGGTTCATCAGACAATTGGCTGTTTGAGATTCTCTCAGTGGTTTGTCTCTCATATACTGTCTACTGTGTTACCCTCTCGGGACCCTGCACATCCACAGTGAATTTCATGGCAATCTGAGCAGTTGTTCAAATATCTGCCTCTCAGTCGAAGACCGTTTCACTAAATAACATCTTGACAGGTCGAGAAACAAAGACAGACTCATGCGACTGCATTAAGCTAGATCAGATAGCATTATTTAGCAGGCAGATTTCATTGATCAAGCAGTCTTTCTGACAAATCTTGGAAAAAATCTGTTTCACTAAATTACGTCTTTGCTTTGTGTGAAGTGGAAGAAACACACATCTTTAACTCCCTGCTTTGCTTTGTGCAAATATCCTGCACGCACATTTGGACGTGATGCTCTACATTGAGCTAGGATAAGAAAAAAAATTGCTTCATGCTTTAAGATAGTACTGTACTGTAATGTGTGTGCGTTCCTCCACCTGCTCTCCCCGTGTGTGTGTGTGTGTGTGTGTGTGTGTGTTGCCGTGGGGAGTTTTGTTTGAGCTGCTCATCTGTCGCTCCCTGAAGAGTCGAGGCATTAACGCCAAAACACAACGACTGTATTTCCATCATCCTCCTCCTGCTTCTTAAACTCTACAGCTGTGTGTTTCCTGTTGGGATGAGAGAGAGAAAGAGAAAGAGAGAGAGAGACTCCTTGTGCTTTGTAGTCTTCTGCCTTCCAAGGGAGAAATAGACATATTTCATTTGAGCCAAAAATATTCTCCCCCTACCCCCGAAAAACACTTTAGTGCACCTGCTGTGATCATTTTGTGTTTTCTCTCAGAGGACTTCCTGTTTCTGGAAACCCGCCTCGACACGCTGCGTGATTCAGAGCCAGGTTTTTTTCTTTTTTAAACACACTAGTGTATATTTTCTTTTTCTTTTTTCAAGATGGGTCATGTTTTATGTTGTACGGGATTGGAGGGAACAGATGAGATGTGCAGATGGATGGGGACTAAAGGAAGAGAAGGTGGGAGGCCTGAGTCATCAAGCACCAACCTTCATGTAAACGTGGGAAACAGAAAGTGAGGGATTAGAGAGAAAAGTCAAAAAGCAGTGAGACATTACAGAGGAGATTTGGCAGATGGAGATGAAAGAGAACAGAGAGACAGAGAGAGAGAGAGGAAATAGGACAGACTGGAAGTGAATGAGGTGGTAAAGATATAAAAAAAGGGCAGAGGAAGAGAGAAAGGTAGAGAGAGGAGAGGAAAATAAACTAATAGGCAAGACAAGGAGAAATAAACAGAGTGGGGAGTGTGGAAGAAAGGGAAAGACGAAAGAGTAAAATACAAAGAGAGAGACACTGCAAAGAGAAAAGAGATTAAGGACAAAATGAAGATAAAAAGATAAATGGGGACTAGAGAGGAAACAAAGACAAGAAAAACAAAGATGAAAGATCAAACAGTGAGAAGAAATCTGTGTGGATGAGGGTCCATTTAGTCACTTACTCTGGAACTTTTGACAGCATCACACAGCACATGAGTGTGCACAGTCGCCATGAGACTGTTGTTATATGAATTTTAACAATTTAAATGTGAAATGTTTTTTCATGTATTTATTTAAACCTGGAGAATACTGACGGTCACTTGATTTAATAAATCTAATTAGAATTCCAGACTCCTATTTTGTCAGATTTTAGCTGATATTTTAGCAGCTGGAAGTTCTTTTAAATGCTAACACTGGTTATCCTGTAGAGACTGCAGAGAAGACGTGCTAAGTTGATAGCATGTCTTTGCATATTATAGCAAGTCCAACAACGTGCAAAGTTATCTTATGCATGGTGCAAAAGCTTCGAAAAATCGACCTCTGTCCAAATATTGCGTCACTTTTTCTCAGCATATTTGTGTCCTTCTGACCACTTTGTTCCTTGTTCCATCCTCCACACCGACTGTTTACCTGACCCACCTCATCTCTTATTCCTCCATTTTACTGTAGATGAAAAGAAGACTCTGGTGTGGTTTTGAGCATTTATCATTATCAGTTATCTTACATCTATGAATCATAGATGGAGAGTGTCCAGCAGAGTGGGGAGAGAGATGAAGCCGGTTTATTAAAAGGAAACAAACTGAGAAACAAACTGCGAATGATAAATGAAGCTTTGATCTCTGAACCGAAGGATGAGAGAAATGGAGTGATGGTAGCTGTGAAGAACAAAAAAGGTTTTGAAATGTTTCCCGTTGGGTTCAAAATGTTATCACTTGGTTTCTAAATGTTTCCTGCATGGTTTAAAATGTTACCTGTCAGGTTCAAATGTCACCTGTTGGGTTTAAAATGTTCCCTGTTCAGTGCAAAATGTTAATCTGTTACCTACCTGTTTGGAACTGTTATGTTAATGAATGTGAGGATAAAGGTGCATCTTCAGGAGTTAAATGTGTGTTGGAGTGGGGTCAATGACCTTTGAAGTACTTTTACAGAATATGATATTAATGTCCCGTGTTTTGATGAAGTGGAAATCCTCTGTCAAAAGATTCAACATGAGATCAGATGACTGGTCATCGCTTCTTGTAGGATCAACTGGGCCTAATTAACTCCAACACAGCTCTTCAAACAGAAAGCAGCGTGTTGCCTGAACGCTGATGTCTGCCTGAAACTGTATGTGTGTCTGACTGGTCACAGACAGCTGTTAATGCAGATTATTGCCGCCATGAAGCACCAACAGCACTGCTGCACCACAGGAGACACCAGATGATGCTTTTCCTGACCCGCTGTAGAGCTGCTGTTCTGGGAAACATCATCACAGAACCAGCAGGGCTGACTGGAGCTGGGCAAAACTGCACAAACATGCGGTTAACGGTATCAAACATGTCTGTATTTTAGAACATGGTCATAAGTGCATTAGCTCTTGTTTACATGAATAGATGATGGAGGTGATGGAGATAAAAAGATGGGCTATATGTGTATGTGTAGATAACTTCAAATTTCTCTCCTGCTTCTGCTTAGCCAGCAGTCAGAGCTGCTGCCTGTTTGAATACATAGTGATGGATGAGGGCTGCTACACACACACACACACACACACACTTTCTCTTTCACACACATTTGTGCTATACTTACGAGCTTGCTCATTGACAAACATTCCATAGATCACTCGAAGATACTGGCACTAATTGAAAGCTTTCCACTGGGGCAGCAGAGCAGGTTTGCCAAAACAACATTGTATATCATTTTAAAACTGCCAATTAAACTTGGTAACGGTCATTGGCTGCATCAGCAGTTACACAGCATCCATGAAGTTCAACAGTGGTATTTAATCTCTGAGTCAGAGTCAGTGTTAAGCTCTGTTAAGTCTCCACCACCACCACTGAGAGCCTCTGGCTCACAAGCACTAAATGCTCACTGTTTTCTGGCTGCTCTCTGGCTGAGTCTGTCTGCTGTAGTGGACAGTGGCTTAGCCTGGTCTTCTCTGGGCATCACTGCCTGAGTGGCTTGGGCATATCAAAGCGGTGAGAGTGAACCTGGTCTGGACAGATAGAGCACTGGGCTAAGGAGCTCACTGTAAATCTCAATGAGAAGTTGGGCTTGCGGTTCATCCCAGTGTACCACAGCAGGTTCATGTCCCCTTTTTCCAGTCACTGGTATCAACAGATGCTGAATTACCAAACATACTTACAGAAACAGTCCTCGATCAAGAAAGAACACACATTTCTTGTACTTCCTCTTTTTGGGACACTCATTGACATAACATTCCACACAAAATTAAATCTCGGACTGCACAGAGCCAAAACTAGTCTTCGCTTTGGATACTACTTCCCTAACCTCAGCCTAATTCTTCTAACCTCCAACAGCCCTGAAGTTGTAGAGACTAATGATATCCTCAGCCAAAGTGTCTACTCACTCCCCATGGGAAATGCATACTGGGTCCTCTTTTCTTAAAATTTACAAGTACAAACACACACTGGTGTAGCATCGTGTGCTGAACTTCACATTCGCAGTGACACAGAACCTTGAACTGCAACAAACCTGTACTTCAGGTCACCGAAGTGAGTGGATTTATGATCAGTATTTGACAATAGTACTGCTGGTGAAGAAATGACCCACGATGATCATTATAGAGCTGGTGGCCATGTGACAGTAAAGATGATTATAGGTTGGTAGGTGATGATGATATTGATTGTAGTAACTGCACCGTTGATGGCCAGCCTTGTAGATGGCCGTGAAAGTCATGATGGGCTATTACTGAAAGGACAGTGGAGATGATAAAGATCATGGCGTGATTGATAATGATGACACCACATTTTATTTTATGTCTTAGTCTCTCTCCATTCAGTTTCTATTTTCTGAAATTTTAGAAAATAAATGAATAAAGTTATTATCCCTCCTCTGTTGTGAAACACCTTACCGATTAAATATTGAAAAAAAACCATAACTCGAGCTATTATTAACTATAATCACTGTAATAATAGTAACAACAAACCAAAAGATATTGATGATGAGTAAGTAGTATTAACAAGTTTAGCTTTAAGCTCATGTATTTATTTTCCTCTCGACCCATACAATTTGGAAAATTAAAGGAAATAAGACAAAATGATGATGATGTTTATCCTTATAGTAGGGATGTGGAGTCTTGATTAGTGGGAATGAAAGCATCATTAAGGACAATCAGAAAATTAATAATGTGGTAAATGATGTTTCCTATTTGTCTTCCTCTCTCCTCTACTTTGAAGAACCACCCTGACCTCAGTTAGTTTGAATTTGGCTTCCATAGCCGATGCTCTTACCCTCCTCTCTGCATTCATCATATTTGATTAAATTCTCCATGTAGTTTTATATTTCCTCATGAATCCATTTAGAGGCCAACATAATATAATTTCATCAATTCTTAATGTGATCAAATCCAAACCGAAACTACAGGCTGCTTCAAGGCTCTGGTTTCCAGCTGGAGAAACGGAACTGATGGTGAGGAGATTCATCATCATCATCATCATCATCATCATCATTGTCAGGGTTAACTCCTAACTTCGACATTTTTCCTCTTCCTCAGCTTCATATCACCTCTCCCCTCCATCCGTTCTTCATATCCACTTCTTTTTTCTTTCTCCTCTTCTCCTCCATAAATCCTATCTCACCTGTCATATTTCATTTCATGTCTTCTAAACATACCAAATAAAGCTCGTTGAGATTTGTCCTCTCTGGAAGTAGCAAGGCAGCATCTGTAGCGCGGGCAGAAACAGGGTACCAGTCAAGTGGCGGTCTCCAGCACAACATCTACAGAATGTCACAGAGTCATATAATCAGATATCATATAACTAGATAGATGATATTTATCAGATCTATCCACAGTTCACCCAATAAATGTTAAGTATCCCACTCCTTTTACAGTTTCAGTGTATGATTCACTCCATCATTCTCTGAATAGTTTCAACAGCTGTCCAGTTCCAGATTAGAGGATAGACAGATGAAGATTACTAGAATTAATGTGACCTAACGTGAAATCTGATTCTTTGGTGCCTCCTGTATCTTCTGGACTCTTGGTGCTAAGAAATATTGAGGTAGATTGGCTATTTCAGCTGGAAGCTCTGATGGCTGACCCTATTGTCTCTCTCCTCATCTCACATACAGCCTCATTTCCTTAAATCTTCCCTTCTCTCTTTGCTATATCATCCTTCCCCCTCTCCCAATCAGCTAATGGGTGAGGCCATTGTGCTGGTACCCCACACACACGCCAAATACAATCTCTTTGGAGACACACATACAGGCTCTAGAACATTATAAGCTCAGGCGTTTTGTGGACACACACACACATAAGTTACTGAGTCTTACATATTGCCGGCCGATCGAGCACAGCCTGAGGATAATGATAAGTATTTAAAAGCAGCAGTAGGGAATCTCAGCACACTTGTTAAAAACATTCCCTCGTTCTGCATTTCATCGCTGCTGCCTGATAGAAGCCCTAAAATAAATAAATAAACATTCAACCTTCTTACAAACATTTCCGACAGTCGGTTGGATCCTTATTGAGAAGATCTCCTCAGTCTGAGGCCGTATCAATGAGCCTAATATCCTCCTGACTGATGCCTTGATTGATTCAAGCGAGGCCTGCTGAAGCTGATGGTGTTGCAGCCAACAAGTGCTTCAGAGGAAACACAAAGTAGCTTTTATTATATCAAGAAGAAAGAAAGTTGGAAATAGATATTTCCTGTGTGTAGTGTGAAAAAAATTCTGAACAATAGAAACAGCAGCAGGCTGAAGTGGAAAAATAAATCAAATAATAAACTGTTCCAGAGGAGAAGAAGCCAGAAAAGAAAAGTTTTGAGTTCATATGTTTCACCATATTTCATACTTTCCTTTATTATACACGAGGATTCATACTACAGAAGTGGACAATTTTTCTCTATCTACCATCCCACTGGGGAATACAGTCAATGAGATTCAGACCAGTTAGTTCAATGCGTTTTTACAGTCAGTTATTTGAACTCTTTCTAATGCTGAATTGTCCAGTTTCCTGGCGTCTTATTAGTTCATTCTTCTGCAGAGCCAGGTTCATAATGATGATACATGATGCAGCCTCCTCATTTTAGAACTCTCTGGCTCTCTTACCTCAGCTGTCAAGATGGTGACATAACCTTGTAGGGAAGAATAGACAACATGTCCAGGCTAGACAGCAACAGTCGTGGACAGTAACATTTCCATTCTTCCCATCCTGCAGGGGCTTTCCCATTTGGTCCTGCAGGTGAGTAGTTTCCTTGATTGGGTGATAAAGGTTCTCAACCACCAAAGCGTGGTCTATGAGCAAGATAAATCAGAATACATCTGAAAATAAAAATCAAAAGAATTTTACAGTTATGAGTAGGGTGTTTCTATAAAATGTCCTTATTATCACAAATGTGAGTCACAACAACAAGGCCGTTTCACAGAACTTCTGAACAACATGACCTGGCCTGGTAAAACAAGCTTCCAATACTTCCAGCTGCGAGGTCTGATTCATTGATTTAATCTACCATAACAGTTTCACAGTGACTGTATGCTCTGAGAGTATTCTCAGTTTTACAAGGGGACTGCCGAATGCATTCATGCACTCTTCATAGTCTGGTTTTTTGGACATACTATCCCTCACTGTCACTAAGGCGTCCATAAAATGATCCTTAAAGAGATCACACAGCTCACTTACTGTCTGCTGCTATCCATTTACTCATCAGTCAGTCAGTACAGCTATGCAGCTGGCAGGTCTCATTTTGTCCACAGACTCTCCTCAGCTTTCCTTTAACTGGCTCAGCTCCAGTTTCCCCAGTGGTTTTATCATGCGTCTTACCTGACATCTGTTCACTTTGACTCTCTGGCACCTTTTGGGACTGCACGCTTAGAAGCAGAGCTGCTGGTTTATACATGTAAAGTCCTCATCAAATCTGCTGCCGTTGGAGTCCTGTCTACCAGACCCTGTTACACAGAGAAATGTCTATTCATTCGTCTGTTCGTTATGATTTTAATGGCCTCACAGGAATTTACTTGATTATACGAGACAGTTGCACCTTGTAGATTTTAAAGGTTTCAAAGGAAACGGGCAAATTACTCCATTAATTTGTTCTTTAACAAGTCGACTGCACTGAATCAGTTCTATCGACCTCTCTCAGCAATGCAGTATCTGTTTGGTTTCTTGGATGAAAGGTGCATCAGTTTTCTGTTTGCATAAATATAACTTAGGCGGTGATGTTAAGCTGCTTCACAACTCCACGCTACAAACACCTCTGGAAAGACAGACTCTCCACCAGCCCCTGAGTTACACATAAATAAATTTATGTAACTAGACCCAGGAAGCTGAATGCAGTTTCTACTCCGTTTGGTTGGCAATCAGAAGGCCTGCAGTCAAACAGCCAATCAAGGAAAGCTTTGGGTAGGGGAGCGGCCTTAAAGAGACAGGGTTCATATCATAAACTGATTGGCCAGACAGTTTCACTGAAGTGTGTGCGACTACGTTGACATGAGTTCTGTCTATTGGTCCTAGAATAAATGTTCCTGAAAATTTCCGAGGAAAAACGTACTCATGTACGGTCCAACGATTTTATTTTGTTTTGTTTTTCTTTTTCTCCGATGTTTTACTCTTATAACCCTGCCTTTTCGCGCTGGTCCTGAATCCCTCCAGCAGATCAAAGGAAACACACAGGTCATCTTTTATGTTTCTGAACATTTCCTGATTTCAGTATAAACCTTAGAAAAGTAGTACATGATTATGATCAAGAAAGCAGGACTAGATGGGTACAGATCAGACTTTTTCTTTTTTTTTTTTTGCTTCTATCTTCCATTCATTTCTCCTTTTGTAAACACGTTAAGATCTTATCTTGCATCTGAAAGTTCAATCCAAATGCGACTGTGTACTATTAAATAAATAAAAGCTGACTCCTGTAGTCAAAATACTGGGAAATTCTGACTTCAAAACTATCATGTAGTGGAAACAGCCAAGACTAGAAATGTGATGTTAGGCCTTCAAAAAGCCTCTGGGGAACACACAATAGGTCACATGACTCAACTACATCTATATCAATGAAGGTCTTCAGTTGTAAAAGTGATAAATATGAACATGAGGAGGTGGGACTCTATGTATCTCAGTGTGTCTAATAATATAATTATACAGCCATAAATGAGTAAGGAGTAGAATGCTTACATATGAAGCTATCAATTGTGTGTATGTGAAGTGTGTGTGTGTGTGTGTGTGTGTGCAGTGGAGTAGTATGCAAGGACTGTGCACTTAGATCTCTAGCAGATTATCAATGAGAGGCTGACTCCTTGGCAACTCTGCCCGATAATTTGTATTAGCCATGAAATAAGATGGTAGGTGTGTGTATATACATGGGTGTGTAGGCTCCTGGGTGTGTGTTGTGTGGCGGGCAGCACAGCGCCAGGCTACATTTAGTGATAGCAGTGATGAGTGAGCGCAGAGAGGCGAGGGCTGGGTGTGACATTCAGCCAGGAAAAACCTTTATTATTGGTGAAGCGCAGGCACCCCATCTCAACCCCTCCACCGTCACCCTGCACCCCCACTTACTCCATTTCTAGGTAGAAAATGGGAGGCTGCTGCAGTGGTGGCAGCTCTGCCTGATACTGCGCGGCTGCCCGCCCGTCACACATGCCGCTCTCCCAGCTCTAACAACACAGAAGGGTTCACAGAAATCAGATCGTCTGTCAGATCGCCTCTACGGCCCTCTGGTGCTGGGTGAACACCTGCCTCTCACCCAGATTGGCAAGTGCTGGCTGCTGCCACGTGGCTCGCTGCCACTGGATGGATCCACCACCATTTTGGATTAAGCGTTAACTTGCGCTTCCCGCTCCAGCGCCGCCTGTCACCACTGCTGCAGGAGCCAGGCTGGCAGGCGGGCTGGGCAGCCAGGCGTGTTGGTGCTCTGGACCGCCACCACGTGAGTCGCAGGGTTAAGCGGATGGCTGGGTGTCACTGCGATTGCATGGAACCTTGCAGCTGACAGGGCATGCCTCCGGCAAGCAGGAACTGACCTGGGATCAGAGCCAGGACGGTGGAGAACAAGTTAATGCATTGTGTGGGATTGCCGGTGATCCTCCACTGTAGACTAATTGAGAGCTTCCTGTCATATCACTTGTACATAGACCAGTGATGAAAACTGAGCCTCACCCTAGCTCGTGGTTTTGGTTTTATTTGGAGGACTCTTCCACCACTCAGTCAGAGACAGCTGGTGAGACACAGTGGGTGATTTTGGCAGCTAAAGGAACAGATGGCTTCCCTCTACAGGTGGAGACCAAAACAGAGCTATATAAGAGAGAGATGCTGGACCATACAGACACCTTGGATGCTGATAGTCCTGTTGACTTTTTCTGTATCTGTGGTTTCTATATATTCTATACACTACACACTTACTGGCGGCTATACTCTACAGGGTTAAATTAAACTGATGATTAACATGTTGGTAAAATGTAGATGCATTATGAGGAAAATAGCGTAGGTGGGATGGCTATGTCAGTTACTACTAGTTGTTAATAGAGGCGTTTTATGGATGTGCTGCCTCTAAAGGGGAGTTAGAGGATCTCAGACAGAACACCTTGAAGCGGAAAACTTCACCGCACACATGGAATTTCACTGTTGGCCAAGTATCTTCAATTTTACTCAGGTTTTCAAGCACTAGCACAATATTCCTTATCAGGAGGTTGGTGGACAAGATGTAGAGGTGTAAAAGTAGTTCTGCAGCCACTTTTTCTCCTGAGGCCCTAGGTTTAAAAAAACCCCAAAAGCATAAGTTTCATCTAGAGATGAACTAGCTGTGATTATCACCCAGCAGCGTGGAACTTCTTCTTCAACCTTGATTTCTGCGGGAGCTTCACTGCTCCTGCTACCTGCTGCACACATCACATCAAGGTCAAACATGGAGCCCAATACCATGATCAGACTCCACTGTCTGATGCTAGCTCACCTGCTTTTCACGCTCAAACTTTGTTGTTTCTTAGACTTTATTTTATATGTAGACTATATTTTTAATGTTGTTAATCTCACACTAATTGTAGCAGCTCAAATTTCCTCTTTTGTTTACTCGACTGCAAACGCACAATCCCTGTTTAACAATACACCAAAAGGCTCTTTAGAAAATATATTTCGATGGTTTTCTTTTGTTAGATTTCTTTTTAGTTTTTATTATCAATCACACCTGGCATTTATTGTACAATCTAGTATGAATGTAGTAGGTTGAGTATATAATTGTGATTGGTGGAGAACATGCTAATTTATCTGTGTTTCGTGAGCTTTAAAACAACTTCAGAGTTACTTTTGCCAGCAGGTTAATTACAGAGTTACTAAAAGGTCAGGGTGGGGTTTAGTTATATTTCGTTACTGCAGTGCACCTAGTTTCCTCCACAGTCTCCTCTTTTTAGCATGTCTTAGACAACTTGGCACAAAGATCCAGATTCATCATTTATCGCCAAATCAGCATCACTAAGTAAAGTTAATCCTGTTAACTAGTTTCCAAATGGCGATTTCTTTATTTAATCGAACTGCAGCTTTAAAGAACTGAAACCCATTGAAGAATGATAGATGAAACAATAGCATGGTCAAATAAAACCAAAGCAGTTTAGATTACAGTATCTTTGGGCTGAAATTAATAGAACAGGCCAAAACTTTTGTTCCACCCAACAACCCAGGAAATCACTCTTTGTCTGTACCAAAACAACAGCATAAAAACAAAAGCAAACTTCTGAAATGCAAATCTTAAATAGGCCTCCATTTAAACAATTTTAGTATTTTCACAAATAAAAACGCCTCCTTTTCTTTCTGAGGACTCTTTGTTTTGAATTTGAGAAAATTCCATGGCAGCTATCCTCTTCACTATCAGTGTTTTAAGTTTTTTTTTGTCTGCTCTGCATGGTTTGATATGGGTATTCTTCACGGTAGTAATCATAGAGACAGTGTGAGCTACCAAACTTACAGCTCTCCTCTCTCAAAGCAGATAGATCTTGAACTGTGAGAGGTAAGTGCTTTCAATGAAAGTTTTAAAAGGACTCTTTACGCTTTCCATATGTAAATTAAAGCCAGTCGACTTTTTGATCCCTACACATGTGACCTCAGGCTTCCTTATCTATTTCAAGTTACACTAAAAAGAAATGCTGAAAGAAATCCAGGAGTCAAATGATAAGAAGAAATAAACTCTTAGACATGCTGTAAATCATAGTCACTTGTATAAGTGTCCTCCTCAGAAAGTCTGGCAGTTATATTTGATCAATACACACAAGAACAAAACATATTTTAGATTTTATTTAAGATATTTGAGATATTTTAAAACTACCACAGAAACAAAGAAAATGACCAACACATATACTGCTGAATCCATGTGATATTTTTTTTTAACAGATGACCAAATAAATTAAAAATGAAAGTGCATATAAAATATTAAAAACTTAAAAGTCTTAAAGTTAGGACCCCAATAAGTTTCTCTTAACCATAGGAACTACTTTTAGCCTGAGAGATGTTCAATGCCTGTGAAATCACACAAAACATCTTGATTTGTCATGACAAAATGCTCACACCTCATCAAACATCATGACTGGTCTTAGATCCATTACTAAACCATGGTACTTAAACAAATTAACTCTATTTTGTTCATGCTTATAATGACGATAACAATACCAATGAATATTTCAAATAGGAGACTTACAGGACGACTAGCCAGGCGTACTGTAAGCGAGGCAGAAGAGGAAAACATGCTGGTGTTCGGACCCTTGAGGCGGCTGTGCTTTCAACTATGGAGTGCTTGGGCAGAGGCTGGGTGAGCAGTCACTCCTGGAGAAATAAAGTGTGGGAACAGCTGGATGGGAGTTAAGTGCAGCTGTAGTTAGTGGAGCTCTGCTGGGTATTTATACATCACTACTTCCCACTACAATTCAAACCTCAGGGCGAGATTGGTTCTGAGCTCAAGGTTAGCTAACTGGTGACCAGCTTTTGACTCTCATTATGTAGGCAAACTCACTTTTAAGCACAATCCAAATTGATTTTGGATCTAACGCAGTCTCTCCTGCTCACTTGTTATCTGGTGAGTAAAGGCGCTTCCATGCCTCACCTGCACAGTACATCTGTCAGCTGTTCCTGCTCAATACTTTGTCTGGACTGCTTTTTAGGGTCTTGTGATCATGTCATTGTGATTTTGGGGTAGTAGGGACAGTGTTGTGCTAGATGAGATAGATAGATTCAAGTTATTTTCTTTTCTTACTACTTAAACAGAACCTGGAAGTTCTGGTTTAACTTTGGCTCTCTGTCTGGAGTCTTACAGGCAGTCTGATCTATGTTTGCCGCAGCATTTACTTCCCAAGCTTTTGGTTTTGATCAAGTCAACTGAGGGCGTGTTTGATTTTGATCAGACAGTAGACATCAGAAAGATCTAGATACCATCAGACCTAAGAACCATGAGGCCTAGCAAGTTGTAGAGAGCAAATCTAAGGAAGTAAATGACTTTATCTCTATTTAATCAGTGATGCCTTACACTATTGTGGTATTCGATAAAGTTATTTCCAGGTGTTTGTAGTTCAGGAAGCTTCAGGAGAAACAGATTTCATCCTGCTGAGGAGGAGGACAGCCAGGAGATTGGATCGGACCACTCAATAGCCCGTCACACGCCTGACACAAACACGGTTGACTAATGGTGCTGATTAGGCAATAATTGTGAGCAGTCAACCTGCTGCTGCTGGAGTCAAATCCATCCGTTGATGTTTTCTCTCTTTACCAGCGCCTCTCGAGACCTTTATCAGCCAGCATATCGCCTTCACCCTAAGGAGTTTAAGATACACTCTAGTTTTCTTACACAACCTCTCTGATTTCTCCTTCTCCCAGGTTAAAAACAAATTGTGAGTTCTACTAGTTTTTATAATTTCTGACTGTGTTGTCCACTGGCTTACTGATAAAGTTTAATGCTTTTTGCCATTGTGAAGGCAGAAACTAGACCTATTGACCTACAAGAGCCTCTTGGATTATCATGGTTCCATTTCAGCTGGATTGTGTGTCTTGCAGCATGAAATGCATATTAAGGCAACAAATCTCACCTATCAAAGCTCTTACACCTTACCCCATATAAAAAATGTAACCACCTTGAGAAATGTATTCAATGAACCTTTTGTGGAAAAATCAATAGTCAGATATGAGTATACTTTAAATACAGGTTCAGGAGACAGAGAAATGGCAGCCTGGCACAAACACTGGTTAATATAAAGTTAAGAAAATAAACTGGAAGAGTTAAATTTCTCTGACACTACTAGAAGTTTAATTCTCTCAGGACTGGAGAAACATCATAACATATATCAATTGATTGAAATAAATCAAAACTGCTATATTGGGTGCCATTTATTGGCTTGTTAAAGGTCAGTTCATCCTAATACAAAGAGACAAGCAAAAAACAAAATCATATTGCTATTTATCCTTTTACGTTAGAGTTCAGTTTATTTATCCAGAATTTAAATGTCATGTTTCTGAGATTTTTGCAACCTAGAAATAGAACTCAGCTGGATGAATTAGTTAAGTTACAACAAAAAGAATATAAAATATGAGAAGAGGATGGGGGCCAAAAGAAAGAGAGAGAAGAGGCCATCAGGAGACCGATAATAAAGTGTCAGAAAACATTCATGTGGGGACAGAGAATGAAGAAGGAACAAAGGAATAAGACAAACCCAGGGCTTATTTAATCAACTGTGTGATAAAACTTTATAGGGTATAAGCTGATTGTAGAAATGATTGTGTATTATAAGACTAGTAGTGGTAAGTAAAGATAAGTGTTTTGTGCGTGTAGTGTAGTGTGACGTGTGAGAGTTGATTATGTTGTCTTCCCCTTACATAGGGATAAAAGCAAGTCCCCATAGCGTCAATCAATCAATTACAAGGTGAAGACCACGTTTTAAAGGTTAGGATGAAGAGGTTAAGTTTAGGTTAAGGTTAGAGAAAGGGTTAAGGTTAGTAGAAGTATTGATAGTTTTTGTGTGTAATAGTATTGTGTGTGTGTGTGAAGTAGTACTTTTATTATACATATGAATACTAGCATCTGTATTACACCCCTCCTCAGGGTTGTGCTGTATAGATTTTGTTTCATTGGTTGATTATATAGCTTCTCGGGACCTCTGTTCAAGTGGTGTGGCTTTGAGCTATTAAAAATGTCCTTTATCTAACTATTATTATTATTATTGATGTTTGTCTTTTAATTTATTACATTGTTCCTGCAATTATCTGATCAGCTATTAATATATTCAGTTCTAGTCAGATAGACTGCTGTCTGCATATTATCTCTTCTTATATGAAAACAATACTAAAGATAAGTAGATTTAAACCCATAATGGCAGTTTTCAGGACATGTAAGACCTGGATTATATATATATATATATATATATATATATATATTTTCTCTTGATCTAAACTCATTGATCAACTATTTATACTTCTTCTTAACAAACTTAAATCTAAAAGACTAGACATCAGAAGGGAGGCGTCTGACTGTGAATCAGATGTAATCTCTTTCAGTTTAGGGTAGTTATCCGCTCCTGCTGCTGTTAGCTTTCATATTATGTTAATATCATATTAGTTCTATCAGTATTCAAGATTCTCTCCGTTGGCTTACTGGAATTGTTCGGAGTTTAATTTAATTTCATTTAGCAGTTTGTGTGGTTAAGCCTTGCCTGACAGTCAGCTCATTTACACTAATCATTAGATTTGGAACCAGATTAAACAGAGTCAAGTGCTTAGCTGTGTAGACCAACAATCCCAGACTATCACAGTATCAGGAAGGTTGTAATCAGATTAACTACAGAACCAGATTGCTGCTCAGTCTTTCTCCTTGTCAGATTATTGTTGACATTATAACAGGTCAAAGGTCAAAGAGGATTGGGAAATAGGGATAGGTAGGAATGGACCAGTAGACTGACTGAGGTTTCTGGCTGCACTTCTACCGTCTGCTTCTGTGATTCTGCTTTTGTGGAGGACATGTTTTATCTAGAGATGACTGCAGATTTTTCTCAAGCTCCACTCGTGATTTTTAGATTTAACATATAAAACAGTTGCTAGTATCCGCTGGTGCCTAACAGCCTGCACACCCAAGATTCAGAAATCAGGTGGTTCAATAGCAAGAAGTGGTTTCGGAACCAACTTCTAGCATCATTCTCCATTTTAACGCTGTATAGATCTAACACGAGTGTATTACACTTTTCAGGCCAAACTGATGTTTTGGCTCCAGCTGTGGTCTTCTCTAGGCTGGACCAGGTCCACCAGCTCCATTATTTCTCTGCTGTAAATCTCACTCTAAAAAGTCACCAAGCCCTTTGTAAGAGCTTATTTGATTAAATAAATACAATTAGAGAAAGGTAGAAGAATGAAATGAATGTATAGGCTAAGTCACACATCCTCCTTGATCATTTAGTTCTTCAGAGGACTCAGAGGTACAGAGTCTCACCTGTTCAGGTACCAAGACCCCACCTGCAGGCTACTGTCTCAGCATGTTCATATCTTCTAACTTGTAGGTGATTTCCTATCCTTGTCCTGTAATGGCATGTGTACTGTGTGTGTGTGTGTGTATGTTGTCAAGTCATTCCCTAAATTATTACTACTTCATTTCACTCAGGTTAGTTAGGAGCTCTCTGTGTTTTTGTATGTTTCCTCATCGCTGTCTATAAATAAAACGCATCTCATCAATTTGATCATCTTCGAATAGGTAATTTGTTCCCTCAGGCCTTCGTCTCAGAGTGGATTGCCTCCACGTAAATTGAGCGGGTGGCTCTAGATGTAACAGAAGCCCTGGTGAGAACAGTTTTTTTTTTTCCAGGTTTGAGGCTGAAACAGAGCAACCTTGAGTGTAGGATGGGAACCATTTTTATGATACAATGGAGGAATCGAGTTGTGTCTAGATCAGGGGAGGACAGTGAGTGCAAAAGCTTAAAAAGACAGACATTAAATTAAAAGAGTGTTTGGTTGTGTGTGCTCTCTTTAGGAGACTCAGCCTTTCAAAGTGCTTTTCATAAGAGGTTGTTTTTCAAACCACATTTTTGCCCTCAACACATCTAATAGCTATGTATCAGCTCTTCTGTGACGCTGCCGGGCCAAAAATACTCCACGTCGATGGTTTCATTTTTATTCAGTTTCCGTTTGGAGAGCAAAATTACCACCATAGCTCTGCTGCTCAACTTCTCCTGTCAATAGACCGGTAGATTGGCCCTCTCTTTACTGACTTTCACTGGCATTATATTGTTTGCTACTTACAAGGCCTCGATGATGCTTGGCCCCTCTTACATCTGACCTTTTCAGCCCTCATATATCCTCGAGTCTCTGAGGTCCCACTCAGCTTTCAGGTAGCCCGGCTATTCCAGGGTCAGACTACAAACACAGAGATCAGGTTGCACTGGGGCCTGTGGACGAGACAGCCTCCTCTTGCCCCATATTGGATGTCCAGCATGGTGGAGCCTTTTTGAGTGGACTCCACCTCACTTTTACAGGTTCTTGTAAATGAGTATTTACCTGATTTGATTTTCTCTCGAATGTAATCTGTCTCAGAGCACAGTACACTGCATCTTGCTCCCATGCGATCATTTTGCCTGATCAATATTCTGGTCCTTTTAAAATGTTATTCAGTTTAGTGATTCTTCTATTTTCCTGTTTGACTTCTGTTTGATGATCTGCTCCTCTTTTGTCCTCCTTTGTTTTGGAACATAGGAAACATCTAGATTACTTTTCTCTGCCCATGGCAGGTTGTATTTCCCTCACCACCTTTTTCTTTGCTATTCTTCTAGTACAAATGGAATAAAACAAGAACCGTACAATGCATTTGGCATTCTGCAGTATAACCCTCACTCCAAGACTTTTACTGATGAGGGCCTGAGGCTGGAGCCTGTTAATAAAATGGGCCCAAACTCTGCTGATTTCTGTGTTTAAAGTGACAAAATGTAATTTTTTGCCGTGCAATGGCGCCCTCTGCAGCCATAGTGGTAATTAATTCTGTCAAGTAGCTAAAGTGGTTTCTCATGTACAGAAAATAGGCTATCAATCTGTTGACCCTGAGCTCCAGGCTACTTAGTCACTCCCTGACGGGAAACAAAGGCCCAATGGTGTATATTACTATTATATTATTATTATTGCTGAATATTTCATATTTCAGGAAACTGGATTTGTTTATATATTTTGACAGAATGAACCTTCCTGGAAGAATATAAACTGGGTCTACAGTGGTGTTTTTTAATCTTTCTGATACAGTTAAAAATAAGAAAAGAAGAAGAGCAAATAACTGAATGACGTAGCTTTCCACAGCACCAATTTATAGATAAGAAATGAAATCTGTTTATGAGACAGTGCTGATAGGCGGATGCAAAGTGTCAGGCCCAGGCCTCCAGGCGCAGGTCGTCACAGCAGATTGTTCCGATGTAAACACCCAGTTGACTAAGTAAACATATGGCGAGGACACAGGGAGTGGCCCGAGGACCTTGACTTATAAGCTACTGAAGAACCCCCCCCCAAGCCTCTTCCTCCTCGTCCTTTTACCTTCTCTCCTGCCCCCTCCTCTCTCCAGCACTGCCTGGGTGGCTCCCTGGGTGGAAGGCGTGGGCTGCTTTGTCGAGCAGCCACCAGTGGTCGCCGGTCATGTGAGCGGCCGCCCATGCCCTCTTCATTTTTCCTCTCAGCTTCCCTCTGTGCATCATCACTGCAGCTCTCCTGGTCTCTAGTGACTCTGCATGCTTGCTTTCTGTGTTCTTGCCTCCCCTCACTGTTTGATGTTTGCATATTAAACTCAAGTGTATCAGTCCTCTTACACACAGGACATTTCTCTTCATTGGTTGTCTTGCTTTTGTCTGTAGTTTTCTATAATAAAGCTCCACTCCACACAGAGTCTTAGCGACTTGAAAATGTGTAGACACCTGCATTGGGTTCCAAATTCATGGGCAGTGCCAAACATATAAGGAATCAATTCAAAACCTAGACTGTGCAGAGCATCATTTATGGCGTGCATTGAACATCTTCAGAGTAGAATGGTGAGCTCACTGTGCACTGAGAACTGCTTGTTTCCAGGGTCGAGGAGCTGCACAAATCCAAAAGATCACTGTGTGAAATACCAACACCAACTAGGTCATTTTAAGCACAGTGATTTGGACTCCTGGAGCACTGAAACATGTAGACTTCTAATGAATCCTTGATTCCTTTGGCCTTAGCCCTAATGGATCAATGTATAGTTTTAGAAGGCACCTGGAGGCATACACTGTATTTCAAATTGATGTTGTTATCTAAGTTGGTTTAGGTCTGTTTCCTGTTTTCTAGTGCTAGGAGGCTCTCTTAGTTCTAGCCAATCTTAGGAATCTTGGCCACACAGGTGATGGGTTTCAGATTTGATAGGCGTTACCATGGAAACGAACCAAGAAGTCTAGGCTCAGAGTTTAAAGTTGATTAACACAGGTTGTTTTGCCTCAGTTTAATACTCTCCTCACTCACACTCTCAGTGGGCGCGGGTATCGCCGCTTCTTTGCTGCCCCTCACTCACCAATCAGCTTCGGCAATCTGCTGCTCAATTTAGCTTTTTCATCCTACAGTTTTTTCAATCAAATCTCAATAGCTCAGCAGGATCAGCACAGTGAGCTGTTATCGCCACCTTATATAAAACACTATCAGTCCTCTTCACACACACACACACACACACTTGTGCGAAACAAGCTAGCTTCTCATACATCGCTTCCACATGGCCCCCTTCCCAGAATGCAATCAGACTAGACCAGCCCTGATCTAACACAAGCCTTCACTTTATCTTGAAACTGGAGCAGGTTCGAATTATTCCTCTAAAGTAGAAAATACATTACAATAACCTGAACTGCATAAATTGCAAAGACCTTCTCATAACTGAAACAATGTCTGTGTCAAGAATCAACAATCACATTCAAACTCACTTCAATAGGTACTGGTACATCTGTAGCTCTGAATTAACTCAGTTCAACGGCTGTTTCTGCAGGGTTTCTAAGCGTCAGCTTCAGAGCATAGAAAGGATCGCCGACCTTGTTACTCTGATAGAATGAGTTGAACATTTTGCTTTCAAACTTGCTTTTCTCAGCGGAACTGGAGCTTGGAGGTCAGAGTATGGAGGAATTCTGGGAGCTCAAGTACGGCACATTTAGTGCAAACACACCTACAGGATGAGGGAGTTTTCTCCTTTCCAGCCATTAGTGGCTCAAAGCAAATCAGCCAAATAGCAACCCCCACCCAGGGAGGATAGAAATTTTGGAACTATGAAGATGTGTGGGCGACTAGTGAAGGCTAGAGTGCAGAATCTCATGATCTGGTAATCCATTTCTGCACAGAGATGAGCAAATGCAGGTCAAGATGTACCCATTTTAGCAAGACCCCACCTACCAAAAACACTGAGGCTGTAATAAAGTCAAAAGGTGCTGAGTGGCATGGTTTGGGATTATTACAGGTTGTTGCCGATTTGGCACTGCTGCACCTAAACAGTTTCAGTTGAATTTAGGTTATAGGTCACGTGACTAAAGGTGGAAATCTAGGCTCATTTATCTTGTCAATACCGCCATTTTAACAGGGTGTGTGGACTTTTCACATATCCACTGTGAGGGGATCCCAGTTTAGAATTACACCCTGAACAGCAAATTCGTCCATCCTGCTCTCAACACCTCTGCAGTTGCATATGTGGTAGGTACTAAATGGAGTATAAACAATACAAATGGGATAGTGATTAGATACCTCACAAAAGCCCTTCACAAAGTCCGTTGTTTGTAGATTTTGCTTTTATATTGCCACTGGAAAATCCTTGTGCCGCCCTTCTAACAAGTAGGGCTTGAGTTTTCTGGCAGGAGGGCTGATAGTTTCAGCTCCACGGCATATGGGCGCAGAGGAACTGGCCAGATAGATGAGGAGATTATGTATAAACAGATGGCGCTGTAAACAAAGTAATGATAAAGTAGCTAAACTCAACACTCCAACCACCAGCTGACGCCGCTCCTTGGGGTCTCTAGAAATCTCGGCTGGCTCACCCGCATCTTGTGTATGTGTCATCTAGACTTCCTCGCATAAACTCTCGGTTCTCCTTCCTCCCTCCCTCTCGCCCGTTAGGAGTAGCCTGCTTGCCCGCTGAAATAAATAAACTATGATTTACTTGCGCCGCTCTGCTGCTATTTTCCTTTACCGTTGGGGTGTAGTCCCCAGCGGGGAATTATGGACTTTCATTACATCTGCTCACTGCTAATTAACAGGCGAGCTTCCCAGAGAAAACTTGTACTCCTCCTCCTGACATGAATCCTGCGGGAAACAACGCACGGCCTCAACCAGGCAACTTCCCCAGCCTACGAGATGAGACAGCAATGTATGCAAGCTTTAATCAACAGGTATAGCGGTACGGTTTATATAGGTGAAGCGTGTTTTGGGAAGTCACACTGGGACAGAGCAGGTCAATTTAAATCGACTACAAGCTCCTGTGAGTAAAAAAGCATTGTATTGTATCGTCCCTAGAGACTATCCTTGTGTCTAAAAACATCACTTGTATACCTTAATGAACAAGCAGCAGGCGTCCTAAGGGATGAGAACTGACAACCTTCTCTGGACCCAAGTTCTCATGCCAGCTCTGTTTTGGAAAGATTTACTTTACCAGATTCTCAAGTAAAATCCTACTGCTTAGAAATTACAAACCACAAACTCTAAAAGAAGAGATCCTTGTTTTGGCTCAGTACCAAAGTCAATCAGTACCTCCTCGTAAGCATAATGCACAAATTTTACCTCAGGTGGTGCCAATCTTTTCCAGTAGCTGCAACAAAACTGCTGGCAATGGTAATTGAAACAGGTGGAGTGTGGAGAACTTCCTCAACTGCAAAGAAACTGTCTGCAACTCATCCAGAAGTTAAAAGTTAAGAGCAATATTAATATTACTTTTGTGCTTGTTGTCTTAATATACTTCATGCCATACTTTATATGTAGGTTTAAAGAGTTGGCAGTGTGTGTAATCATTCCCTCCTTTCCAAACACTGGCTCTTCCGAGTGATCTCAACACAGTTACAGTATGAGATGAAGAACAAAGTCTACAGCTTTTTACTGGGCTACATGACTTCAAATTCAGTCAAAAAATCACACAGGACTGTTTAATTTGAACTAGAGAGCCTGAGAGAAAAATGTTCAACAAAATCCCAGAAGGATAAAGCAGAAACATTCCTGAAACAGATTTGATATCTAGTGATGCGTTGCCTGTGGGAGATAATCTGGGGTTAAGTGTAGTTTGTGGGGGTGCTTGATCATCCTGTATACAGCTCCTAGTTCCATATATAGGTGCAGGCTTGGGTACCATTGCCCAGTCATATTTATGTCACAGCTGCTCTTTACTCACGGAGAAACTCACTAAGTCAGTCCTGCTGTGGGCGCTCTGTCAGATCTGAGAACATGCAGCGTCTGAAATCAGCGAGCTGCTGAAGTTCAGGCGCCCGAAAGGCCGCGCGTGATTTGCAGCCCGAGCTTCATTTAAAAATCATGACTGGGGCAATACACCCGATATGTGTGTGTGGCTGTATGGGCAGCGACCAGCAGACCAAATTACTGGCCTCAGTAGCACAAAACACTCAGATATAATGGAAGAAATTGCAAATGAAGAGACACCAACAAAGCAAGTCTGTCCTTTGTGCGGCTCCTTCAACATCATTTTAACTGAGTTTGAATTTCTGTGAATAAATTCTACTTTATACTCTGTCAGGTCAGAACACTTTTACCACTGAATCCTTAGGGTGATAAGTTCCCATGGAATATAACCTGTCTTAAAATCATATCAATGACCTATCAAGGCCTGTAGCTTATCCGTGAACTAAAAGCGCAGTGTGTTTTATTCACTTCAGAACTAAATTAATTTCAAGTCTTGATTTTTAGAGTGACATTTCCACCCTTCACTCCAATTAACGGAATAAAAGGAATCGAGGTTCCTTCTTTTCAAAATAGGTATGACTACTGTAGAATAGTGTTAATAAATTAGCTAATTTCTTCAGCAGTTTAGTAGCAACACCACACACTGACAGTATAGGAGTTAATGCCCAGCCTCATAATTCAATATAAAGCATGAAGCAGGATGACGGTTATGTTTCCTTTAAAATGTACCAAGAAGAAGAAAGTAGATATTTTTTGAATTGTAATTCTTCTATCCTCCAGTCCATGATCTATTCAAATCTTCCATCAAGTTTAATAATGATATTTATTTTAAGATATGAGGATGGGAGCTGTGGGTGTCTCCCTCACTTTCAACTCTGCACCAATATTTTATATTTTGATATTTTTGAGAATTGAGCTGATAGTATCAGGTGTAGAGTGTGTCTGAAAACACACACACTGTGTTATTGTTGTGATGGTTTCTCTTTTGAGTGGGTGGAAACATATCTAAGGATATGTGTTTATACTGATAAACAACACCTCATGTACAACCAATCAATTTCTTCTTTCCTCTATTTTTGAAATACAAATGTAAAATCTTCTACGTTTTCAGGTAGAAAGCATGTGAAGCATGGGTGGAGGCTGGTTTCTCATTCCCTTTTGACGATATTTATTCAGGACTGAAGATTCAAATGATCTTTCCAGTTCATTTCAACATAGATTATAATTCAGGCAAAGATAAATTGGTTCATTTTAGTTTGCGAGGCTACTCATCCAGAATTGAAATACTTCCACAATGCTGGTTTCTTGCTAAAACAGTTAGTACTTAAGGTCCATTATGGTTTCAGATTGAGTTTCAGTTGGGAAAACACTGTCTGGTGATCAGTGAATGCCTGTGCCAGCCATCATCACAGTGGGTCTGATCAGGTTTCTTCCATGCAGGCAGTATGCACAGGGTTGTGTGCAGTCTCGTGAATATCAATGTTCAACATCTATGACTTTTTTGTTGGTGTTGAGGTCACTTACAGGTCGTTTGTCTCCTCCGTCGTCTCAGAGCCTTTGTTGAGAGGTTTTGTCTTCACTGCAGGCGGATCAGGCGTCCGAGTCGACCTTTGATTTCCTCTCGGCGGTGCTGTGAGCGACCGTCAGCTCTGAACCCGTCGTGTCTGTGGGCTGAACAAAGGCGGATGGCAATCAGCCTCTCTGTGTAAATGTCCATCAAGGCTCTCTCACCTGGCAGCTGCATCTCTCAGCTCTTTTAGAGGCCTAAGCATGCAGTATTTGGCTTCTCCTGCAGCACTCCATCTCACCTTTTCAGACCATTTCTAGCATCAGCCGAGTCAGGACATAAGAAGGCAGCAGGAGACCATGAAACATCATTAAGAACAAGGCAGAGCAATATACATTCCAGGGCAGCTAGTAGTGATAGTAAAAGGAGAACAGGAGAGGCTGTCCATGAAGACAGGATAAAACCCACAGGCCTTTGGGGTGGCTGATTTAAGGAGTTTTCAAGAGTTTCTGGAGGTTGGGTTGCAGTTATTGGCGCTGCCGGGAGACATTTCAGTCCACTGGAGTGTAGAGCAGGAAGACAGAGCGGGTGGAGCCAAGAACCAGGAAGCATAGATGAAATGCATGGACAGTGTCGCATAGAATCCACTCTGGGACTTATGCTGCCGTTACTCTTCTCTGTGGACATGGCTGGGTCTGAGAGAGCCTCCTATTTATAAAATCCAGCAAGTTAAAAGGATCCTGCCCATAGTTTTCTACAGGCTTCCATCCTCCATGGTGGCAAATATCTCATGTTAAGTTTTGCGATGGTGTTCTTGGTTTGATCCTCGATGTGGGATCCACCAATAATTATTATCCTAAACTCTAGTTTGCTGATTATAAGGAAAATAGTGATTTGTGAGTCATAATTATAACTGGCGTTCTTTTCCACAAGCTTGAATGTTTTGTTTTAAAGTTTGGTAAGTTACTCAAATAAGTACAAACTGATATACTGACATTATTAGTTTCATCTGGGTGTAAAACGAAACAAACAAACATCATGTCATCGATCCCTCATTTTGTAGCACTGGCTCTCTCTGGGTAAAACAATAATAATAATCCTGAAACTTAACTTTTAAGAAACTTTTTAACAAGGTTAGAAATTTGGAATGAAACAAACAACCACGGGAAAATGAGAATAAAATACAAAACAAAACAATAAAATAAGCAGATAAAATGAAATAATAGAACCAAGGAGAACACACCCAAGTCTGAATTAAAAGCAGCCTCTGTAGGAAAAAAGTGTTGGCCCAGGCACTGGCCTTTGGTACTTGTCAGGCGGTGCCCACTGGTCTGCAGAGGTACTACTAAGCCTATGCCCAGGTACAAGTGATCAAGCTCACCCCGTCAGCTGTGCATACATAATGCTGCAGTGATAAAAGTGGTGCTGCCCAATGAGACTGTAATAATAACAATAATAGAAACATATCACAACACAGAAACTCCTAAAAGTTTCTGCCAGGAGACTGATCATTTGGCCCAATTTTCAGCGATAAAATTATCTCTTCATGCATTAAAACAGTCTGTTTGGGAAATCCTCTTTGTTCTTTCATTTTGGGATGTGGAGTGTGTGTCTGTGTGTGTGTGTGTGTGTGTAGGAAGCTTAGGTCTGAGGTTCAGTGAATGATTTTCTGAGCCAATTTCTCTTTCATACACCTCAACACTCACACTGCATACACACTGCATACACACCACTGCTGGATATTATTCTGAATTTGTCCGTTTTGGTGTTGATATCATTCCTCTCAGTATCAATAGCAAAGTGTCACCTTTTCAGTGCCTTAATTTGAGTAAAGTAAAAAAAAAAAAAAGTGTTAAGTGTTTTAAAATACATAGAATTCAGACTTTGGCTCTGCCTGTCTCAGCCTCTTGCTGATTGGCTGCAGCTGTGACTGCTCTCCCAGGTGAGTGCAGTTAAAGGATCCTGGTTGGTTGTTCTGAGCTCCACATTATAAAACACAACATAAACTGCTAATCTTCATACGAAACTGTTTGACAGAATAACAATTTCTAATGTCTCTGTCTCTCACGCACACACACAGTGAGAGGAGTGTGAGCTTCTCTGCAACTTCATTAACATTAAAAAGTCACACAACTCTTCTCCAGTACACCGCACTTTATATCCTCATCCACTGAAATAACATCATCATTGCTTGGAAAAGACATACATGATACAAGATGAAGGAAGGTTTTGAGTGCTTGCCTGAGGATAATCATTTTTATTTTAAGTATGGAATGATGGGGGCGTGTCTGCTGGAGGCACTGAAACCACGCCCACTCAAACGGTGTAGTCCTCCTCTTACTGCCTTTGGAAATTTAAAAACCAAGCTGTTCTGCTTCTCTGGGATCCAGGGAAGATGCATTTGTGGGACGACAGCACAGCTAGCTAGCACAACCTATAATACTTTGCAGTCAAGTGCAAGAAGCACTGATGCTAACTCAGCGCTGATATTTATCAAGGTTTTAGGGGCAGTTTTAGGGGCGGAGTTATGCTGAGTGGTGGCTCCAGTGCATCATTGAGCCACCGTTTCAGACCCGCCCATAAAATCCTGAGAATGAAACTGATGGAAAACTGAAACGTTTGAACTCCACAACGCAGTAACAGAGTTTACAGACTTTACATGTTTTCAGGAACAATTTTCTAACATGAATAATGTGTTTAGAGACAAACCTCTGAATTTGCTTTACACAGACTTTAATATTTTAATTTTGATATTGTAATTGATGATCCTGACTTTACTAAGTACCACTTGGAGATTATATATATAAAATATATTAAAACATATATATAGAAAGAAAGCAGGTTTAATTTCCTCATTTGTTGTTGCAGTGCACTGAACTCTGTCTGCCACTCATTCTCATTAATCAGCTGATCATGGTCAAACTTCAATCAGTCTTTTAATCACTAAAATGTCCAAAAAAGAAAGTGCAGATTACGAGTTTTCACCCACTGATTTTCCCCCTCTACAGATCACCTGACCCTCTCACCTGTCTCCTGTCAGCAGCTGCTCCTCATTCACAATCAGCCTCAGTGAGGTTATAAATAGAGGTCAGTTCTCTGCAGGCTGTTCTTCACTTTGGTGTGGTTCCCTGTGTTGTTGCCTCACGTCTGCTCAGGCTTTTATCTGCTGCTTATGTCCTGCTTTTTAACCACCTCTTTTAGCAGTGGTTGTATTTAGGTTACATTATGTTTCCACCAGGTCTCACCTGTGCCACAGGGATAAATTCCTTTGTTGTGTGGTTGAAATTGATGTCCATGTGTGGAGGGAAGGGAAGAGAACTGTGGGATGTGTGTGCAACATTATTTAGACCAGAAGCAGAAGTTTACAACAAAAGAACAAAACTGTTCAAAACCTCTGGCAAGAGTCCCTCAAAGAGTCCTGGATCAGCATCAAAAACTTTTTTCCCCTTTTGCCTTTGGCCTAACTTTCCACCAAACGTCACTGACATTTTGCAGGAAACATTACGTCTGAGTTGGGTAAAGGTTGCACCTTTTTTTACCCTCTGGGTTTTAAATTCTATCTTTGCTTTTGATGTAAACATGGCACCCTCAGCTTCAGTGCCATCTGTCTCAGGGATCAATTGTTCTCACGTCACTGACACTGAGGAGCACGGCCACAGTGCAGTTCAGTTTCCCCACTTCCACTCTGATTTCTGAAATATGAATGGCCATTTCATATTTATCTTCTTCTGTGGCAGCAGTGCAGGAAGCTGCAGGACAGAGCTGAACTGGGAGGTCCAGGGGAATAAACTTTAATTATACATGCCAGTGTCAGGGATACAGAGCGGTGAGCGGACGGAGTGATTGATTCGCCGTCAACAGGGAGGGGCGAGGGTGGGGGGGTATTGTCGGTGATGGAGGTATCCGTGGCGACGAGCAGCAGGCCCTTCATCACCTGAGAGGCAGCTGGCATTAAGGCAGCTGTCAGGGACTTTGATTTGGAGTGGGAATTACAACACACACACACACACATGCTTGCATAACACACAGTCTCACACAAATCTCCAGCTTGCATAATATACACGATACACTCACACTGTGGCTGTCCCCGCAGGCAGATGCTGCAGCAGCTCCTTGACGTGACACCACATGAATAATTTGCGAGCGGCAGTTCAGGCTGGAGGTGAAACAGAAACACAAGGCTGAAAAATCCCACGCTTCCCAAACACACCTCATGTAATGCTGATGGCGCCGTAAAAAGAGAGCGTCCCCGACACTTTGCCTGCAGGCTGGAAACTGAGGAGCTGAAAACCTGAAACACATCAAAACAAAGAGGAATGCAAACCGCTCACATCTGAACCCAGCGGCTGAAAAAAAATGATAAAAGACTAAAGTAGCTGAAAGCTGAGCGAGCAAGCTGTCACTGCTGGACGTTTGACTGCCTGGTCCTGATTGGATACACCTGCTGCAAGAAAATGCAGCGTTAAAAATATTCTGCGGTTGGTTACAGAGCCCAACATTATCCACAAATCCCCTAATGGAGAAGTGGAGAGCTTCAAAATATGATCACTGAGCTGGGTCGAATCTGAATGTAGTGGGACTGTTAGAAATATCAGATCAGGTGTATATGACACACCAAGCCGAGCTCAGGTAAAACTGGAGCTGAGAAGGATAAATAAACACTTAATGTACTTCATCCTTCATGCCTGTGGTGGTGTGGTTCAGTTGTTGTCTGTATGTGAACCTCAGCCCGGCCTCAGGAGAATGATTAGTGACGGCAGAAAGTTAGTTGAGCTCACCTGGGTTTCAGGTTAGGCCTCTGTATGTGTGGCCTGTTAGAAGCTGCAGTTCATCACCAGATATCACCATGAAACTTCACCAGTTACAAGATTTCTGACATTTTATGTTAAAATATGCAAATGATGCATTATCTAATTAAATATGAACTAATTTGCTTTAAATTTTGGCCCAGAAAACTGAACATTGGATGAAGCCAGGTTCCAAGTTCATTTTGTTAACATTCGAGTCGTGGTACCATTGAAATAATGTACTGTATCAGCACACAGTGAAAACTATATATAGTGTTAGAGTACAGTGTGGAAGTGGGACAGATTCTGTGGCTGCTTCACTTTAATAGAATCATCTTTCCTTTAGTCTTGGAGCGTTTGCTTGTGTTGGTACTTTCTCATTTTGGAAGTGTAGCTTCTCCTGCTGAAATGAGCTGAAATGACCTCCCCTCCCCTCCTCCTCCCCTCCAGCATATTGAACGATGCTATCAGAGCAGAAGTGACAGCTCGGCTCTGCTTTATTTACTTTATTTGCTGTGGTCAGAATGTGAAGCTCCTCATATTCAGCCTGATGAGAGGCTGCAGATCGGCGTGTCATCAATCAGCCGGGCTGAGCAAACATTAACACAGAGAGAGAGTTCGGCTGAGAGAGTCGCCTCATTTGCAAAGTGAATGCACTCGTGTATTTATCCTGACATGGTTTATGATTACCAACCCCACCAATACACCCCCCACCAACACACCCTCAAAGACTGATGAATGAATAATGAAACTCAGGAGGCAGCACTCAGATAAAAACAGACTGAAGAATCAAGTTCCTGGAAATTAGAAAACCCTTTAGCCTTGTAGTCTGCTTTTAGTGTGATGTGTGTTATTTAATCAAATACATTTCGTCTTTGGACTGCTTGTCATCAGCTCGGGGAAGTTCTGATGCTCATTTTTCTGTTTTCTGATGTTTCTACATCAAACGATGAATAAAATAATCTGCAGATTAACCAAACATTAACACATCAGGAGTTGCAGCCTCCTCACATTATTTGTGTTGGTATACAGTTTAATCCGTTGGTTTTCAAACAATCAAAACTCGAAACTTGGCCATCAATCGGCCTGGAGAAGATTTTCTTACATTTAACTTTTGTTCCTCTGTGGAGGATGTTTTCTCTCTTTCTGTTCTTATTTTCTCCTTCACTTCCACTTCACTGCGCATTTCTTGTGCAAACAGGTTCTTGGACATTGTTCTTTAAGTATCTGTTAGTAGCAGTTGCAGATGTAGCAGGTACAGTAATGGCACTGTACCTGCTACATCTGCCACCACCTCCCCATCACCACCATTACCTCCATGTGATTCAGCTGACAGGGTCCATCAACCACCTACTGCTTTTACTGCAGCAGCAGTTTCTACACTCTGACGATCGCGCCCTCTGTCTCCTGTAAGAGAGAGCGAGTGCTCTGATAATCACAGGGTTGGTGGTTTGATTCTCATCTGTCCGCAGGTCAAAGTTCCCTTGAGCAGGATGGTGAACTGCAAACTGCTCCCTCTGGTCAGTCTAGTCCAGTTCACTTCATGTGGATCTGTGCTTGATGAAGATGTTTCACATTGACATGGTTTAATCTCAGTAAATATTGTTATCGATCAAACTGATGATGACTCATGTCAGCTGCATGTGGGCTGCCTACAGTCGAGTTTGGATTTACTTTTGTGGTGTCAGATAAATGACCAAAGGTGAAGTTGATGGCGCCTGCGGTGAAAATCAGTTTCTTTAATAAATATGAACAGTTGCAGACCGAGCTCTCGTGGAGTGTGTTGATTCTAATAGTTGACCTTGTCTTCAACGCTTTGATCTTGTCTTTTGGTTTCTTTCACTTTGCTTTCATGAATCAGACATGAAGCATCTCCTGTCAATATCGATCTCACTGAAAAGAGGAAAAAACATCACATGTAAGCTCTTTTCCATGAAATTAACATGGTGTTTGAGCAGCTTTTCTCTCGTCCTCTCAGGACACCACCGCTGCGTCTGAGCGCCGCTACCAGCAGTAATGGAAACACTGAATATTGATGCTGTTATTATTCAAGGACATGTGGACACGCAAGCCTCCGTTTGTAAAATTGGTCTCGCTTTTGATGTGAATTGATAGACTGTGGACCTGGTATTGGTGCTGCAGCTCGGGAGCAGCTGCATTTCATATAATGGCCTTTTTTTTTTTTGCTATATACATACAGTATGTATAGTGCTTATATATGAGGTTCAGGCACTTTTGCATAGAAAAGAGAACAGCCCCATAAATTACCTGGGAGGAAGTGATTCCCTCCTGTGATTTCCTGCTATGCTTTTTCTTGCTTTTTTTTTTTTTTTTATAATTCACATGAAAAATAAAAAATGATGTATGAAATAATAGAATGTTTTCAAAGTCATTTATAAGAAAACAAATCAGAAAAGCACTGGGTAAGAAAATATTTGATTTTAATAGGAATATTCCTGTTAACCAGGTGTGTGTATGTGGGCTTGTTTTACTGTATCTGTGGGGACTAAGATGCTGGACCAGTTGTGATTGTTTATGTCAGTGATGGGTACCTGCAACATCATCAAGTGATGCAGATGCAAAACCCCTGTAAAGCTCTGACAGTGGGAGCTGTTGGTGGAATCATCACACTGCATTTCAATCAGTGACAGAAATACATCTTTTCCTTGCAAGCTTTTGTTGTGTGTGTGCTCAGACGGTCAGTGGAGGCCAAACACACAGGTACAGTCAGTACTTTGGTTTATTACTATTTACATACAAATCTAATGAGTCCAACCAGCCTCAGTTGTTCTTTGTGTCTACTGCTGATTAACAGATGTTCAAACATTGATTTGATGTAGGCTCACTGCACTTGATTGATTGATTGATTGATTGATTGATGAAAACTATTCACTTTACTTTTAGTGCCTACAGTTTAGTAGTGTGTATATATTAATAAATAAAACAAAAAAATCACCTCCCTGTTCCTTTTTCAACCGTGGAGTGATAAAATAATAATAATAATAATAATAAAAGGTGGTAATGATGATAATGAATGAAGGACCTTAGATACATGTGATTAATATGGGCATTATTGAATGAAGAAGTTCCTACTCTCAGGATCCCAGCTGCTGAGGTTGTGGGTTATTTTCCTAAAAGGCTGCGAGAACATCAGTTTTGATTTGTTTACTCCTTTTTAGAATTTAATGATAAACACAAGACTTGAATTTAGCCTTTCAAAATATTGATTCAAGTGGATAAAACTACATTTATTTAGTTTGCTACAGACAGATCAGCTAACAGAGAGCTGGTTCAGCTCAGTGAGAGTGAGGAGGCAGGGAAGGAGATGAACGAGGGAAGAAACAATCTTGGTAGGAAAAGATGAGGCAGGGATGGGGGGGGGCAGAGTAACTGAGGAAGGGGTAAGGAAATAAATATAAGTAAAGAAAGAGAAAGATGTCAGGGGAGGAGATAAAGGTCACGAATAAGGAAATAGATGTGCAACTAAGGAATGAAGGAGGGCAGTATGAAAGGAAAAGGATGGAAGGAGAAACAGGAAAGTAAACATGGATGTGGGAAGGAGAAAAGGGGGAAGGGACGGACATAACGAAGTAGGAAAGGAATGAAGGTAGTATGTAAATGAAAATAGGAGGAAGGGATGGAAAGAAGGAAGTGAGGAGAGGAAAAAGGGAGGTGAAGAAGGAAAGAAACAGGTGGGCGGGAGAAAAACAAACAAAGGTGAGGTAGGAAAGTAAAGAAGGACAAAGTAGGAGGAAAAAAGATGTTAATGAGGAGGTAGGAAAGATAAAGAGGACGGAGAATAGAGAGGAAAGTGGTAACGTTGAAGAGAAGCATCGGGGGCCTGAGAGGTTGAGCTGCTCCTCAGTGTCTCTGAATTGAACTCTCTGAAATCCATCCTGGTGCAATTTACAGCTCTAACCAGAGACGAGTCGATTTCAGGGCGGCTCCACTATGTGACGAGACATGTAATTATCTGCAGCTACTGCATGTACAAACAAATTTTCACTTTTATAATCTTATTAGGAGATTAGAAGGGCTCGGCAATGGGCTTAGGCACGGCTGTCTGCTGAGGGGCCAAGAAAAAAAAACTTATTTACCTCTTAATGGATTTTATTTTCACTTTTCTCTCTGAAAAATCAGTTTGGAGACGTCCTTAAGCAACCTGTTTAGCTGGCGAGCGCACAATGTCCTCAACACACACGCATTGTCACACACATATATGCTTTAGCCTAAAGTCTATCAACAGAAAACAACAAAAAGACAAGGTAGGATGAAGTTTGTTGCCTCGATGAATTCAAATAACAATCCAATCACACAGTGCGGAGAAAAAACAGGCGTCAGAAAGCGTTTTGTGTGTCATTTTGAAAATAATCCCATTAAAACAGCAATTTGTTTCACTTCCAACAGCATGTTTGTTATTGTGCTGCAATAATGTAGCGCAGGAAGAGAAAAGGCAACAACAGAGAAAAGAAGAGGCATGAAAAGACACAACGGAGTGAGAGGAGGAGGAGGAGGAGGAGGAGGAGAGGAAGGAGGAACATAAGGTGGAAGAGGAGGAGATGATGGGACTGTGGATTCATGCTAATTTTCTTCTTGCTTTTTGTGTGCCCCCCAGAAACCAGTTAGGTTTGTCATTCTCACAGGATGATTCTGATTCATTACAACATGAGTCTTACTGAGCTCACAGCTGAATTCTGGGAGCACTGAGGTGACATCCTTCAGAGTCTGACAGGGCAGAAAACACCAGCGGTCAGATGAAGCTTTGAAACTGCATCACTACGACATTAATTTTACACCAGTGAGGACAGACGTGTTGGTGTACATTTTGTGAACTGAAGGTGTGTATGTACAGTATGTATGTTTCACTCAGGTGCTGCATGTGAACAGATGGTCCGGTCTATTTTTGTTGATGCTGTTTAACCTTTTCGCAAAATAAATGAAAACAGACGGAGCCATCTGTCAGCAGCTTCGACACCACCGACTCCGTCACTAAAAACACCAAAAAATAAAATCCAACATTCTCATCATCACAGGTACAGACGTCAGCTGCTGGAGGGAAACTGTAAGCACAACCACAACTTTACTTATTTCACTGTGTGGAGTAAAAATAACGTGTTCTGAGGTATGAAACTGTTTTTTGAACAGGTTTTCAAGAAAAAAGACATTGCATCCAGAAATGAAAGCAGCTTATTTGTCCAGACATTGTTTGTTTCAGTCAAGGAACTAAGACTCAGACGGTACAGTTTCACGAGTCTCTGAAACTCTGTTCTTCAAAAACATGACAAAGTTTCTCCAAGGACCTGCTGTGTTTTAGATTTTCATAAACTTTTTTTGCCAAGTACAGCAGCTCATTCCTGTAACTGTAATGTAGTTCTCAAAGCAAAGTCTCAAAAGTTGAATTAGTAATTTTTATCATCTTGTTTCTCAGTGGAGCAGGAGCACAGGGTGGAAAATGATGACTTAAAGAAGGGAAGATGGAAGATGAGCTGGTGGTGGATCTACAGCAGGAAGCTACATACAGTAGTTACAAATCTCCAGTATCTGGGCTGCCATCATTAAAGATGAATTTATTGCCCTGAGGAGTGAGGAGGCCTCCCAGAGGACGCTCGAGCTCAGAAACACCAGAGCACCACATGAGTCTTCAGCCACAAAGACAAACAATTCCTCACATAGAATTAACTGTTCAAACCTGGATGTAAAAAATCAGATTACAGTGAGCGCAGCTGAACCTCTGCGTCATCCATCAACATAATGAGTCAGATCCAGAGAAGAGCTTTACTTTAACTGTGTGAAAATATTTTCCCTCCTCATCAGCTGACAACATAACAACGCCAATTACAGCCAAAAAAACCCAAACATGCTGCTTCTTTTCTGATTTCTTTAAAACTCATTAATCGCAGGTCTTTTCCCTCTGAGACACATTTTCCAGATCAGAACGTCATCTGTAAACCGTGGCTGCAGGTTATTCACCACTGACAAAATCAAAAGTTTGTGCAGCAGCTTAATTTGAGGTCGTGAGCTCTTTAAAACGTCTGCTGGAGGGAAAGTTTGACTTATGAGGTAAATCATCAATTTATCCTTAATACTGGTCCCTTTACAGGACGTTAAGATCAGGAGGTATGGGGACAGATGGTGGGAGGATGGGAAGGAAAGAAGAGGGGAGGAAAGGAAAGGAACTGATGAAGAACAGGGGGAGGCAGAGAAATAAAATGAGAAGGAAAGAAAACAAAGAGGTGTATTAAAGGAACGATAAAGATGGAAAAGGAGAGGAGATGGAATGGGGTGAAAGAAGGGAAGGGAAGGTGGTATGAAAGTATAAGAGGAGGGCGAGGACTTCCATAGTATCTGATAAAGTCATAAAAGAAAGAAAGAGAAAGAAAAGGCAGGGAAGAAAGAAAGATGCAGGGAAAAGGAAGAGCTAATGGAATTAAGGAGGTAAAGGAGAAAACATGGCAGATCCAATCACATGTTTTGAATTGCTGTGGTGGGTGTGGTTTGATCCAGAACACACTTGTCATAAAGATTATTACTAACAAGGCAAAAACAGTTTTTCATATCATGACATAAAAAATAATAGTTCTCCTAGAGATGTGTTTGCTTCAGTGGGAATGTGATTGTGTGTTGGGGGTTGGGGTGGAGTAGGGGGGGTGTTTCTGGGGGATCTCCGGCCCCCGTCGCCGATTATCAGCCCTCCTTCAGATCAGCCGAGAGTAATTTGATTATTATGACGTCCCCAGGGTTTTTCCAGCGATCACTGATTTACTTAAAGGAAAGAAAAAGAGAGAGAGAGGAGAAAAAAAGATTTCCATTTCTTTCTCCCTGAAGGAGGCGTTCAGTCTAATCTGATAACGAGCAGGACGAACCCCTGCCTGATGATCACAGGAGCCGCTCCAATAAATGCTGAGATGAGATGAGGTCTGACGGCACTGTGACATGATTTACATGTAATGTGTAAAGTCACATTAACTGCTGAATATCACTCAGTACCACTGGTTTTTGCTGTTTTAGGCACTGAACTGTCGGTGGTAGAGATTTTTATCACATCGGACCAGTTTTAGATTGATTTCCTTCCTTCCTTCCAGACAGCTGCTGGTTCAGTTCATTCCTATGAAAATCACCTTGCACAGACATGAGACTCGCTGCACATAGATAATCCATCAGAGCGTATGTTCAGGGATTCCCCAACATCTGAGATTTGAGAGAACACAATGAATTCACAGATTCACAACACTGAGGGTCTGAAGTTTAAATGGAGAACAAACAACATCTTGATGATTCTTATAAAAGCCTTGAAATGAGTGAAGCTGAAGAGCCGACAGTAAAGGTCACAGGGTCATTTAAATGAATGGGACTTTGTATATCTTGGTTCAGGTGACAACAAGCTACTCAAGATAAAACTTCGAATCATGAATTTAAGTCTGTAACTTTTGAAAGGTCAAATGGAATAAAAGGTTTTCACAGGCTGGACTAGTTCTCAAGATGATGAGCAAGCTGATCTTTGGTTTAGAGCTGCGTTGTTTCATTTAGGTTCTCTCTAAAAGAAGCTGATCTCAGAACAGCTAAAGGCCTGGTTCTGTCAGAAGCATTAGCAAAGCTCCAGGAAACAAAATCCTGGAAACAAAAACCACTGGGCTGAATACCAAAATGCCAAGGGTTCGTGTGTGTGCATGTGTGTGCAAAACCAGGAGTTTGATGTCTGGACAAGGCCGTAGTTTGATCAAGACCAAGAAGCTTTGACAGTAAACTTTGTCCTTAAGCATTTTCCTGCGACTGCTACCAAGCGGGGGGGGTGGGGGGCGGGTTGTTGGGGCCCCTCAGGGTCCTACAGGCGCAGAAATGAAGTGCACCCTTGGCCAAGCACTGATTAGTATTTGACGATGGCCGTCTCCCTGGGGTGGTTTTAGACGGCTGACCCAGTTCAGCATCGATGGCCGGCAGAGACAGTCGGTCCTCTGGCTTTAAAAGAATCTCATTGTCTCAGTCGGACAGTGTCGGCTCTCCTCAAAAACATCTCAATCCTGGGAGCAGCTGGAACACGAGGCCACAGTGGATTGTGGTTTAGAGAGTGTGAGGTCAGCGCTGAAATACTATTTGCAGCTCCCTGGCAACACTCTCTGTTTGTGCTTTTGACAAATGATGATGTACTTCCACCTTTTGATTTTTTCCTCTGAAATTGCTTTTGGTAATTTGGGACTGACAGTAGCTGTACATTCTGTGTATGTATTTATGGATGGAGAGCTTCTCTCAGTGCAGAACATTCAGTTCTCAGAAAACAAGAATAAATGATCATCATATACAGACGGGAAAAAACAGTAAATGAACAACATGTGTAATAATACAATTGAAAGGAAAGATTTTGACGGGAATAAGAATAAAATAACAGAATGTTCACACTACACTCAATGTTTCACCACTTTTAGACAAATCTAATGAACAATTCAACTTAAGCTGCAGGACCTTCAGTTCACTCCCAGTGTGAATACATCATCATCTAGTCTACAGTCATAAAATTCACAGAGACTAAGGCTGTGGCAAACCACCAGCTGGTCCAGTTTCTATCATGTAAATAAGCTACTTGTCATCACTGCCTACAGGCTACGTGTGCACCGGTGCAGCATCTGTGCACATCTGTGGACTGTAAGCGTCTGCAGCAGGGGTCAGCAGTTAAACAGTTCGGTTCAGCATTGTTCAGTGGGAGGCCAGCATCATCTCAACCCAGTACTGTGTGTAGTCAATGTTTATAAAAGTTGATTTATTGTTGTATCTGAGGGCAGATGTCATTTTTCCACTGACACAGCTACAGCAGCCACGACTTCTACTCCTGGAACCACAGGAGCCAAAATGAATTCCTCTTTAATAAAACAAGACTGGAAAGGCTCAGGAGAGATTTAATGCCAAAAAATATGTAACAATAGGTTTTTACATTGAGTAAGAAAAGTGATCTGCTGTCTGCTCTGACCTGTCATAGACAAGAATGTCAAGAAAATAGCAGACACAAGAAGGAATAGACGAGGACCAAGTGGACTGATCTGATCATAATGTCTAAACTTCATCACGTGAAGTGAACTCACAGGATGATGGTGATCGTCCGTGTGACTGAAGCGCTTCGTGTTTGTCTCCATATGCTCCTCATGCATGGATCTGATGTGAATGTGCATGAATGCCTCATCAGCTCTAATACAATTGCTTCTGTTAGCATTGTTCTCCCATTGTGGGTTTCCCAGCTCGTCCTGTACACACGCCACACAGACCTCCTCCCCCTGTGGGTTTCTGGGTAACGTTACTGTCTGGGTGGAAACCAGGCGTTTGGCTGTTTGGGCTGTAGAGTAAGTAATCATGTTTTCTGTAAATATATCACTTGATTTGGTTTGATTTTACATATCGACGGATTTCTTTGTTTTTTTGAGACTGAGGATCCCCCTTGGTTACATTCATTTACAGTATACAGTATACTGCTGAGGGTATGACCTCTGATATGAATCCTGAAAATCCAAAGTATTCTTTAGTTCAGCTGGAGACAAAACTTAACAGAGTTTAACTTCAGGTAAACTTAGGATTTAAGAACCTTTTCATTCTCAGCTGGTTTTGTTGTCAGAGCGTTTCAACCTGGACGACAGTCGTGTTTATTCACAGTCCTACAAAGTCTGCAGAACAGTGAATTCATGTACCGCGTCCTCTCATCATATTTACCCAGGCTGTGTTTGCTAACAGTGCTAAGCTAACCACACATGATAACACACACACACACACACTGATTCCAGTCTCCACTGAATCAGTCAATCGGATCAGACGCCACAACAACAAAACGCAGCGAAACGGAAACAGACATGCAAAGCATTTTAAAGCAGCTCTGTCTTCATTTCCACTGAGTCCTCTGATAGAATCTCTGCAGCTGTCTGTGTCCACTGGAGGACTGCAGCCGTCTGCATCACTTATCCACAACCTCTAAAGGTTTAATAGTGCACATGTGAGATGTTTGAGTGTTCTGTGGTTGTTTCTGTGGCACTGAGCACCAAAAAGTCTCAGCTACTGAGATGATGCTACTGATGCTCAGTGTTTGATCAGAATTTTAGTCTTGTTTAGCAGTTATTCAGTTCAAGAGTTTTAAGTTTCTATAAATCAACTTCTAGTAACTTGAACACTTGCTGTTTTTGTCTGTGGCACAGGGAGATGTCGTCCCCTTTCTTAATTCTGCTGACAAAGCTCTGATCGGCTCAATTGTTCTGCCAACTGTGGAAACAGCTGCTGATGAACACAAGTGATTCAGAGGTCTGGTACCGGGCTAACTGATGCCTGACATAATGCTGAGAACATGTTGCATTTGTGTGACACCACTGTGCAATAGTTTGTATATCAGATGTAAGTGGGAAGAAGAAATCCTGAAACGTGATTTCCATTTTATATAATTTAGGCTGACGACATCATAGCATAACAAGAATTATGATTAAAGCTTTCACCAAAAGAAAAAAAAAACAGGCATGTCCATGCAAGATGAGGAAATCAGTTGAATTAGAATCAAGGGAATTGAAATGCTGGTGTAATGTGATGTCTGTGGCCGTCACCAAGACTGAGAGACAAGCCCAGACGGGCCACAGGAGAACTCCTCGTGTCCTGGACAGCTGATTGGCTGAGGGTGTCAGGCCAGTGTTAAAAATACTGAGGTAAATGTGTAAATCAGAACACAAACAGTCACTCAGACCTGCAGACCTTCAACCCTCACCTGCTTTTAACCTGATGGTATGATCTCTTCCTGTCAACACGTGACCGGTGGAGAAAAAATGGAGCAGGTGAGAGAGGAGAGAAGGAGAGAAAGAAAACAGGTGGAAGTGATAGGGAGTGCACCAAAAAGCAAAAAGATTTGGAGGAAAGTGCAGCTAAATGCTGCGAAATTACAGAGATGTGGTTAGTGTTTTAAAAAAAGAGAGAAACAAGCATGCTATTGGCTGCTCTCAGCGTGAATCACCACTTTCCTCCCTGAGCTGAATCTATGTTTCAAAGAAACTTAAAATGGCGGGAACACTTAATTATGCAAGCAGCAGATAAGTACACATAGAGATAATATTGAAAATAAAGAGCTTCTCTGTCAGATGGAAGTATCTGCAGTGTTTCAGAGCTTCTGGTCACAGCCCTGAGGAGAAACCAGCTGCAAAACCAACACTGTAAAAGTGCACAAACATTAAAATTACAGCATATGTCGTCTGTTGTGAATGTGTGGAAATGAGTTTGGGTTGATGTTAGTTATTATCCAGAGAGATCTGTACCCCTGAGAAAGCTCAAATTATTCCATCAAAAATAAATGAAATCTGTATAATATTGGTGATGGTTTGATAGTTTTCAGTCACGTCTTTCAGCCTTTTCTCTGTTTAAAATGATTAAATGAAATCTCTGGTTCCGGGCCTGTTGGTCAGGATCTCGTGCTGAGGGACATTAGTTTGACCTTTTTATAGAATAAACATTTAATAATAAAAACTAGAACCTGTTCTGTTGTGTGGTGTTGTCCAGCTGTGTCTCTCTTGTTCTTACACTGACAGAGAGTGTGTGTGTATCAGGGTAGCAGGTGGTGCAGTGAGTGTCTTGGTGTTGTTGGCTGGCCTCTGCCTCCTCCTTTGCCTAGGTTCATCACTACACCCCCCCCCCCCCCCCCCCCCCACCCCCCCCGAGTCACCGTGGGTCAGGCAGGTTTAATCACTTGCAGCTGGGTTCGCTGGCTGAAGCATCTCTGAAGCTTCGAGCTCGTCCTCCTCAGAACGTCAGGACGGTTTAGTGTTCTGCAGCTCAGTTCTGGTGTCAGTGCTTTTATAATAACAGACAGTGGACAGATGACAGGAAGTCAGGTGAGCAGAATTCATAACAGAAGATTTAACTTGTACATGTCGGATGAACTGGTCTTCACCCTGAGGTGTCCGCCCTGTAGGATCAGCACCATGATCACACTTTGCAATTTGGCTGTTAAAAGTCCTCCACTGATTTACTGTTGCAATTCTATAACATTGTTGGACTCACCGTGAACAGTTGATAAAATCGACCCAAATCGATGCAGCAGAAGAAGAGTGTCTGTTTTTAATCCACATTCTCTGTTTCCTTTTCAAAAATTGGCAACTACATTCTCCACAGTGCAGCTCAGACAGTTCAGACAGATTCAGCAGAGACGAGCTACAGCACAAAGTGTGTTACTGTGGAATGGGAAACATGGAACTGTGTCCAAGTGAAACTGTAATCACTAAGTGACCAAGACTTTCCCCTTTTACTGAACATGATGATGATGAGTGTCGATGTTATGATATTATGTCAACTACTGCTGGATGCATCTTTAACTGTGTGTGTGTAGTAGTGGTGGGGGATTATTACATAACTCATCACTGCCAATCACTGCACCCTGCAGCTCGGTGATCAATTCAACACCTCCCCTCAATTATTCAGCCCACCTCCCTCACAGCAGGTCGCAGTGAGAGCACGTCATCAGGCTTCCCGCCGCCGCTCCCTCTCCACTCTGCCATGCGGTCATTAACCCAGGTGCCGAACTGGAAAACTACAGAGAGGGACGGGAGAGAGGAAGGAGTCACCACAGGGAAGCGTGGGGGGCGGGGGGGCTTCAGCACCCTGGGGATCCTGTTTCCGGTCCCCTTCCCCTCAACGCCTCCCTGTCGCATCCCCAGGCCCAATCACAGCCTCCTGAATTATTCAGCGTGTTCATCAGATGTAATCAGATTATTCACCGGCTACTGAAATATGAATAATGAAGAAGCAGAGCAGCGGCCATTTCCATATTCTACCCCGTCTCTGAGTTTGCCCACAGATGAGGACAGATGGACAAACAGATACATGGACGAACTGACGGAGCAGTGACGAATGACGCCTCCTTCGTCTGCCAAAGGATATGGCCAGAAGTATGTAGACACTGCTGTCCACATCTTCAAGTGTGTTTTTGGTCTGGGTGTGAGTTTCCTGTTTGTATCCACAATGTAAGACTGAGAATATAACATCAGAACACAGTCATCATTTTAGATTTTGAAGGTATGTGTGTTTCTCTTTTAACTGAGCCACAGTGTTCCTCTGCTCTTTGTTGGGCTGTACACACTCCTTTATTATCCTCTCATTTATTTCTCTTCATCCTTTTCCACTTTATTCCCAATTTCTTCCTCCATGAGCCCCACTTCTCTTCATTTCTCTTTATTCTCCAGCCCTTTCTTTCACTCACTTCTCTGTCTTTTTATGCATTCTTTGTAGGTATCCACCTCTCTCCCTGGTTAACATTCAAAGCAGCGTCTGAATAATTCCCATTGAAATAATTGATTTTCTCTCTTGTTTTTTTGCCGGACTACTCGGTAAATAATGGATGGCTTCATCATCAGGGACTCCCGGACCCTGGAGGCTGAGTGACGGCTGTTACTAATAAAAGACACACACGGCCACGCCACACACACACACATACCTGCACTTCTTAGCAGGGTGGGGCTTTGCATTTCTGTATGACACAGATGGAGGAGATGAGGAGAGGACATGAGATAATGGACCTGGAATAAAAAGCAGATTCCAGGACAGCTGCAGGAAAAAGGAAATTAGAGATAAGTGATACCATGATTCTTTTTGTGAGCCTGGGTTGTTAAAGGTTAATTACTTTTTTTCCCTTTAGCCTGAAACTGCAATTACATGTTCAAACTTCTGCAAAGACGACAAAGTATCCACTGTTATGTTTCACCTTTTTGTTGTGAGTACATAGATAATATATTGTATACATAAAAGCTGAGTACAAAGGAGGAGTGCAAACAGTGGCACCCAACAGGGAAAAATCCAACACAAATGTCTTGAAGCAACAAAATGTAACCTCGTCGATCAACAGCCATGAATGGTATTTAACTCAGGTGAGTCTGAGTGGTCAGGTAGTTTTCAAACAGTACAGAAAACAAAGTGTTGAGTCTTGAGACCTGTGAGAATTTAAACATAAAATGTGGTTTAAATGTTACTTTACTACTTTTCTCTGCAATTAATTATATGATGCTCATCACCAACGCATTCGTCACTCCAGAGGTTGCAGATCTTCTGCTCTCCATACAGCCCTTTATATCTCGGGGATTCTGGTGTTATTCAACCTGAAGTCAGTGATAAAGTTCTGCCATGAGGGAGCTGAAAGAAACTGTCTCCTCCAACTCCTGAGAAACATCTGGCTTTTTAATTGTTAGATGTTCCACTGTCTTCACGAGCTGGTCTCTAATCTCTCTTTTTTGGGGGGGAAATGATGGAATTTACCTGAATGAGTTTTCTGTGTGGTTCTTGAGACTGAGGGATTGTTGTGTTCAGTGTGTAGGGTTTAAGTGTGTTTCCATCCTTTGTTGAGAGTTTACTGAGAAGAGAAAAGAACACTGAGACAATCTGACTTCAGACAAAATCTTAAATGCCATGAGAGAGACCTGGTGGACAAGCAAAAGTAAAATATACAGAAACCCTCACTTCAAATTTCCAAACATAGATTCACATCACGATGGAGAAGAACCTCATCTGACTCTGTGAGACAAATATACAAACAGTTTGATAAGACACAACCTCAATATTAAGCAGAATGTGAAACACTGTCTGTATACAGGTGAGTTGACGCCGTCCTAAAACCTTAAATTTCCTTTTTATCCCCCCACACCTGCATTCAGTCGCTGTAATCTTGCTTCCAGCTTTAGTATTCAGTTTATTTTTGTGGAGACTTACTTGCCTTTTTCTTTTCTCAAACCCTTTGAACAACTTTTGAAAAGCAAACCCAGTCGTCAGTGCGACTTACCACCATCACTCCAACAAAAGACGTCCGGATCCAGCTGAAAGATTTGACTGAGCAGACGCTGCATTGCTTCAAAAAGCCATAAAACATTTAATGGGACTCATTCTGAACATCATTCAGGTTACATGACTTATGTTCTCTCTCCTCTGCTGTAAGTCTATTAAAAGGAAAAAGCCAGGGGAAGAGTTTAGCATGACGTGACCTCTGACCCTTCAATTAGGTCACAGATAACATGAGGTTTGGGGGAGTTGTCATCTTTAATGACACTGAATGTCCTTTACTTTTTATCCTCAGCCCGTGTCTGTTGTGTAACTTTTGCTTTAATCAAGTCAATCCTCCATGTCAGTCTGCTGCAGCAGGGCACCGCTGCCTCACATCACCATCACTGCTTGTTTGGATATTTTTCACATCAAAACATGTTTTTCTGTCAGCAGGCCTGTGGATGAATTCACAATCAGAAAGTGGCGCCTGAGTATCAGGACTGACCTCACCTGGTCAGGGGACCCTGGTGAGCTCTAACTGCCAACAGATTAATGACAGTCAACTGTGTTTGTAGAGTTGTATTTGTGTGAAGTTAGTTTGATTTGAATTCACCCCGAGCAGCTGACTGAGAGCTCCTCCGCTGATGATGATGGATCTCTCTATAAAAGAAGTGTATCCACGCTTGGCAATTAAACACCCAGCACATCCTCTGAAGGAACAGCAGCCTGGAACACAAAGTACCAATGTGTCAAGTCTGAATGCCAGTAGGTCAGAGGTCAGCACTATAATGTGGGTGAGCAATTACTGATGAATGAAGTCTCAGCGTGTGTGTCCCTCAGGTCAGAGGCACGCAGTGGGACTTCACGTTGCAGCCGAATGCAGAGAGGAAAAACATCCACGTGCTGTTTTCACCTCTGTTATTATCTGTCTGAACGGGCAGGTAGAGAACATTTCAGCTTTTATCAGGAGTGAATCAGCCTGTTCAGCTGATAGAGTCAAGCTAACTGGATCCTGTTGTGTGACCTGACCTGTTCACACCAATAAACACTCAACTCCACAAACCATTCAACCTTCAGTCTCTAACACACAGGCTCTGTGACTGTAGCAATAATCGTCAACTGTCTGCTCATTCACTCGTCCCTGTATTAGTGGACCTCAGCACGAAGTAGCTGAAATATAAATAAAGGTTGTACGATGTTTTGTAACACACTTTGAGGTTGAGGTTTTCACTTAATATCATTGAAGGCCTCCGTCCCACCACAGAGCACAAAACATAACCACACGAATGTTTTAATCACCATAATGACAAAACACAGGGAAACAAAACACTGGTGCCATCTCAGGTAGGAAGAAGAATGAGAGGTATTTATCAGACAAAAAGCTCAGTAACATTTAACACAGCTGGTCTCTGTCACTTCACATCTGTCAAAGGCAAAAGATTGTGTTTGGATTTTTAGCAAAATACAGGATCAGTGCTGTGGACACTGTTATTTTGTTCCACTGTGGGAATTTTAGAGCAGCATATACACAGTGCACATAGTACACTGAGACGCTCTATATGATGCACTAGGCAGCATATAGAGAAAACAGAGCTCAGGTAACTACACACACACACACACACACACACACACACACACCTGGATACTTTAAATCCATCCCAAACAAACGGAGGGATTGATGGTTATCAATGTTAAATCAATATTTACACAATGTTGTGTTTTGGTTTTGTCTCAGTTGTGGGTAAACAGATCAGTACTGTACTGGTGTGTGTGTGTGTGTGTGTGTGCCACAGTGTTTCTCACGCGTGTCAAAGCTGAAACTTGTCGGCTGTCTGTAAACACACTGCAAATCACAAACACACACACACGCTCAAACATGAAACATCTACATGCAGTGCTCACCTTATCAGCTTTCTCAATACACACACACACACTTGCACGCACAAACACACACACACAGGAAGTGCTGCAGTGTGTCTTTGATGTGTTGGAGAACAAGTACTTCACTGCCCGCCTGGAAAAACGGAACGAATCAGAGGATTAGGGAGGCCTGGGAGACACTGCAGGGCGCGTGTGTGTTTATTGTGCGTGCATAGCATGTGTGCATGTGTGTTTGTTGTGTGTGTGTGCATGTGTAGTCTGGGGGGGTCACGCTATGTTTGGTGCCCTGATTGCTGATCCACTTCCTCTTCATCAAAGAGACGAGGAAGAGGAAGAGTGACGCCTCTGGAGCCTGGAGCCGGCCGCGAAATTCAGGGGGAGTTGGAGATGTGACAGTGTGATGAGTTGTGTGTGTGTTTGTGTGTGTGTTGGTGGGGGGGTAGGGAGTGGGGGGATCACAGGCACATTCTGACAATTAGAGAGAAGGAGGGTGGGTCACTTCCTGTTGATACTGAAGAAAACATAACTCTGTTTTTCACAAGAATCTTCAGGATTTATTTTCCCTCTGGACTCTCTGCCTTTGTCAACTTCTTCCTGTCAGGTCTGGGGGCGGGGGGGTGGGTGGGGGGGTGTTCAGGATCCTCGAGGTGTGTTAACAGCCAGACAAGTGTGTAATCCTTCAGCGACATCCAGGAGGGTTTCACACGAGAGCAGCCGAGCTCTTCAAAACGAGTCTAAATACACAGAAAAGAGGCTTCGACAGGCAGATGGCTCTGATTGGAAATCTAGTTTGAAATGAAAATACATCTTACTGTGCAGTGATGCAGACAGTCTCTATCTCTGTCTCTGTATGTCTTTGATAATCCCTGTGTGCACGAAGCGCCGCTCATCACTTGCTGTCAGTTTATTAATAAAGTTTGAGTTTCAAGTTTTAAGTTTCTTGTCATGTACGTAAGAAGCAGTGTATTCCATGCAGCACAAAAGTAGTCAAAATAATCACATCATTTTACACAAATCATTCCTCATACCTATACAACCTCACCAAAATGATTTAATGTGACTCTACGAGAAACCAACAAATTCACCAAGAACCAAGTGCGTGAGTCCAAATACTTTTGGACATGTAGCGTTCTTCTATGGAACAAAATAGAAATGGAGAGAGAGAAATTTGGCCTGGTGCTGGTTCTAGAGGAAAGGTCAGGGGGTCACCAAAATGATTTAAATCCACCCTCTGTGGACCGGAGATTTTCAGCTGCAAACCAAAGTGTTAGAGCAACTTAACTGAGAACACAGCAGCAGTGTGTTCACGTGTGCAGCAGGAATACAGAGCAGAGCGGAGCGCAGCGTTCATTAGGCTGAAGCTAGTTCTGTCAGTTTGCTACAGGGCATGTTTAGCCTCACCAAACTGATCCTGTTTTGTCTGTCGCTGATGTTAAGCCTCTGTTATTGCAGCCGGGGGGGTTTAATTAAATCAAGGGCTCTTCACACCATTGTTATGCATAATCAAAGTATTTGAATTAAATAAGAGAGCTTTTTCCATTCACTGTCCATCTCAGCTCCACTGTAGATTACATGACTGCAGGTGAAGCTGCAGAAACACACTCACCACCAACAGCATACAGATCAGTGTGTGTGTGTGTGTGTGTGTGTGTGTTGATTGTTTCCAGGCGACTCTGGAGACAATTAAAGGAGAGTTGGGTGCGCTCTGCGTGTATATCCTTTCAATCCTGTCATCTACCTTTAGCTGTTTCTCAGGCTAATGAGTGCTAGTTAGAAAGCTTTGCTCTAACACACTGAAACCTGGAAACAGTGATGACACTGGCAAACACAATGAGCCAAAAGCTAAATTGTGTACATACATTTATGACAACCTCATGACTGACCTGTTATGATTAATAATAGGACAGGTAACTTTTCTGATACCTCTGCTGGTAGGATATGGATATTACATGGATATTTCAGGCCAGTAGTCCTAACCTCTCACCTGATGAAGACAGTGAAGAGGATCATCCTGAGCCACCTCCGTCACCTAGTGAGTGATGCGATGGATCCCTGCAGTTTGCATACAGACCTGGCATTGATGTGGAAGACACTGTCATCTACCTGCTGCACAGATGCCTTTCACACCTGGAGAACACTGCGAGCACTGTGAGGGTCACCTTCTTCAACTTCTCCAGTGCTTTCAACACCATCCAACGTCTCTGCTCAGGAGGAAGCTGGAAGGAGCTGTGTGAGGCTTCGTGACTGTGTGTCTGATGTGGTGGTCTGCAGCATGGGGGCCCTGCAGGGTACAGTACTGTCCCCCTTCCTCTTCACCCAGTACACATCAGACTTCAGACACAACACTGACAGCTGCCACCTCCAGAAGTTCTCCAATGACACAGCCATTGTTGGGTCTCTCAGGGGAACGATCTGGAGTATAGGGAGGTCATCACCAACTTTGTCGACTGGTGCGGTAAGAACAATCTGCACATAAACCCCAGCAAGACGAAGGAGGTGGTGATCGACTTCAGCAGGAAGTCAGTTCCCACTGCACTGGTGAACATCCAGGGTTTGGACATTGAGATCGTGGAAGAGTACAAATACCTGGGTGTTTACCTCAACAATAAACTGGACTGATCTCATAACACCAACGCCCTGTACAAGAAGGGCCAGAGTCGTCTCCACCTGCTGAGAAGACTGAGGTCCTTCAAAATGTGCAGGTCACTGCTAAAGACCTTTTATGACTCTGTGGTGGCCTCTGCCATCTTTTATGCAGTGGTCTGTTGGAGCAGTGGATCCTCAGAGAGAGACAGGAAGAGACTGAATAGGCTGGTCAGACGGGCCAGCTCTGTCCTGGACTGCTCTCTGGACTCCACTGAGGAGGTGGGTGAGAGGCGGAGGTTGGCCAAGCTGACATCCATCATGAACAACCCCTCCCACCCCCTGCATGAGACTGTGGGTGACCTGAGCAGCTCCTTCAGTAAAACACTGCTGGATCCACAGTGCAAGAAGGAGCGCTACCTCAGGTTATTCATTCCAACAGAGAATCAGACTGTACAACACCAGACTGACCCAACAATAAACCTGAAACTCTGGACTCCACTTTCTGGTCACTTTATTTGCACATATTTTCATCTACCTCAACGATTATCACCATTTTTCCTATATTACGACTGCACATTTCACAACTGCACATTTTCTGTTTATTACAGAGACTTTTTTAATGCTGATTGCTGCACTTTAACTTTTTACCCTTTTTTACCCTTCTGTGCCTTTCTTATATTATATTTTTATTTTTTATTTTTCTATATTAAGTCTTTTTTCTTGCTGCTGTAACATGTAAATTTCCCACAAGTGGGATGAATAAAGTCTGTCTTATCTTATCTATCTTATGAATCTGGTACCAATAAAGACACAATCTTCTGTAAACCCTTTATTCACATAACAAAAATTCTGTAAAAAAACTGGACTCTGGACTAAAATGAAACCGATGAAATTATGATTCTGACCACACATTCAATGCTGACGTTTAAGTCAACATATAGAAGACTGAGTTTTGATACCAGAGTATAATGATCAAAAACAGTTCCTTCACAACTTGGATAAGATATTTAAAGGGATGCTCAAGACAATCAAGTTTAGCATAAAATTGGAAGGAAACAGATTTCAGGAAGAGAAGCTGAGATGTTCTGACTCTTTGTCTCCAGTGGGTGAAACTTCAGAAACACTGGACGCAATCAGACCCTGCCTGGTAAACACCTGTGTTTCAAACACCACACTTAACAGGCTTCCTTTGACAAATGTGTAGTCTTCAAGCAGACAAAACATACATCTAACACAGGCTGACAGATTTTCCTAATCTGCCTAATTTCCATATTCAGTCAAGCACTGTGCTGTTTTCAGAAGTCCTAAAAAACATTTTTGACAAGGTTTGGAAAGAATGAGCAGAGATCAAGTGTCTGATTGACAACCACATAAAACACTGTCCACTGCAGACAGACTCAGGCAGAGAGCACAGTGCAGCATTTAGCAGCTAAAGAGCCAGAGATTTCCCTCAGGAGGTGGAGGAGACCAAACACAGAGCTGAAAGAGAGGAACACTGGACACGAACACCACTCCACATGAATCATCATGTCGCTCTGTGTCTGCAGGATGTGGAGGAGGCCGACTGCTAACATGTTAGCCACAACTTTGTCAGGCAAAAATATATCAAGACTGTGTCTGTCATCTTGTTACGAAACATTTCTGCTAGAAGTTACTGTGGTTTTAAATCATCAATCAGCCAGTACGACTTTAGATCTGCCAATCAGAGCAGTGCTGGAAAAACGCTCACAGAGCTCATCTCATACAGTTTTACAGTGAGCAGTAACTGACCCATGGGGTGATCATAATTAACACATGTTTCATATTTCACACAGCTTCTGGTGAAAAGAACGGGGGTGTTGGTAGAACTAGAGAGTGTGTGTGTGTGTGTGTGTGTGTGTGTGTGTTATGAAGCCCAGAGATCAATGCAGTGTTTGATCTGCATGTATCTGAGTGAAGTGAGCTTCCACAGAGCTTCCAGAGCTACCAGCCCAGGGGGAGGCTCGGTGTAACGGGCAACACCTCGCCTCCATCTCCCGCCGCACCCCTCCCCACCCCCCAACACATACACGCAGCGTTTCATCTGCACTGCTGTTTCATCTCTCCCACACACACACACACACACACACACACACTCGCACACTAGCTAGCTGCAGAAGCATCACGTCCATCATGTTCCTGCAGGAACAAAGACCCTGGGCTCAGACTGAAAAGCATCTGAAGCTGTTTCTCATTCAGACTTGTTCAGTGTGAAGGAGTTGTTTTTCATTAAATTGCAGTTTGATGGTGCTTGATAAATTTCATGATTATTTAGCTGTTTCATGTGTAAAACAGTGACTCGTGGCCTGATGGTGGAGCTAGAGGAAAAGTCAGAAGGTCAACTAAATCCTGCAGATGAAGTGAATTTGTTGCTCTGCTTTAACTGAATGAATATGATGATTGGATTGTGTATACAGTGATTCACGATGCACACAAACTGTTCAGTCGCTGCTCTCGCTCTTAGCTAGTTATCAATGTACTCTCTCTCTGTGTGTGTGTGTGTGTGTGAGACAGCTCTGACTGAACTCCACTTCTCCTTTTTCTTCATAGATTCGTTCAGCCTCTCGTGCAGCAGAGTTTTCTCACTGTGTAATTAGTTAGTTAGTTAGTATTCAAACATATGAACAGCAAACTGAACAAAGTAAGAACCATGTTTGGAGTGTTGCACATTGTATTGTAGCAATTTTCAGATTTCAGATTTTTTCCGTTTCAGATGATCCCGTCAAAGCCATTTTTGTAAATTTTGAAATTTGAAGTATTAGCCAGCTACCAAGGTGCACCATCCATTACTGTTGATTTACTCATTCGATTATCTCATGTACACCTGGTGTGTTGACTTAGCCCTTTGTACACAGATTGTGGAATATTGGTGTTAAGAAGGCCGTCAAATACACAGCCTTCTTTTACACAGAACCACATGAAGGATTTATTGATTTTATCTTTAAAACACAGCATGTCAGCGTTGCAGAACCAGAGGCAGCGGTTCAGGTTCTGGCTTAGTGGTGGGGGATTTTGGTCTACACCAGTGTCAATGAGAACTAATTGAATTTTACCCAAAAGCAGCCAAAGCTGATGACGATAGATTGGTACATGGTTGTTAGCTACTGTAGGTGAAAACTTTGTCCCACTGGCAGTGAAGCTGTGTTCATGTGCAGCATGTGTCCATGTTGTCTCTGACATGTCTGCCAACATTTGTTTGCGTCACTGGTCAGTATTACCTCTCCTGCCGTCCCACAATGCTTTGTGAACTGATTCACTTGTGACAAGGGTCCAACTCAGGGTTGCTTTGAATTCGGGAGCTGGCGGTGGCTCTTCAGCCTCTGGACCATGAACATTCAGAGCGGAGCACTTACTTTGTTTTGAGCTGTTGGAATTAACACTGTCAAACAAACCCTGTTAAAATTGCCTGTTTGTTCTACATTAGCATTAGAGGCTGGAAAAACACACACAAAAAAATATATGAATTTGCAGTACATTCAGTGCACACACACACACACAGGATCAGTCATAGGCACACACAACTAAACTGCACATGTATGAATCCTGAGAACATGTGTCTAAAAAGCAGCATGAATTCCTGCTGGACTGCCAGATATAGAAACAGAGTATGAAACACAGATCCAAGAGCAAGCTTTCCTCCTACAGTACACACAAACACACACACACACTACACACATGTACAACTGCACACACATATTCACACTGTAACTGCACTGAATCAACATGGATTCCAGTTAAACCCACAGGATACACACAGAATAAAACACACACCTCAACTTGTGTGAAAACATGCATTTGCTCACACACCATGCAACATGTACTCCTGCTGGCATCCTGAAAAATCAGACAAGCCATCAAACACACACTCAGTGGACACACACACACACGTGCACACTCATCTCGCAGTCTCTCGGCGCTGCTTGCAGCTTGTCACTGCAGAGTCGGCGTCCCGCGATACGGACAGGTCCAGATGGCGCTGTCACGCCTGTCACCGAACCGCATCTCCCAGAATACACCTGTGACAGCTGGAACATGTGCGCCCAGTCAGAGCGGCGCCGCTACAGAGACTAATTATCACCAGCAGTCCAGCCGCCGCCGCGTACACGGGGCCCGCGCCTCGCCGTCACCTTACAAGGTTGCCGAGACCGGGCGACAAATCAACGGTGTCGTTAGCGTATGCCAGCTTGGAGAGAAAGAGCCTGTTACCATAGAGACGCTCATAGCTGTATCTCAAGGTTGGGCTAACTGTTGTTACAGACACAGACAGATGTATTTTTATCTGTTTGTACACTGTAAAAAACACGGGACAAAACATCCCACTAAGAAGAACCCTAACCCCCCCATATTTTTCTAAATACAGAAATGTCACAGCTGTATATCTCAAAATTGTAAATGTAAAAAAAAGATGCACAAAATCAAACCACAGAAAAAACACGGAAAAACTAAAATTTCCGGGAAAATGATGTCACTTCCTGTTGTCGCGGGTGGTGGTGTGATCGTTCCTCCTCACAACGTGATTACGTATATTCCGATGAAGAAGGTGCTGTGAACACCAGATCAGATCTATAAAGCATCTGGGTCTGGATTACAATGTTTTTGTGTGCACTTTTTTATCGGATATCTGCGAACCATTGGTGGAAAGAAACAGCGCTCTGGGACACATTGAGTGTGTGATATGAAAGTGTAACTCATCCGGTTTTATATGCAAAAAGAATTATTGCTCTATCTTGTTTGGTTGCAATTCTACCGGCATTTGAAAATAGATATGCAGATGAGATTGTCTTGAAACTGACAAAAGCTCTATAGATTTCACCAGTTTCCATCTTGATTTCTACAGTGTAAAGGAATCTGTGACGTGCTGCCGCGGAGCAGTGGAGGATCTGTCCGTTAATTGAAAGTCTACTTGATATTTCTTTCTCCGTCAAGGTCAATGAGGCAGAGTTTCCCCACAAATGGAGTTTTTTTTCCTCTCCCCTTCGTCTGCAGGATGAGCTGATTGTCATGTTGGGCTGGATGTGTTTCCTCTGTTTTTTTTACCCTTCCTCTGTCTCCCATTAGCACACTGTTTGCTCATTCGTTCACTGTGGTCTGGGGATGGCGGCGGCAGCAGCAGCAACGAGGGGCAGATCCATCACAATGCTGCGCTGCATATGGTAATTGTTATAATAAATGCAGAGCAGTTGCTTAAGGGCTGATGTTTTGGGAAACTGTTATTGAACTAATTACTCATTTGCATACTTTGTCTTAGATTTTGTCTCTCTCTGGAGTCACATTAAATGTCGCTGAATGGGGGGAAACGTTGAGGAGCTCCGGCTGGCTGAGCGGCGTCTGCTCCCAGATCTCAGCTCCTATCAGTCACACATTTCAACTGGGTCTGAACTTCACTCCTGCTCTCACTGTTTGATCTTCTAATAGCTTTTAATCAAATGTTCATCAGGAAAGTTACAGCAAATAAAATGAAGGTAAAGAGAGTGAATGAAATTCTGCACACAGGACTGACCCACACTGCTGCAGATATGGGTTGGGTAGCACAGCTCTAGCCTGCAGCAGTTTGCATCTGCTGAAAAGAAACAATAAAAAAGAAAAAAAAAACTTTTTCACATGGAGTGGATTCATGGAGCCATGAATCACATCCTTCTACACAGAATTCAAAAAATGTTCAAGAATGTTCTGTCAGGCTCAAGACGAGGTCAAGTTTATTTTGCATAATACCCTTACACAAAGGCAGTTCAAACTGTTTTACTTAAGGCAAAGAAATGCATTAGAAGAACTTTCAGAACAAACAGGAAAATAATAATATGAAGAAACTTTGAGGTTGTGCTGAGGAGGGGATGGCTCTTAGTATTGAGTCTCAGCTTTTCTCCTTTGAAAACTGTGAAGTCTGACATTGAATGTCTGCACAGATTCATGGTCTTGTTTACTAAGTCTCTGCTCTAATAACTCCTGGTTTAATGAAAACTTTCTGTATGAAAGAAATTAAAAGAAAAAAGTCTTTTTGACAAAGAAAAGTACCTTTTAGGAGATTTCACATGGAGGTTTTTAACAGTGTATTTCTGGTCCTGGTGAACAGACGTCACTGCTTTTCATTCAGTGTTGCCTTTCATGCATTAATCTCTCGCAGTACAACAGAGTATTGTGATTCTGCTAACTGTCCCACCTGTGCATGGATGTAATCTAAAGTTCAGAGGGACACCTCCTGATGATTTGTTACGCACATAATTACAGGCGAATAAGTTGCGTTCATGCATCCTGAGGCTCACCGCAGTTATACTTTAATCTACTGAGCAGTTGCCTGTAAAGCTGAGTTATTATTTGTTTACCACATATAAAGTGTACATTGATCATGAGCAGAGTGAAAGTGCAGCCGGCTCACAAACTGGCAGAACAGCCAACCTCAGCAGAAAGAGTGGGAGTGTATAGTTCCAGCGGCTGAATGAGCCGAGCCGATCACGTCCCTCCTCGTTCTGTTTTAGTGACAAACTCCCCCGTCATTAACCTCTCTCTGCATTAATAGCAGCGTAATTAGTCCCTCATCCTCAATCCATAATGTTGAGTCAAGAAAGTGACGCTAATTTAGATCTAATTAGGCTTTTTGCTGTGCCATTACGCCGCTCTGATATGCCGAGGAGCTAACGACAGGCTGTGAGTCGGGATGTGAGACGCTGTCGGACGGCTGCTGCTGCTGCTGCTAAACGACAGCAGAGTGACTGAAGCACAAAGGAAACAGAGTTAGTCTGAGGACTGAAGGCCAACTGCAAGTAAGCACTTCTGTCAGAGAGGAGAAACAGTCAGTCTGTCAGAGAGACTGAGGAGAGAAATTCAAACTGCAAACACCTATGAAAAAAAATAAAGTTTAAAAAGATAAAAAAAACTGAGTTGCTCTAAAAGCTCAAAATAGAGATGGATCCAAAATATTATAAAAGCTTCAAACTGCAAGAAAAAATTCAAACTCGTCAATAGGTAAGTAATAATAAATAAAAAGGGAATCCATCAAAGTCAGCACTGACTCTGAAACCTTATCCAAAGATTTCAGTTATACAGTGACTCCACCATCTAACAGATCATCACAGGCTGATGAGACCAGAGCAGACATGTTCGATGTTTTATAAGAATCCTAAAAGGTTTACATTAGGTTTACATAGGTCTGTAATCAGCACCAGCAACTAAGTCTCAGGAAAGTCTAGATAGATAGATAGCTTTAAGCTGGACTTGGCACTCTCGAGTTAGCAGCGAAAAAAAGCAGGATTTCTACTTGAACTGACATTCTTCAGAATTTTGCACTGTCCCTTGATACTGGCAGAGATTACTCACTCAAAAGGACATATTAAGACCAAACGTCTGCCAGAGAGGAGACACAGGAGAAGGAGCGAGAGGAAGCAGAAGCGAGAGCGGTTTGGGCGCGGCTAAAAGCCGCTCCACACAAACTTCCAATCCCCAGCGTCTCGCTCAGTCCTCAACAAGCTGGACGACATACGACTGCAAATCACCAACCATCAGGGTTTGTGTCCGTGTTCACAAAATGTAATCTACTGATTTTGTGCGTGTGGACATGAATTTATTTTTTCTATACCAGCCTTTGTCAAATAGTCACCACATTTGATGTATTAATTCATTTAGCTTACATAGATTGGAACTGTCTGTTTCCTATCATGACAGCAAAACTTTTAGTGACTACACTAATGTTACACTTATCTATGGTTCTGTTTAGACTCTCACAGCAGTTGGTCCTGGTCCTGGTTTAATGCACACCAATACTAAACCACTACTGACTTTAACCAAAGAGTGCTGCTTAAACCTGAACACAGGCAGAACTCAGGATGTGAACCACGGTCTTTCCTGTGATGATCATGAGTTTTGTACGTCTGTCATCCACCTCAACATGTCTCCCTGCAACTCTGATTGTGTTAATAAACATAGTTGTCCATTTAAAAAGGTAAATCAGTGTCCATGGAAATGAAATCAGTAGATTATATTTCTTGTCCGTGGGCATGAACTGCAGTGACAGCAGATTGGTACCAACATGTTTAGATTTAATCAAAGTGGTTCTGTTCCAAACTTTTTTTTAAATAGTTTTATATATTTGAGTTGAGAAGTTTTGCTTTTCTTGGATTAGTCCAAGTCTTTAGTGACATGGTGGTTTTCCCTTTTCGTCCTTGTGTTTCTCCATGTGTGTGTGTCTGGGCGTGATGATCCTCCCTGCCTCTCACCTGCTCCAATCAACTCCAGTCAGCACACCTGTATCTCATCAGCTCATCAGTATTTAAACTGTGGATTTCCAGTCACTTATTGCCAGGTTGTTCTGTTTGCTTACACAGTACTATGGCAGGGCTCCTTACTGTTTCTTAGTCTCTGGTTTTTGTGCAGCTCATCTCAAGCCCACCTACTTCCATCTACTCCCCTCTTTGTGAGCTTCCCACTCATTCACTCTCCAGTCTGCAACTTGCCTTGCTACAGTAAATCCAGTTCAACCTGCCCTGTAATAGTTCTGTATTAATTCTTCATCCTTTCTCATTAAGGTTTTGTACCAAACCACACACAGACCTGCCTAGAAATAAAGTGATCTCTACCCTTAAAAACCATTAAACAGTCTTTGTGTATCTGTGTTTGTGTCCAGCAGCAGCATCACCTGTGGATCAGCATGAGGTCTTGATGTCCTGTTAGTGGTTTGTCTTTGTAAAGAGTCTGTTAATGATGAGCTGCTGTGATGGGGTCGAGCGCTCATCTAAATCAATACAGCCTGGACCTTCCTGTGCTAATGATTAAAGGCGATCGCCCGACACATCCAGAAAAACACTGAGCAGCACAATAACTAACAGTGTATCGAACACAAAATCAAAGCGCTGTGACACGGCGGAACGAACGGCGGATCCGCTCCGGTTAGCGTTACACGCCACTGTATCTTTCATTGTGAGTACATGTGATTGAATGTGTTTTCTCCCTTTCAGAGGCCATTAGCAGGCTGATCGTGATCAGTGGGGTTTACATCACGCCGGTTTAAAGAGCGGTGGCTGCTGCTGCTTATCTAATGGCCCACAGGAAGAAGAAGCCATTAGCAAATTAGCAAGTCCATCCTTGTCAGGGCTATTAGCCCGAGCCTTTACTTCTCTGCTCACAAAGTTACTGAGAAACACAAGACGATGACCGCGATGAACTCTGATGGACTGATGGCACTGGGGTCAGAGACCTTGTTTCCTGAGTGTCTGGTGTTGTCATTGCAGGATGTTTCCAAATGTTTAAAGATACAGTCCCTCAGTTTGTTCTAGCACAGACACTGATCTGTGAGCAGTGTGATCACATCCTGCATGGAAAGCTGTGAACGTAATATGTAACCAATAAAGTCATCACAATTTTTAAGTGATCCTCTGCCAGAAAGCTAATTTTGCAAATGTAGGGGCTCAAAACAGAACCGAGAGTAGAACTGTAAGAAAAGATCTGTCCATCTACTGCACACTCCACTTTAATTAACTGAATCTTTTCATTCGGGATCATGGAAAACAAGGCAACATCACAGAAAGGAAAAGTTGGCAGGAACTCGTTCGACACAGTGTGACGCTTTATTTGCATGAGCTGGTCATCCAGGTCTGAACAGCAGCCAACTAGTGAAAGAGAATTTTTCTCATATTCACACATATTTTCACAGATTGTATTTGTGCTGTTACAGAGAGCACTATGAACACTTTAGAGTGACACCAGAATCAACAGAACATGCTGTGACAAAGTGGCTGCACATATAATTTATCAATTCAAATGTGGATTCAGTGTCGATAAACTCTACATTTTAAAGCAATGTTAAAGTATTATCAGTTAGAGAAGATGAAACCACTTACCACTTTTCTGATTTGGTGTCTGGTCAATACTGCCAGCACGACTCTGATTAGATAAGTAATTAGGTTTCAGTAAGACTTTTGGTAAAAATATGTCACATGTATTTTATTGACATACAGTGTATTTGTCCAGTGGTTCCCAGTCCCTGGGTTGTAACCTCTGAACATTTGTCCCCAGGCCACAGGGGAAGTGATACGATTTGGCAAAAAATGAAAAGCTGAATAATAACTATATAACTTTTATGGCTTATGTGGGACTTTTTTGCAGTAATTACCTTAACTTGGCACAATCTTTGCCCCCATCACCCCTGAAACCCTGGTTGCCCGGTCCACAAAAAATTGTCATTATAAAAACTGTCTGCAGAGCCAAAAAGTTTGGGAACACCTGCATCAGTTAGATCAATTTTTCACAAAACTAGGGAAATAGTTTGGACAAAAAGTCCACTGCCCGAAGGAAGGGAAGGAAGTTGGCTGTTGCTCATTGTCTTAAAATCCCAAATGACTTGGACTCGACACACACAATCACAATAAAGCTCAGAGTCCCAGAGGGGATAAAGAGATGATCTGAATCTGTTTCATTCAGAAAACATATTTACAGTCTGTCTGCTCAAAGACTCCAGAGTGACTAATGAGAGTACGGTCAGGGCTGAGAGAGGAGACACGAGATCATCACCTTCAACCTGATCCGAGCCGCAGTAGACGGGCAGCCTGAGTGACGTTATCCTGCTCTCAGGGTCACAGTGTGTCATGTATGTTTCCTGTGCTGCCCTTTGACCCCTCCTGTCATCACTGTCAAGTGTTTGACAACGACAAACCAGAGCAATTAGGAACAGCAGGATTCCTCTCAGTCATTTTATTAGACCGGTACGTTTTTATTTCTTCACCAGGGCCAGATCGAGACATTTTAGGGCCTGAGGTAGAATGAAGTTTGACGTCCCCCTGGATTAAACAGCTTGTCAATCAATTCAGCAGCTGGTAGCAATCTTGTGTTTTGAGTTTGAATATGAACTCCCTGAAGCTGCATTTGAGATTAAACAAAGATTTTTTTTTCTTTTGTAGCGTGGTTGTTTTTTTGTTATTGATTTATTTCTCCACTTTTTGTTTCATCGTGCCGTGCCACTGAGTCTCGAGCTCTCGCCGTATTGAAAACAAGCTTTGAAGATGACATGTATTGACATATGGTTAGGGATGGTTTAATTTAATTTGTGTGGTATCTTACAGGTCCCCTGATTACAACTGTTTGGGAGTTAATTGGTGTCGCTCGGTCCTCTGAGGAGAACAGAAGGCAAACTGAGGCTGGCACACACACCTCCAGCTCTTTTTGTTTTATTAAGCAGAGGAATGCATTGTCTCTTCATTCATCAAACGTGTCAGATCACCCAAATTAGATCCAAGCGTTCGCTCTTTTCTCTTCATTGGGAATTCCAACTACCTGTTTACGACGCTGATGCAGAGGGATGTAGGCCAGATCAGCCTGCCAACAGGAACCTGCCCAGAATGCTGCTTACTGTTTTTTTTTTTTTTTTTTACTCATCTCCACTTTGCCTCGGTGGTTTCATTTGAAAGTGAATCGTGTTGGTTCACAGTCAAACTGGCAAAAAAAAAGCGTGCACATACGTTGATATTCAGTGCCGGGTGATCAAATGTAAAACATGGCATGGCTTTTTCATCACTGCATGGTGCTTCTTTGAATGAGGTGGTCATCTGGGCCTGAACCCGCCGTCAGCCCATTAGTGAAAGAGGACGATCAGCAGATCCAAGGCTGCACTAATCACAAGCTGAAACCAGCCAAGAGAAGACGTCTGATCTGATTATCTGACTAACAAATCTAAAGAGATGACTGCTGAAAAAGCATCAAAACCTGAAAAGGATCCAACTATAAAACAACTTGCAGAGAATATTACATCTCACAATATGTCAGTGTTGGACTCACAAACATACTGATGATTTAGCTGTTTCACACGTCAAAGATATAAATGTATTCATTTTCACTGCACAAGTAAATGATTTTAGCAGCAAAGCCTGGTCCTTGCATCAAATGAAGGAGCTATAAATCTGTATTGCTGAATTAATGAAAATAAGAGCAAACACTTTTCTCACCCCAGATATTTTTTCCATCTAGTACTCGCTGCTTTTACTTATACACAGACTTAAGTTAGTGTTGGTATTTCTGATCTGATCTCCCCTACTTTGAACAATAAAAACATATTTAACAATACATTTGAGAATAATTTCCATATGATTTTTGAGTGCAAAGACGGATTGATTTCTGTTGGACCTTCAATGTACTTGGTCACTGCTTTTGATTTCCATCAAAGGTTCAGATGCTAAAAGCAGAAAAGATCCAACAGTTCTCTTTGTCAAACAGCCTGTCAGCACTGATCAGCTGAAGCTGCTGATATGACAGACAGACAGTGAGAAGGACAGACGGATAGGCTGGTAGCCAGGCCTCAGTGCTGGCAGCTGCATCAACATGCAGAACGGCATTCTGGGAGGACAAGGGAAAAGAGAGGGGAGGCTTCAAATTGAAAGTGGCAGCTGTAGCTGAACTCCAGAGCTGTTTTTTTTTTTTTTTTTTTTTTTTTCCAACAAGAGGTCAGAGGTCACCAGAGTCTTCTGGTCGTCTTCTCCTTCAGAGGTTTTTCTCAAAGCTGAACCCCGAGCATGCGCGACAAAGACGACAACAACTGTGCGGTGACACGTCTTCTCTAACGGGACTCCCTCTGCATCCTTTCCATTTTTCAGTCCTCTTTCCTTTTTAAGAAATCCATCTCATTATCCTCGAGTCCTGGCGGGATTAAGATAACTTCCTGTCGTGTCGAGTCAATCTCCAGCTCATCCAGCGCTTCGCTGTCACTCGCCTGCGTCGCTACATGTTTAATGCCGGTACAAGAGTTCTGCATTTACAGCATTTGGCAGCACGCTGTGACACGAGGCGGTTATTACCCAGCTCCCCCTGCTTTTCAGTTTGGCTGAAGTAAACATCCCACACCTCCGAGGCCCGCTCAGATGTCACTGTTTGTTTCTTTTTCTGAGTTTGTTGACACAGAAACAATTGTTTGTGTGTACACTGTAAAACTCTCCCTTATAAAGTCATTTCTCTTTATAATTGAGTCGTCAAAGTCTTTTCTAAAGGCGGGGGCGCACATTAAATCATCGAGCTGGTGATGACTATGATTTCAGCGTAACAAATAGGACCAAGCTGGACTGGGTCTGTTCCAGTCTGGGTCAGTTGGTGCTGTCAGATAAAGTCTTCAGATTCAGTTGCTGCCAGTCATTCTCATACAGATGACGTCAATTGCACATCGCCTGAGGCAAACATCAGGGTTTAAGTGAAGCTTCAGTTTACAAAGTTGACTCGCCTCCAGTTCCCTCTGCAGGCTCAGGACTCCTACACACCTCACCATCCAAGATCTCACCCAATTCTCAACTTTCTTCCTGTTTTTTAAAATCTGTTTTTGTCCTGTTACTTCACAGAAACAGAACCAGCTGCTGCAGCTGTCTACCTCCGCAGTTCAGTGTGTTGTCTGTCTGTGCGGCCTGCAGTGGAAACAATACTTATGTGCAGTTTGTTCTGTCCTCACTTAACCAAGTCATAATCACAGAAGTGGCAGATCAGGAAACAGTCATGTAAATAACTTTTGTGACAGTCGAAAAATATGTTGAATCCAATCATTGAAGCTTGCAGGACAAGAGCGGTTGTGAAAGCAACAATAAGAGGCAGCTGACTGTCACATCTCAGGTTTCATAGCCTCTCATTAATACTTGAGTGCAGCATTAGAAAGATGCTATGGGTAACCATAGGTCCCACAGGAGCCAACGTGCACAACTTCCACATGACAGCAACTCATCACACTAGCCCAGTGTCAAACAAGCTGATGAGTCGATCCAGCTCCTGTTGAGTGGCAGGAGGTTTGAACGACACAGAAGTCAGGGTTGGCAGTATGGAGTAGGACAAGAAGCAGGATAGATATGAAGAGATGCATAAAGATGATATAAAGAGGTGGTTTAAGACGGCAGGATTAAAGACAGAATCATTTTATCATCTTTGTGTCAATCACTGGTGCTAGAGCAGCAGACTTTTCTACGATTCACACTTCAACACTCCAGCTGGATTGCAACAGTGATAAAGTCACTGTTGATTAAAAAATAAACCGAGTTATATTCACGGCGATGGATCAGCCATCTGCGTCAGGTTTCACAACTCTGCAGGTTGATATTAATAGTGATCTAAAATTAAATTAAAGCGAAAACACATTTGACTAACTGTGACATTATTGTATTCATTGGAAATTGATGTTAACACTTTTAAAGACAGTGAGTCTGTGTTTTCTTTACATGCTTTTCATTATAAATATGGAGAAATTATATAGGAGCAAACATCGTCTGTGATTTTGTTTTCATCACTCTCTGATTTTGGATCATCCTCTGCTTCCTCCCGAGGTCTACAAGCGAGTGTTCAGTTTCCTGCTTTCAGCAGTAGTGATGATGAAGTGGAGCTGTGATAATTTTGCTGTCAGTGTTATAAACAGGGTCCACTGAGTCTGACCCGTGGCTCAACACACCGCCCATGAATCAGCCGAGCCCCGTAAACACTCGGGCAATAAATAACTATAATTAAAAAATACTTGTTATTGCATAAATTAGGTAATCAATTAGGCTGCATTTGGTATTCATGCGCTGCCTGCTCAGCCTGCAGTTTGACTTATTAGACTCTCTGAGGTTCCACTGTGGTTCACTGAGATTTGGGAGTTGGGATTTTTGTGTGTGTGTGTTACACTGAGAGAGAGTAACAATGCCTTTGCCTCTGGTTGCTGCAGTTACACTGTAAACACGGCAAATCAACATTTTAACCAAATATTTAGTTTATCATTGAGCCCTAATATCTAATTTTCATACAACAGTTGAGTTGGCTAATGAGGTGAGATAATTCAATTCTTTTCACAGTACAGTTTATCTTTTTCCACCAATTTTGTTTCACATTCTTGAAATGATGCATGAACATGAGTTTTTGTTTTTGTGATAAGGAGGATTTGGCCAAAAAGAGACTCTGACTACAAAACATTCTTGACTCAGCAATATTTTTTAGATTGAGTTTGGAGTCTTGCTTTCTTAAAATAAGTGAAAAAAACTGCTATTTATGACATAACTCCAATGGTTCAGTTATAAAGTGTATGTGCAGGCATTTGTTATTTGTATGGTCAAAGTGCGGATTGCTCCTTTAATGGATGTCAGGTAGATGTGTGTACAAACATTCATGAAGGTACAGATCAAGGCTCAAACTACTTGTTATTCTAACATTTGATGATTTCCTTTTCATTTATTTTTACTCACTTCACCAATTTTAGCTCTAATAAGAGACACTATCCAGTTGCATTATGGGAAATGTAGGATCCAGTGATCCAGGAATTTAACCAATAAAGTCGGGATGTCTTGAGCTCACTTGCTTTTCTTTTATGAATCTGTTTCTTACAGGTCCCCCAACGTTATGGAGGTCCAATGCTAAATCACTGGATTACCCTTTTAACCTTCAACCTTGCCTGACTGGTCTTATCATATATTGTGTATCACGTTCAGCTGTTCACTGAAGGTTTTAATGTTTACCTTGAGTGAAACATTCAAACCCAAAATTGTCCACCATGCTATCAAGTTGAAATATTGTGTGTCTTATGCACCATTTTAAACAAATTTCTCTGAAATTTCTCCTGACAGATTTTCTATCTTTGCTAAAGCAGTTGATCTCCACTAGAATTTTTAAATAAAGTTCTGTGGTTTGAATAAAGCTTGGCTTGGTTTGTAGAGATGAATCCACTGGAGGCTTCTCCGGTTTTATGAGGAATCTGGTTTGAAGGCTGAATATGAGACTGGATTAACTTGTTAAAATCAACCCTTTATTTTTGCAGTGTTTGCTTTTACTTTCCCCAAAATGCATTGCAAACAGGTTCCCTGCAAGGGTTTCTCCCACACTCCTCTCCCATGGTGCACCTCACTTAGAGAACATGAATACTTGATGGGCAAAAGAACAACAATTGTTACTTAAGTCTTCATATAATATTTAAGGGACAAGCGTGGTGGGTCTGCAGCGACGGCCTTGTAACTGAAAGCACAGAGGAGTTTCGTGCAATTAACTGCCGGGGGAAAACAGGAAGGAGGAAAGGAACAAAGAAAAATGTTTTTTTGGTAAAAGAAGAAAAATAAATATATTAGTGCAATTGTTCAAACTGCTCCCTTCTCCCCCTGAATTTAATTGGAGCCTCTGAGAACTCTGCAGAAATAAAACTGAAGTCGATAAGCGTGTGCGGAGCCGACAGATTGCCTCATATCCATGCAGCGGGCTCAGCCCACATTAAGAATGGCCTCGGCATCTTCCTCCTCCCTCTGAAGGCTGCTGGAGCCTTGGCAGCAGCTGCTTTTGTTTATTCTGCACCTAACATGTCCTCCCCCAAAAGTTTACCCTTGATCAACAAGCATATTAGGTTATGCTAATATTGGTCGTCATTAGAAACCTGCTCACGGCGCCGGTTTCCTCTCCGTTCACTGACTCATTTGTTTTGATTACTCCATGTTCCCTCCCAGAGTGTTAGCAGGCGGCGGCAGCGGCTCCGCTGGGCAGCGTGGGCGCGCTAACAGAGGTCAGGGGTTAAATTCTGCACATCTATATCATTCGTGTTAGCTTTCAGCTAATGTGCAACTCCCACCTCCAGCTCTTAAACATGACAGAGGTGCACTAATGGACAGCTGGAGGGCTTTAATGTACTGAAGAGCAGCGAGCAGCCGACGGCTCCGGCCTCCATCTCTCTGCAGGAGAACAACAGCAGCCATTTCCCCCAACATTCAGCCTGAAACACTAAAAAACAAATAGATATCCAAGTATATATCCAACACGGCCAGTCGTTCAGGCTATCAGAGTCCTTCAATCAGATTTGCTCAGAACAAGTAAAAACTGTTGTGTAATGAGAAGAAAACAAAAAAGAAGAGAACCTTTCAGTGAACTTTGCTAAGTGCAGAACAATAATCAACAGATTAAAATCAGACAGAGAGTAAATGAAGCTGGAAAACTATTTCAGTCCATAAACTTAATTGGAAAATGCTTGGTCTGTTTCTCCTGGTTTGGTCCCGTAGGTCCAATGAACGGACATCTAAACATTACATTACATTACATACGAGATATTTAATTCTATCCTGTTTCAACATGACGGTGTCCCCATGCAGAAAACCAACTCCATAAAGGAATGGTTTTTCCTGTTTAGTATGGAGGAATTCAAGTGGTCTGCATGTGATCATCATCAAATCATGTGCAGCAGGTTCAACATCTGGAACAAAGACTGAAACCAGGAGAGCGGCGGCTGTTAGCGCAGCACTTCACTTCCTTCACTTCTTAATGAATCCCTACAACTATGTAGCTCAGCTAAAATAGGTAACACTATGGTTTAGGAATGGTTGTAGAAAGTTCCTGAAGCACGATGATTTAAAGTGAATTATTCTGTGCACTGCTGCAGTAAATCTTGGCATTGGAGCTCCTTACTTTTTAAGTAGCAAATGTGGAAAACTGTTGAATATTGAAAGTCGGCTCATTGACAGCTAAAATCTAATATTAAGAGTTTCTTAAATCTATCTGTCTGAGAGCATGTTCCTGGATTTTCCCCAAACGATAAACACATCAGTTTGTTAGCATTCAAAAGCTGCAGCTCCAATTAAGCTAGTAGCAGTGTGTGTATTATACATCATGGTAATGGTCTCTCTCACCAGGATGTCCAACAAAGCTCGTCTGGTGTTATCTCTGCAGTGTTTAAACTGTAATCTCTGCTGTCCCTCTCTTGTGCCGCTCAACTGGTAAAAGGAAAGATTACCTCAATCTGGAGAGAAAATTACAGGAAAGCCTCATTATTTCGACACAGTGCAGCATTTCTGCCTTAGTGCCATGGTTCTTACCTTGTAGTGTTACCTATTTTAGCTGAGCTACATAGTTGTAGGGATTCATTAAGAAGTGAAGGAAGATACAAATGGTGTTTGACTCCCTTTATATTAGCCAAATTGTTTCCTCTTCTCCTTAGACCTGAATAAAATCCAATATAAGCTCTAACTGCAGTGATGGAGACTTTGCAGCCATGATGGTTGACCTTCTGTTGTTGTTTGCCAGGTGGGAAATAATTTTGCTCTCAGATTCCTGATGTCTGATGATTTGGAATCACAACTCAGAGGCTTAATTATGGCTTGAACTTAAATGCGGCGTCAGTCTGTCAAGCTGCTGCTGTTTAACTTGGTCTGTGGGCTTGTGTTAGTTTAAGGCCACAACACTGGGAATTAGTAAGTAAACAATAATATTACCAAATATTAAACTTTTTTTTCTTTTTTATGCTGGAGCTGCTGTGAAATGCAGAAGTGAAGTTTAGCTGTGACGGTTGAGAGCTGCTGGTTGACTCATTGCTTCCCTGCAGGCCTCGCTCTCTCTCTCCTTCTCTGTCTCTCTCTCTCTCTCTCTGTGAGATTTTCACACAGTAAATCCTGAAAATCGCCGGCGAGCGGACACGGCAAAGACAGCAGACATCATTGATGTTCCGCTTCTCCTGCTAAGAACTAAATCCATCATATGTTGTATTTCTCTCTCTCTTTCTCTGTGCTTTTTTTTTTTCCTCACGCAAACCGAGGCAGATTGTCCGGCCTTGTTCAGAGCTGTGAGGGATCAGCAGGTTTTCAGACATCCTGTTATCAGCTTTTGTCTTCTCAAGAGTATCTGATGGAGAACATAAGGACTGAACTGTATGTGATCAAGCACAAACACAAACATTACTACCACCTACAGCAGTGAGACAGCCTTTGGTTTGAATACATGACTACAGGACATTTGTGCACGCAGCTGCATTTAAAAAAAAAATCTAGTCACTATAGTCTAACATTGAGCATTTAAAAATAATCTTTTCATCCTGTTTGCCATTACTAAGTGGCTCCAGTGCGTCCTGCCTTCATTTTTTCTGTTTCATGACACAGGCTCTTAATTTCTAGACAGTTCCTGAAAAGTTGATTTCTAATGAATCCAGTTTAAAATATTTGTACCACAGTTTTTCAGGTGTTTCAAAGAATAAGGCTCAGTTACTGTCAGAAATGAAGGGTGGAAAATGTAGATAAAAATAAAATGTCTAGTAAAATGACTCTAAATATGTTACTTTATTTTGTGACCGCAGGTCAAGATAAAAGTTGAAATGAACTGAAGTTTCCTTCTGCTCTCGAGTTAAAGCGCTACAACAACACTCATATAGAACTGTTGATGTTCAGAGGAAGAAAAGGTTCGAGGTCGGGTGTGACGCCACCTTTTATCTGAGAGGTCCACTTCCTGTTCACTGCCAGCCGAGCGGCTACAGGAAGCTTGGGTTTGACCTCCCAGATTAAAGCCTCCATCACTGCTCCGCATCCCTCCACCTTCAGGGGAGAGAAAGTTGTTCACTCACAAATATTGATCCGTGTATCCAAGATCACAGACAGACAACGCGCTGAAACACGCACACACATACATGAGCAGGGCGGCTTTTTGCTTTATCTGGGATTTTCTTCCTGACAAAAGAGCTCATGGCGAGCTCGTTAAGACGGCTTGTGAAATAAGGAGGGCGGCTTTGCTCGTCCCCGAGATGGAAGATGAATCTGAGCCTAATGACCTTCACTGACAGCCGTAATTCTATCAGGACCCAATCAGCTGCAGCAATTAGGCGCTCTTTGTGAGCTGGGGAAAGGGTGTGTGGATCCTAACCGGGGTCAATTAGAGAGTATAGAGCTGCCGCTCGACTCCCACTACATCACTCTGTCTGTCACCGGCCGACCGGCCTCCCCTTCCCCTTTAATCACATAATATAAATGTATCTCACTCGCCCTCCCTTCATCTCTCTCTCTGTTCCTCTCTGTCCCCAGGCAACTCCATCTTGGTCAGCCAGGTTTTTTTTCTCTTTAAATCAGTATGGGTCTTCTTCCTCATATTATTTCCCTGGAAAAAGCTCCCTGTTGTGGCCTGGAGGTTATCAGCCGTGGTCGCCGCAGCACAGTGGCCTCTGTTTCCTTGCAGAGTCTCTGAAGGGTCACATTTTCATTGTCACTGATCTTTATTCTCATCTTTCTGTACTTTAATACACGCTTTCCATTGTTAGGTTGCATTAGCATATGAGTGTTTTAGTCCTGATGGGAGCCACTGACCTCAGAAAAGAAAAACACTGCTGCTGCTCATCAGAGTTCAGTCTGAGGTTTCTACAGATCCCTCTAATTCATCATTCATTCCATTTATTTTACACGTATCTGGATATCTAATCTGGATCAGGAAAAACATGTTAATGGGGTTAATGGAGTCATGTCATGTTCGTTGACAGGTTACCTCATTTGCATATTTTGGGCATGAAAGGGAAAACAAAGCCAACTGGACTCAAGACAAAAGACTGTAATACACAAGACCATGCATCTGTTGTGCAACGCTGTCTAGGCCATGGCCATCTTCAACAGATGTAATTTGCAATGAATTCTGGGTACTTTTTTGACATAACATGACCAAGCAACTGCATCAAATCCATTTACAAATGTTTGCAGAAAAACTCTGCACTTCCGAGGACATGTTACGGAGTGGGTGAGGCTGTAGGAAAGCTGAGACGCTGTAGCTTCAGGGTCAGTAAGTCTTTAAGCAGTGTCCTCACTGCTGAATGCATATTTCTTTCTTACAACTCTCTCCCTTCTCATTGCTCACTTCATTGTTAGAACACCACAAATTAGAAGCCATTTTCTCCACTTTTGTCACTTGCTGCCACTGGTCAGCAGATGTCACTGACTGTTACCGTGGAAACACGGCTCTTAGTTCTTCATTTTTAACTTTAAATAAGTCAGTCTTTATTTTCGTGAACCTGGCTAACCCACATTAGACTAATCTAATCAAGACTGACGTTACAGTGACTTGTGTTTTTCTCCTCTCATTGTAAATATGCACTGCTGCTTTTTACAACATGTAATCACATATCAAACATATCATGTTTGAGCTCAATGCTGCAACACTTTGCCACCAGTAGCCCTACACTGACACTTCTGCTGAGAATCCCAGATGATGCATTGTCCGGTCCCTGAAGGCATCATGATGTTTAGAGGCAGCTAAATAAACTCAGAGCCTCCGGTCGTCACTGAAGCTGAGTCCCTCCTCAGATCTCCACGTCTTCCCTGTAGGACGCTCTTGTGCACGCCTCCATCTGCACTGATGGCGAGCTCATCACTCAGCTGGCTGCATGAGAGCACTTCAAGATGAGAGAAGAAGAGGAGGGGGAGGAGCCCGCCGGGGATGCCGCTACCCAACGACAACAGTCAGCAGCAGAGGAGCGTTCAGGGAATTCTTTTCTTTTCTTCCACTCCTCAAAACGCATGTTGAATCCATCTGCTGCTGCCCGGCTTGACAGGGAGGCACCTGACATGTGACGCCACTCATCTGAAGTTTCTGACAGAAAGCGATCTTACTCTCTGACACCCCGTGTGGTTTCATTGTGGGAGGCAGGTGGCAAAACACAATGTAACAGACTGCATTTACAGGGGGTTGGATCACGCCACACGAGGTACCTTCAGCCAGTTTATCACCAACCCTACGCCATTTAACAGCTGAGAGGTTTGAGCTGTATGTGTCTGAGAGAGAGACAGTGTGTGCACGTTTTGTTTACCTGCAACCCTCCAAAAACAGGCAGAGTGAGGTAAATAGTAACGAAGAGGTAATTGCACACAAGGGGGACAAATGTGTTTATATGTGTGTGTATATTAAAGATGGAGTGAGTGTGTGTTTATCTGTGTGCAGCAGTGTGTTGAGCGTGTGCAGAGAGCTGTATGTTTCATACCACTGCAGAGTTGGCAGAAGTATCAAAAAAACATCTGTAATTAGCAAACAAACAAACAAACAAAAGCACAAGTGAGTGAAGGACGTGAAGGAAGTGGGCGTAGAGGAGAGACGACTGTCACCATAGGAGGAATCACATGATTAAACACCAACAAACAAGATGACAAGAGCACAAGTCATACAGTGATTAAAGAAGAAGATGAAATGAAAAGTGGAGAGACTTTTTTCACTCTACCTTTACTGGGAGGTGTTAAGTGTAATGCGTCTTGTTTTTGTGTGTGTGTCCTGTTAAACTGTCAGTTGGAGTTTAAGTCTGGATGAACATGAAGACTCTGCTTTAATTATCAGTCCTAAAGAAGAACAACTGTGTTAGAAACAGTTTTTCTGATAAATAACAGTAAAAGAGTCCGAGCCTGAGCACATTCCTCTGTATGCTCCACTAACAGAGCTGAAACCTGATAACACACAGCAGCTTAGGTCACTTCTGGATGAATTACACAACTGTGCCGATAAAGGTGAAACATTAAGTTTAATTAAAATAAGTGGAGTCAAATGGTAGTGACAGAAGGGCGCTAATATGCTAACCTATTATATACAGTAATGTTGTCCTGTTTCTCTCTTACCTATACTTACTTTTAATTGTCTTGAGTCCCTTAACACCACTAAACTTAACCTTGGTTAAGCTCAACTTCTACCAGAAGTTACACACTCAGTTAATAAACTAACATACTGCACAACACAACCAGCACATTGCTGTTTATATCCTAATTTAATGCTTTAGCTACACAGAGGCTAAAAGTCCATTCACTTTGCTAATGAATGCTAATAGAATACACTCAGCGGGCTAACGAGCTAGCATAAACGTTTGAAGCTAACAGTCAAACTGTGGGACAAACTTGGAGTAGAAATATCTGCAGCTGCTCCAGAAAACATGGAGAGTGAGTGTCCTGGTGTAGACTGTGGAGCAGATCATCTGAGACACCACATACACACTGTTTTACATTAACTTCACACACACTTCTCCGTCAAGACTTCGTTAGTCAAGAGCTCTAAAATTTACCCACACTCTCACTTCCTGTCTGTAATGCTCTTATTCTGAAAAACTACTTCCTCTTACAATCATGAACTCTTCACAATAAAACAGAATATTTTAAACTTCTATTCTTTTAAACATCTGTACCATTTAAACATTTATTGCAATGCACCTTTAACTCTTTAATGCTTTACGCTTTTTAAACCGTATGTATGAAGCATTTTTAACTTTATTTATAACAATACCTTTATCTTGACATCAGTTCTATTACAAGGTATCTTTTAACCTGGTTGCACCTGATAACATATACCATGTGACTTTTAGTGTATTTCCACGCTCATTCATGCTGACAAAGTACAGCTGAGGCTGATGGGAATGTCATTAATTTTGGACTTATTTTAGCCTGATGATGACACTGGTGATGGGCAGAGTTCATGTAAATCTGCCTGTCAGCTGATGGGCTACTGTAGCTGGCATGTTGAGATTTTAACCTCTGGGCAAATGCACATGATCACCAAAATCATGTAGTTCTTATCATAGCAAAATAGAATCTCATCATTACGTGGTTGTCAGGTCAGTAGTTGGCCTTGACATTTTGCAACCTGAGGGTGACACTATCAGAAAGGTCATAGGGTCAACACATGTGGCAATGGCACCAGAGGCAAAGGTCAAGAGATCAACAAAATCATTAGGAATCATCCTCTAGAGATTATTAGTGTCCATATGAAAGCTGAGATCTCTTGCTCTGGAGTTTGGCAGATGGACCAAACGCCGTCATCCTCAGGCCCAGCTGTTAGTAGCACTGAAAGAAAAATATGGCATCTTTTGCATTAATGTGTCCATCAGGTTTCCATGACAGCGAGCACTTTGTGAGACTTGAATGTTGGGTTTTGGTTTACTGACTTCCTGTTTTCTTGTGCTGTATGTATAAAGAACCTGCAGCAGGGGGACAGGCACCTTAAAACTCTGACATTTATTATCTCTGCAGGTGCTGGCAGCGGCTCGCAGAGAGTCAGCACAACTGGAGCTCCTGACAGCACACAATATACTGTAGGCTGGCCTCTGATGTGTGTGTGTGTGTGCATCCTTGCCAAATGATATGTCTGAGCACGAGGAAAATAAAAACATCAAACATAAAGTCAGATCAGCCCAGAGGAAGATTGTTCCGGAAATAACCTCAAAGCGCTCCTGAGCACGCCTGCTCAGCCCCGCCCACCCTGACCACCCGCACTAAGTGGGTCAGCGAGGTTGGCGAAAACTAATAGTGCATCATTTTTAATTGCCCCTGCATGCAATTTCCTGACAGATGCCATCACTGCTAATTAGTTACTGACAGCATTATCAAGTTCTCGTCTCGTACGGAGGGGCCGATCCTTAACGTCGCTGCCAAATTAAAGTGTTGTGAACTAACGAGCACGTAGAGGCGCCAATTAAAAGACGAAGAATGGCTCGTGCTCCAGCACCGTCCCCGAGGCTTCACATGAAAGCTCGGCTCTGCTCTCTGAGATGCTGCTAGAAGGAGGAAGAGGCTCCGAGACGAGAGGCGACAAGGGGCCTCTGGCAACTCAGGACAGTTTCTCAGTCAGAGATATTTCAACACTAATTGGTGTGTATAAACAACTTGTTTGAGACGAGGCCATGAACAACGGGAGTTCACTGGAGATTAATGAAGATAAAATGATTTCACACCTTCACTCCCCTGACATGTGATCTGCTTTGATCTGTTGATTGTTGTAGCTGGTGTCATCTGTACGACAGTAAACGAATGGAGGTGATGTCATGTTTTAGCCAATTTGATATAACCTCCACATACTTTACACTGCTGCTGACTATTTGCCAAAGCTCACTTGAACTCTTTAGATTGATTTCCTTCCTTCCAGGCTGCCACTGGTTTCATTTCTGCAGATTGATAATCGATCACAGCTGACATTCAGCCACTTTTTAAACATAAAACCTTAAGATCAATGTTATATTAACAAAGTCTCTCCAAAAATCCTCAGTATTGCTGAAACAGAAACTAACACAAGTTCAGCCAATCAATGGCTCCTTCGCAACTGAAGAACATCTGAGGCCTCAGAAAAAAGTTGAGCAAAGTCTGACAACAGGTCTTTGTGGAGGTCTTTCCTAATGTGGAGCCCAGACTCAAATGTTGGGTCTGATATGTTCTAAAACTGCCTCCATACACATGATAAATCCTTTGGTTTAGGTAACAGCACATCCTTCCCTCTGGTGCCACCATGAGGCTCTGCATTTGACCTCAAACTGTGGCCATGTTTGAAAAGTCTGTGTCATTTGATCCAAGGTTCATGTCAAAAATATTGATGAATGTGGCTTTAACATGTGAAACCCACACACACACACACACCTGAGTCATTAATAAATCTCAGTTCCTCTGACGCTCTCTATGGTCATATAAACATCCACTGCTGCAGCATTCTTGTTCTCACTGCTTTTATCACACCATTTTAATCACTCTGCTGTTTTATCACCGCACAAATAGACTGAGCCGGAGTCAAACAAAGAGAACACAACGACCCAGTGAATGCAGCAGTGAACGCTAACGGCCCTCTCAGAGAGACCTTTAAATCTAAGGAAAAATACATGACTTCATCCATAAAATCATCCCTCACTCCTCTCAGCCGCAGCCATTAGCGCTAATTCAGCTCTCAGCTTCCCATCACAGCACACACTAACTGCACCTCCTGCCCCAGAGCTCGCGACTAAAACAAACACTCTGGGTTTACAGGGGAAAAAAAAGCCCTGAAAGCGGTGTGGCTGTCAGTCGGTGTATTTTGCATGATGTATGAGGCTGGGATGAACGTGCACCTCACTGTGACTCTAAATAATTAAGGAAAAAAATAAAAGCTTCAAATGTTGTCTTTGCAGAGGTAGCGTGACTCACCGGTTAATCAATGCTAACAGGGAGTGTCAGGGGACCAAACAGATCAATTCCCCTGATGGAGGGAGGGAAGCCAGCTTCAACCGTGACGCTCTGATAGACTGACAGCCAGCAGAGGGATGAAGCGATGTGGAGCTGGAAACACAGCTCCAGTACAGGAAGATGCACAGAGGGCAACTACAGGCACGGATCATGAAACTGCTACATCTGTTAATAAAACAAACGCTGCATAATGTAATAAATAAATGAATTAAAAAGGAGAAACTTTGGAGGCTTGGCTGATTTCTGTGTCCCTGAACTGTAGCTGATACAAAGCTGGCATCTGCTGCATCACATTTTATTACTGTATTGTTATCATTGCACATTTTTCCATCTAGGACAAACTGATCTGTTATTTAAAGCTTAAGGCTGGTATTATTTGATTTGTTTGCTACTCTCAACAAATCTTATGAAAAGATCTAAACCAACAGCGTGTTCACCCGTCTCCACTTTTCTCACTGCCCTCCTCTGTCGGTGGCTCTCAGCTCCACGCCCACTGGGTCCTTTTGAAGATGTAGCTCAGTAATTCCCCATAACAGCTGGGAATTGTAGTTTCTAGCAAATCTTACTCAAACAGGAAGAAATAGTACATTTGTTGGGGACTATTTTTAACTGTGGATGAATACACATTTTGTGTCCTGGTGAGAATTTCCAGAAACAGGATGGTGTATGAGGAATTGATGTATCTAAAATTATTGTTACTGTGTCTGCAGGGTCTGTGCAGACCGTCCAGTCTCTCTCAGCTTGGGGTTTTCATTACATCCCAGGACCAGCTGTATAAAAGTGATGCATGTGAAGCCTGATTACCACCTCCACATTTAGCCATAAATCGATGCAGGCACGCCCATAATCAACTGTTTGCCATTCTTTTCATCGACACGTCTACAGAGCGGTGGAGCAGAGTCAGACAGAAGTGCAATTTTACCATCTGTGCTGTGTTAGCGAAACCCTCCAAAAGCACCAGAGCAGCCATTATGGATGACTGTTTTAACATTAATTCATCACATGTACCTGCAAACCATCATCAGCAGGGATGTTTCTGTCATCATCATTAAACATCATAAAGATAATTAATGATTTAGTGCTTGCATTGAAACAGGTTTTATGTAGAGAGCTTGGTAATAAAATGAAAAGAGCAGATAAACACAGAATGATGCTGCAAATGTAAAAAAAAAAAAAAAACTATACACAGATCACACAATAATAATTCATTAAAAGTACGTGTGTTCGATTAAAGATCCTATTTGTGGACTGCGAAACATCATTACTGTTAGTTTCTGTCCCTCACTTCTTTTTTCTTTCTCATTCATTTCTGTAAATCACATTCAGCTCACACTAGTGTGTGTGTATGAGGTTAGTGTTTATAAATATCAGTTTCTGTGAAGGAAACGGTGTTTGCATGGTTTTGTCTGTATGAACTGTTTATACATTTACCCCCAGGAATGCAAAACCTCTTCCTCTATAATTGTTTTAAAAAGTGCATTAATTGAATCATTAGATTACAATGAATTTAATCAATGAAATGATCATTTACAGATTGTGTGTGTGTGTGTGTGTGTGAATGTAGCTATGTTCCATACGACCTTTAGATTGAACTCTGAGACAAACCACCTTCTGACTCCACAGTTTTACTTTTCTCCTCACCACTCTGCCTCTAACATGTTCATCTCCACATATGAACCATGGCGTGCTGCCACCGTACATTCCCCCCTCTGACAGCCTTCCTCCCGGCCGTGAGAAACATCTTCTGAGCGGATCACCGGAGGGCCGCTGAGCTCGCCTCTTAATTCCTCCGACAGCAGCGTCGCTGTGATACCTCTAAGAGGCGAATCCCCGTCTCTGTTCTCAAACCCGACAATCTCCACGGCACCCCGCGTCTGACTCGAATACCATCTGAGAGTTTAAAACGAAGCTGGAGAGAAAGAAGAAGGAGAGGAGAGAGAATCAGAGGCGTGTGGTATTTGTTTGACAGGTACATGTCTCTATAGGCCAGTGCCTTTCCAATTTAAGAGGCCCTTAAGCTGGGAGCAGCAGCTTAACATTATTCTCTGTGAAGAGAAAAAAAACGTTGCTCTCTTTTCTCCCTCTCTCCTTGCTGCGTTCAGAACAGGCCCTGTCGACCCTTCAAGGACGCTTTGCTGCAAGTGTTTCATCATTTGGTTGAATTTTAATTATTTTCCAGGCTTGTTAAGTCCCGCAGCGGCGGCATTGAGCATTCGCTGTGAAGGCAAAGGAAGCGAAGTGACAAAGGTATGAAGGGAAGTCCAGGGGGACGACGCAGGATGACAAAATATTTCATTAGCCTCTGAAATGTTGGCTCACTCAAACATCCAGAGCTCATTGGCCTTCGACCAGCGGCGGTATGTGAGGTTTGACCGAAGCCACGGACCTCATCTCTGCTCACATTTACAGGACAAATCCTCAGAAAATTCCCAAGTTGTTAATAGAGATGACCATACTGGTGTTTAGTTGAATTAACTAACTGAAAGTCTCACTTACTTCACACTAGCTGGCGGTTCTAGGTTGACTTTCTCTCTTTGTGGCAGCCACTGGGTCATTTCAATACAAATCAACAGACAGATACATAATACATCACAATCACTGTTTAATCAGCTTCATTATTCTGTCAAAGTTAAATTAGTTTCATGATAAATCTGACATTTCAAAGTTTGCATTTAATGCAAGAATGTGATTCTGCAGGTTTCTGTGTGTTTATGAAAACGTCTAATTGTCTTCTGGTTGCTGCTGCTGTGATTCCAAAGCAGAAAAACACTGAAATAACACACAGATCATACACAGTTGATGGTGTTATTAATCTGATTTATCAGTTTGCTAATGAAAATGAAAAAAGACAAATGTCTGCCTACTTTCTGAGGCTGCAAAAAATAGTTGGATAAATGAAAAATGGGGAGAGTCCTTCATTAGAGAGGTCTAGAGCTTGCCTTGAAGGTGGTCCAGTCAGGGTTTATCCTCTGTACAGCGGCTTTTTCTTTGAACTCCTCAGACACAGCTACATTTAGATTCAGTTTTCATCAGACCAGCTGTACTGAAGGTGTTTACAGGCTGATATGTCTATATGTTCATGTATGGTCATTATGTGTGTGTGAAACATGCAAAAACGATCTGACCAGTACAGGTTGTTGTGTTCAGTTTGTTGGCATCACTTCTACCTGAAGATGTTCTGTCGCTCTCGTGGCTCAGTCTTCGATCGCCCCCGAGCCTGCTGCTCTTCCTCCTCCCTGGAGGGCGCTCTCCTTCTAACACTGTTAATTACTGCTCTTTAATTGTCATTGCCAATTTACCCATGAAAAACCCCTCCCCCTCTTCATTACCAAGTCCACCACTACCACCAACTTAGCCAACTGAAATTAAACCCCCCCACCATCAGAGACGAGAGGGTTCCTCCCCAGAGGACTCTCAGCTCAACTCCTCAAAGCCTCCAGAGTTTAATCCTCATGAAATGAGCTGCGAGCTCTGATATCTCCCTCTGCGTGAGCCAATCGAGTGCCTCATACTGCTACAGCTAGCCTCTCCCATCAGGTGACATCAGCATCAGAGAGGCCTGCGGCAGCTCAGGCCGGCCTCCGAGGCTGGCACGCCGGTTTGAGCCACTTTTTCTGCCTCATTAACAGTCGGGTCACACCACGGCCGAGCTGGACTCCAGCCATTAGCCTGGCCGCGATTAATGGCTATTTAGCTGAGGCAATTGAACACTACGGGACAAGAGAGGAGGTGTTATGACTGCAGTGTGTGTGTATGTTATGTAGCACTATGAGCCTTCCAGGTTTTACTTCACAATTATTTGTTCTGTGTGAAGCAAACTGCAGAGGAGAAATATATCCATCTTCTCCGATGTTGAGTAATGCCAAATCAGCATTCTCCGCACAGAGCCTTATTTCATTTCTTCTTTTTTTTAATTTAAGGGTCCACGTATCTATCTATCCATGCTGAGTAGACATCTCAAAATCTCAAAACCAATTTGGCATTATCTCCATCACAGGCGACCCCTTAAATTTGCATCAGTGGAGTGGGTTTGGCAAGCAATTACCCCGATGCAGGACATTGGTAATTTGACGAGAATCTGCTCTGACAAGTCTGGACGCAGCGGAGGAGGCGTCCCCCGGGGGGAGGGAGGGAGGCAGGGCAGGGGGGGCTGCAGAGAGCCGGCCTGTGGCTTTACAGGAGAAAACATGAGGATTAATGCAGCAGTGAGATAACAGAGAACTAGGAAGGCCTTGAACAACCTCCCCAAGTCATAGATACACACAAACATACAGCAGATATGTCAAAACATACAGTGAGACGCCAGCTGAGATCACTGAGATTTACAAGGTCAGTGACTCATCTGAGTTTCTGCTCATGTTCTACAGTAATGCCCTGCTTTCTATCACAGGAAGTCAACTCATACACACAGACCCATACAGCCTTATACACATCAGATCATTAAGTTGGTAAAATGATAATGAGTATAAGTGTGTTTTAAGTTTTTTTTTTACCTGTTTTGTTCCCATGAGGCTGTGATGAAGGTTGTTCCAAAGTCAGGTATGAGCACCTTTTTAATTGTGCTTTCAAACCTCATATTCACAAGGACATTTGGATAAGTTTAAGTTCCTCTGATCATCCATCCCAGCCTTTAGGGACCTTTTTCAGTTCTTGTGCAAAACCTGACCACTTCTGCTTCTGTTGCTCTTTGTCTGATTCAGGGAATAAATCACTTTACTGCAGCTTCTTGACCTTGGGAGCAGCAGTTGACAAAACAACCTCACAGCAAAGTCCATTTAGTGGCTGTTCTGGAGCTTAACACACAGTCGTATACATGGAGTACACGTTTGCCTTATATCAACAGCACAGTGTGTGTACCGTGTTGAGTGTTTGTTGTGTGACCCCCTGAAAAATGTGATGATAAATCTCATACAGAGTAACTGACTGAAGCCTAATGATTTAAATTATGACGTGTAAAATAAAGAGTTCAACAACTTACCAGGTCCAGAACCTGACCAGCACAGTTCCAGCACGGTGCCAGTTTGGCTGTGGTCTCCATTTAAATTTGACACAGAGAAGGGCCTGTGGTAACTGTGCCAACTCAAAGTGCCACATTTACAGTGTACATTGTAAAAACAAAACAAGACAAAGAAACATACACAGTAACTGAATCCAAATGGAAAAGACACTCTGTCTCTGCCAACGCTGAGAAGCTTAAGAATGAAGTTTACCACAGGAGCTGCCCTACCTGCTGCTGGATCAGCTGACAGCTGAGTTTCAACATCAGAGCTGCTGCCAGCACTCAGTTTCAGCTTCAGCTCCCCCTCCCTTACACTACATAACAAGCAGCATGGTACATACAAACTGAGCCAAGCCAAGGTTAAGATGAACAGATGAAAACACAAAAAGATCTTTAACTGGAGGAGGCTGAAATCAGCTGATGTTTGGAACTTTAAAATGTTTCATCTCTGCAGTAAAATGTTTTTAAGTTGGGGGTGTTTACTGAAGACGTCTGTCGATTAGAGCAGTGGCTCCCAACTTTTTTACATCATGCCTCATTTTGTAGCTATAAGTTTCTATTGTGCAAATTAAAAATAATTTTTAAAAAATCTTAAAAACTAAAGTTTTTACACTAAAAAGACCAAACTGACTCTGAATTTTAGAGCACGACAGGCTTTGACATGTTTGTCCCATAATTTACATGTTTTTCTTCTCTCACTAAAATGGATCCTGACAGCCCTGCAGCTTCACAGCTCCCTTGTTTCTTTATAATTCCCAAATGTCTCAGCAGCAGACATTTTGACTTTTCATATTAAAAGTAGAGGAGGCAATAACATTAACAATAGCCCAGTTCCAGCTATTATTGCAATATAATGCTACAGTTGTCGGTGTCATTAGTCACACCTGTATTTGACAAGTCCTGTGAAAAAGATCTGTTCAACTTTTCACACCACATTTCTCCATCTGGTCACAACCCCTCAAAAACGATGGCTCTCTGCCCTCCACTATCGAAAACCACTGCTCTGGAGTTTCAAGGACATTGTTTCTAGAATGATATTTAGTGGTTGTTGTTTTTGAGATGTTGTTGCACCACAGCTGGGGTGGAGGCAGACGTATCTCGCACCCTCAGCATATAAAACTAAATTAGCTGCATGTGTAGATGCCACCATGTGCAAGTGGTAAAGTAGACGTTGCGAGATTTGGGTGAACTGACCCTTTAAATGTAAATGTAATCATGATGGAAATGTCCTTTATGGGCATAAGAACAGCTTTACCTTCATCAGAGGAGACGTCCATCACAGCTCAATGGCTCTGTGTGAGCAGCTGCTGAGAGGTTTATGACTGAGCTGAAGACCCTGCTCACCTGCAGGAGGACAAGCACGACACCGCCCAACACGGTCTAGACAGAGAGTGACAGAGAGAGACAGACAGCTGTATGTATTGTATGGATCACATGCTCTTTTCTAGAGATAATTAGATAGTAATGTCTGAGAGTTGAAACAGATCACTTTTTCAGACGTTTCAGAGAAACAAAACCCAACAGCAGCCACATTCATCTTGGTTTAGATAGAACATTTTAAAGGGAAATGACAGTTTCATACAACTCGGCTCTTCTTCTTCTTCTTCTTCTTGTAGTCCATCATTTCTATCAATAGCTGAGAAAAAAATGAGGTCAGCCTGGTAATACTATACTGAAGAGACTGAGGATGAAATGATTGTTCAGTGATAACTTTCCTGTGTTGTTTTTAAACCTGTGTGCAGGGTTTTCAAACTCACAGATCTGTTACTCAAACTGGACTTTCTGGATCATATTTCATCATTGTGGCAGTTTTTACTTATTTGAACAAAGGGTCTGAGGATAGAGTGCATCAAAGGCTGTACAGGCTGTTTGAGGTAAAACTGTGATTTTGGGCTTATTATTATTATTATTATTATTATTTAAAAAGACTTAACATCTTAAATTTGACTGCATATTCATATTGTTTCTTTGGGACAAAAGAGTAAACACATCTGATAAAACAGAAAAGTATCATGTTCAAACATACAGTAGGTTTAAAGTATATGGATGCAATAAAAGATAAGTAGTAATAAAGTCATCAGTTTGTGAAACAACATGCTCCCACCAACAGTCTTAACACCTGGTAATTACATCTGTCAGATAAAAGCATGAGATTTCCTGTGAAAATGTTTGAGGTAAAAAGTAAGAACTCTGCCATAATGGAAATAGTCAGCTAACATGGCAGAGCCTCTGAACAGCATGCAGCATCCTGAAGCAGAGAACTGTGGGAGGTTTTTAAAACTGTTACTATCATTACAGGTCTCACAGAGGAGCAAAGGCTGAGCTCTTTTTAGGTCCTGAGGTGACAGCAGAGACCACATGCAGATATTTATTCGGAGACATTTCCAGGGTGACAGAACCTTTTTCGAATTACCTCCCTCGCTCTGCAGCTCAAATAAAGGCCAGAGTCAAAAATGGCTCCCGGCTTGTTTTGTTTTTTGAGGGCTTCTCATCACTGCAGCTCATCCTCCGCTCTGTGTCTGGTTAACTGTTTTTTTCTCCAGAGTTCAGATGCTCAGACAGGTGGAGAGTGGGATTCCTGCTGATAGCAGGTGCTGCTGTCCTCTCCTCTCCGTTAAGTGCCTCCTCCTCTGCTCTTCCATTTTCATATTTCCACGCATGGCTGCCTTGACATTTAGTACGGAGAAATTGACTGTTTTCAGGGACTCTCGGGGGAGCGCTGTATTACTTTGTCCTGTCAGAAAAAGATGTCATGAAAGGAAGGTGATGTCAGGTCCGCCAGGTTGTTTATTGAATTTACGGCGCCATTATTTCGCCACTCAGCATGATTGTATTCATATTATACCCCATCCCACCAAGGTCGCCGGCACACCACTCGCCTGGTGACCTTGCGCTCGGGGCCCCTGGGGGGCCGGGTTAAACCAGAGAGACAGAGACCCTTCAGCTTTCAGCTTTGATGGACAGTCGAATAAAGCTCGGAGCTCAATGACACACCAATCAGCCCGTGTCAGGAGCAGAGGAGAGCGGAGGAGAGCGGCGGCAGCAACGTTGGTGACGAGGTGAAAACAGCTGCTTTAGACCGCCGGCTCTACAAAGACTGACTGACTTATGCCCTCACACGGCGGCCCTCGCTGAGGTCACACGGCGTGGAATTGCAGCATTGATCAGCGGCGGGAGTGACAACGGGTGTGTGTTGTCGTTGTCTGACCACCAATCACAGATAAGAAGCTCAATCAGACAGAGGTCATGGTTCTGCTTTGACTCTACAGCCATGACACCCAGATCAGTGTCCTGTCCTGATCCTGGTTTTAATCATATTCATGATTTTATGTTTACATTGAACACCTGGTTTATGTCCTGAATTCACTGAATTCACTGAGCTCTGTCACTTTTTTAGGAAAATTCATCCATTTCTATAAAAGTATTTCTAAATCTTCCCATCTTAATTGTTTTTAAGCTGCACTGCTCGGTGTTTTAAAAAGACAGAACAGGATGATTCTCTCCATCAGCAGAAGAACACGGGACATCATGTGTTTATAACGAGGGTCTAGATCAGTGATGTGATTTTAAAACATTGGTATAATCCTCTTTAAAAATCAATCACCACCATCACTTTGATCATTTAATATCAGCAGTAAATTTCGAAGCAATCCTAAAGAGGCTCCCAGTTATAACATTACTCTACATCGCCGTGGCAATTAAGAATTTCACTGTCCTTATTAATGAACGAGGTATTGTCATGAAGTATTTAATGCAAAATAAATTATATCTTTTCCCCTGTCATACTCAGTTTATTTAAATACTCTTTGTCAGATGACCCTGGTCATGATGCATCATGGGAAGTGTAGGACCCAACATTTTTGGAGGAAATAAAAGTCAGGACATCTTGGCACCTGGTTTATCAGTTTTTACCGTTATTTTAACAACTTGTCACTTGTAAGTCCTCCAACTTTACAGAATGTAATGCTCACTTACTGGAACAGTCTTTTTAAAAAAGACCCATTTACAGACAAAAGTGACTGTGGTGTAAGAGTGGTATTTTTTGCGGCGAACAGTGTGCCTCTCCAGCTGATGCCAAATCATGAAAATCACGAAATTTGGAGAAAAATAGTTTACACCTAACAGCAGATATAAAGCACACTCTTCAGCCTTAATGGTGTATTTTTTCCTGCCAAACCGCTGTGATGAATTGCTGCTCTGCTCTGTTCCAGCCACATACACTCGTGGCCATATTCTCCCTCACAACCCAGCACAGACACATTATCAAATGGCAGCTATAGGCTGCAGTTATTTAAAGGTTGTCATGTAATTACTGCTCAGCGGCAGCCCTCATCTGAAGCCCTCAACGCTCTCAGGCTGCATTCAGGGTCAGTGTGAGAAAGCGGTGGCTGATTTTAGCAGGCGCTCCCGGTCCACTATCACACAGAAGCTAATGGGTTTTATGGAAGAGACCTCAGTGCTGCAAAACAGCCAGGAAGCTTCAAAGAGTTCTCCATCTAATGCACTCATCCACAGTAAAATGGTAACATGCAATTATCGATGCCAAAATGGCACCTCCATCCACGTCCATTTGTGGTTCACATCACACGGAGGATAACATCTATGTTTTGTAATTAGTATAATTAGCATTTCTCCTTGGCAGGTTGCACCGTGTTGTGTTCAAAGTCGAGCTGACGTGTTGGTAATGATAACGGTGACAGATTTATCCCCTTGATGTTTCATCAGTCACACTCAGATTTTCAAAAAAACAAACGTCCTTCCAAAACTGAGTTTTTATTCAGTGAAAAACAAATCCTCTGCTGCCAAAAATCTACGTTTTAGCACATTTATATTCTGTGTCCCAGTTCCATCACATCCACTGTTTAAATACACACTGTTTAATAATTTTGCGTACTGTTTTGGCAATTAGCACACAGGAACTTACTGTACTGCTCCATTTTCTTCTGAACAGGAAAATAAAGCCACCAATCAAACTGCAACTGTGGAATGTTAACATTTACAAATCTGAAAACTTAAACAGAAAGTAAAACGTTTATTATTAATTAATGTTTGCAAACTTGTCACAGAACTTTAGTTAAACATACTGTTCTATATATTCTCTTTAGGGATGGTAACGTGAACAGACAGAGATCTGTGAGAGTGATTTCAGCTGCTAAAATTTCACAGAAAAGAGGTAGAAACTGTGCAGTATATTGACTCTAGCAACACATGCTAACATGTTAACATGCTATAGCTATCTTGTGAGCATTGATCTCACCAATATAAAATGTACACAACATAATATTTTAAACTAACTTGTCTTCATCAAGTGGAATCTGAATTTTTTGTTTGTTAATTTCCATCATTTAGTCATAGAACTTATCAACATAAATACAGGATTTTCATCATTTACACAGTACATTATTCAAATACGCAAATACTTTATTTTACAAAAAATAGAATCCTCAAATCCCTTAACACCTATGTGTAACCCTGACTAATTCCTAAAAATCTCAATTTGACTGTAAACCCATCCCTCCTTCAGCAGAGAGTCATAGTTCTAAAAAAAAACCAAAAAACTGAAAGCCACTGAATTCTGTTCTTTTCCAAAACACCATCCTCTTTAATATAGATATATTTTCAATGCTTGTATATTTAAAGAGAGGAGACTGGGTGACTCATTTCCATGTTATGTTCAATCTCCATTTTTTTAGATCTTTGGTACTTCATGTTCTACTGTTTTTTTTTTTCTTTGCTGTTTTGTTATTTTATTTTTTTCATTTTTCCACACAAATGTGCCAACAGATAAATCTCACCCAGCTCTCCATTTCTTATTCCCATCTGGAATCAGGGTAATGAGTGTTTGAGAAGGTTTTTGTTTTGATGGGACACAGTCTGAAACATTTCCTCCTTTGAAAAGTTTTTTTTATTTTTATTAGTTCATCTTTCTATGAATGGGCTTTTTGTAAGATATGACATTAGATTTGTAACTGTACTGAAGGGAAACGGCCCATGTCTGCTGAGTAACTTATTATAATTAGTTATTTCGACTGACAGAGCCATATTTTGATATATTTTTTGTTCATTTTAACTCAGGTTTCTTCTTTGAAATCAACGTCCTGATAGAGAGCAGGTGTGGCTGCCTCATCAGTGTGCAATGTGAGGCAGCTGCTGCTCGCTGGACTCCACTAAGACAGCTGAAGGAGAGGGTTGGGTTGGACTAGTTGCTTGGGTACTTATTTATTTTTAGTTTTCCCTTTCATATGCACTGTTTGCCAGTAGACTGATTTAAGCTAGAAGAAATAGGACTGGTGAAAGGAGAAGTGACTTCATGCCTGGTCTGTGTGGGTTTTTATTCATCAGTCTCCCCCTGCAGCTGATGTTAATGGTACATTCCAGTAAGTATTTAAGCACATGGTGTGAGCTTTGGCAGGGTTTTGAATGTGGGCAAGCTGGGGGACCTCTAACACCTCAGTTCAGTGATTTTGTGATTTACTTTTGAAATCAAACTGTAACCATTACAACAGATGCAAAGTTGCACTAAACTAAAGCACTGTGAAATAGAAAATGCACGTGATGCTGCTGCTTCGTTGCAGAAATAATCACCTCCAAAAAAGTATTGTTCTTCATCACCCAGTGAAACCATGTGACTCACTGTGTTTTTAATAGGGTTTGGACGACAATGTAGCTCAGAGGAATAAGATAAGGCTTTGATACACACACACAATACTCGTTAGTTGGAGACAATCAGTGTTTGATGTCTTCATGGGATTTGATAACAATAAAAAAAACGGAATATCATCAGACCTATCATTCAGTTGAAGAGAAGTGTGTGTGTAAATTCATCATGCTGAAAGAAAACATAAAAAGGCAGAGCAGTTGACACTTGCATCACCTCTAAACTGCTACAAAACTGCATTTTAACATTTCAACATCTTTTATTTTTGCATGTTAGAGGAAGAAAGGAGAAACCTCCCACACCAGATCAAGCAACAGAACACACAGCTGTATTTCCTTTTGTTGGTGCAGACATGAGAGCTGGTTCACAAACATGAATAAAGATAGAAACTTAATAAATGCTGTTGTTGCCCTCTGAGCAGAATTTCAGTAAAGAGTGAAATTAATAAATACTAAATAACTGTTGTATACAACACAGCCCACCTCAGCTGTGCTCCAGCACCAGTCTCCTGTAGGTGGTTGACTTTTTGGAAACAGGTGCCAACCAGAGTTTGACTGACTTTCACTGATTTGTTTTTTTAATATGAGAAGACAGGCCAGAAGCAGCTGTCTTCTGAGCCCCGGTGGCTTTTTTTTTGTTTCAACAAATAGGATTTGAGGAGTCAATATTCTAAATGAGTTGTTAAGATGGAGATTCAAAGGAGAAGTTGAACGGAAGCTGTGATGATTTGTAGGAAAACTGCTCATTTTCGCTGATCTCTTATTTCCCCTGCAGGGTAGAAAACACAAAGTGCGTCTCAGCGTATAAGCACCTTTCACAGCTCTCGAATATCGTTTCAGAACCGCGGAGAGAATTGACCTTTCTAATGCAAGCTTTTACAATACCACCAGTATGAATGAATGTTTCTCATTGTAGTTAAAGCCTCCTCGTATACATTATAAACAGCACCAATACACCTCAGGTGTGTACCCTAATTTGCTCTCCCCAACCTCGCTACCAATAGCGCTATTTAAACTCCATTATGCATATAAAGGAAGGGAGCTCACCTGAATCGCTGAGAGTCGAATATATGGCACAATACTTTATTAAAGTGTTGCTGTAGAAAAAAAATAAGATTAAATTCTGGATCCAACTCTCTCAAATGAAAACAAATGAAGAAATGCAAATCACAGCATTGCATCAACTCAGGGCAATATTACCTGGATGAGGAGAAATGATCAAAGTAAAGGTGGACTGATGACAGTTATGAACATGCATGTTAACCTTTTTACATCAGAAAAATCCTTCTGTAATTCAATCCAAAGTCTTTGCTCATTGATACCATGGCTCACAGCTGCTCAAACCTTGAAGGGCCAGCTTTATTACAGTGAAAACTTCAGACCATATAGACTGTATTATAGTTTGGAGTTGCTCAGAACAAAAACAAGGATCTAGAAGGGGCTGGAGAGAGTTTGACGCTTCTCTTGGGTTAAGCATAACAATGAAATGCCAAAGACACCAGGACACACTGCAAGGAAAAGGAGGGCCAGGATGTCGCAGGGCCCACAGCTTAGTTAGTCTCTGGGGAGTGATGAGTAGGAGCATTGTTGAATCCTGTAGTTTTGATTCGTCATCAGATGATCTACAGCGAATATCTGCAGTGATAAAGCCCCAAATGAGGATTTTAAATTGTCCAAACATTGGTGATAAATGAAAGTTGAATTGTCCTGAACATTTGGGAGGAGGACCTCATTAACTGTGACAGGTGATGGTCATGTGAGATATTAATGAGTATGACTGATGGCTCACGATGCTAAGAAACATGAATAATAAAAAAAAGGTGACAGAATATGCTTTTGGCTTGGTTACCTCCTGTCCAAAATCATCTCTTGCCTATAAACCTTTACAAGCTGTGAAACCTGCCAGAAGTCATTCTGATGACAGCGAGCTGCTCTAGAGGTCTAGAGGCTGCATGGAGGAAGAGAAAGTTGAATCCAGGATGAAATGGATGTCCTTCACTTTCTTCCTACAGCCAAAGAGAGATAAAAATAAATAATGCTTCAACTGCTTCAAGTCTGTCGCGGAAACATGACTTCCTGTATCGCTGAGCGGACAGACATGACAGGTGACAAGGTTGACACTCTGCCATCCTCTGTCATGTCGAGAGCAGGGGGAGGTCAGGCGTCCTGACAGCCGCCGGACACGACGAGCCGCTCAGCCTGACGAGTCACCTTCCATCCACCTCACTAAACCACCAACTTCCTGACATAACTTCCTGGCGTCACCGCTTCCCAGCCTCTGACGGACGCTGCCGCAGACGTCACCGTGGTGGTCGGCTGACAGCCGCTGTCAGGGAGGACGAGAGGCGGGAGGTGGAGGGTCAACACATGAAGGGAGACGGAGTCAATTAAAACTAATAGCAAACAAGAGTACACTCGGGGTCAAACAGGACACTGTGTGTGTGTGTGTGTGTGTGTGTGTGTTTGAGGACCACAGTTTTAGTCTAGGATTCAACGTGTCAAAAACACAGCCAACGTTTTAACGTTCGAAAAGGATCAGTGTGGGTAGGAACCACAGGCATTTCTTCAGCTTTGTTGTTCTCTTAGTTAAAGGTCCTGTCTGGTTCAGCCTCTGCAGCCTGCAGCAGCTGTTTTAGTAAACAAGCCTGATAAACTCAGTGTAGGCGACCTGCTCATAAACAGACAGACACTGCAGCGGAATACTCTCCACTGTACTTTAAAGCAGGCCTGTATAAAGAGGCTGACGACTGGACAACTGGAGAATAGAGAGGGGAATACAGTACAAAACACAGTACATGAATCAGCATCCGTTGTTCCTTGAAGTGAACGCCTGTTTCCATACAGAGTCTTATGTATACATCACAGGACCCCTCGGTATCCAAGCCATTGGGCTTATTAATGTGTATTTAATCCTCATCTTAAGTACCATCCTTTCATACATTACAAAACCTTTTTTTTATGAACCACTACAACTACCACTTGTCCTCAATCTCTTAAGCTCTTTTGCAAATTACTACAATCGTTTGAACGAAAGCAGAAACCTCTCTTTCTACCTGTTTCTGGCAGTTTGATTTTTACATTGTTAAATTGGTTTGTTAACAGCAGCAATGGAGAGAACACTAGAGTAAACAGTGGGGAAAAAGAAAGAATGAAGGGTATGAATACAAATAAACTAATAAAGTGTGGTCTTAAGGATCGGCAATAAATGTTAACAAAACATCAAACTGTGGAAGAAAAAGATATAATTGATTGGTGACCAGATCTGCTTGTTAAAGTCTATGTATGAAACCCAGTGAAGTGAGGTTATGAAACAGAGTAGAGTTCAGTTCAGGAAACAGCAGAGAGGATGAAGGACACTGCCTCAGTTCCTTCACCACACCACTGGATTCAACATGTTTCAGTGACTTGACTTATTAATACAAGGTGAAGTTGTATAACCACATGTACCGTCCAGACTCGTTTTTACCAGACCAGGTGGATGAAATGTCAGAGGCTGAATCTGAACAGAAGCAGATGATTTGAGAGCACAGCAGCAGCAAATGATTTTAAAACATCTAAAATCAGCAGAGACATTGTGACTCCACTTGACATTCAGGAGCTTCGACGTCGGCCCCATCGACCCCATTCATTCTAGCAGGACTCTGTCTGGCCCCACACAGCCGCCTCATGCAAAAGAAGGAGAGACTACAGTCAGCCACCAGTACCCACACAATAATTTCCCTGGGAAAAGCACTGACAATGATGGAGGTGCTCCTAAGTGGCTCGCAGGTCGAGGAGGCGGGCTTATCACGGTTACACGGCAACCGCAGAGGAGAACATCAGACGAACGTAGAGCGTTTCTGCCTTCTGTGTCGCCCGGCCTGCTAGGGAGACAATCTGCAGTTGTTTTCATTTGAGAGAGAAAAAAAAGAAGAGGAACATTGTAACTGAGCTGATGATGGAGACGAATATTTGCATTGTCACATGAAGCAATTATTGGCAATTTCATCATCTATGAATTCATGAACTGTACTGAAATCCATTTGTCCCACACACAGGAGACAGAATAGGCTTGAATTATTACCTGCATCACAAAAACAAGCTCATTCCTGGCTTAAATAAAAGAGGTTTGTGGAAAAGGAGAAAATAACCCAGAGTTCATTTGCTTTTATTATTTCACCTCTAGAGCACGGTTGACAGCATTTTAACCAGAGAGATGGTCACATTGTAGAGGCACAGGCGCTGATCCATTAGAGAACATAAGGGTTCCTGCACGCTATGCCCCCTCTGTCTGGTTTCCAGGTACATCACACATTCACACACCTCCAACCACACACACACACACACACACACACAACTCACAAAGCTGTTTTTTTTTCTCTGTTTGAGCAGAAGCATTTATCAGCCACTTGGTGTGGAGTTACTGTCAGTGGTGGAAGAAGTATTTAGACACACTCCCCCTGTGTGTAAATACCTTAACTTTACATTTTAAATGTTGCGAAGTTGATCATCTGTGACCCGTGTGTGTGAGATATGAGTCAGAGTAAAATCAAATATGCAGACAGGAGGAACTTTTAGGATCTGATCAATTATGACTTTGTGAACATGGTGCTCTCAAAGAACCACAGTGAATCAGGAGAATATGCAACCCACACAGAAAGAACCTTCTCTGCTGTGAGAGTCAATCATTCACGTTTAATTTCCTAATCCAGTCTTCCTTGCTTTCCTCTGACCGACATGTTGACCCAAACCGTCAGAGAGATGTCGCTTTATTCTAGCTCTGCTCGGTCACCTTATCACATTATGTGGAGTTTGCATGATTTTGGTGCTGTTTGTACAATCTGTGATTGGAAAGTGGCTCACTGCAGATACAGAGATGGATTTGTGAACTGGCGCAGTCCTGCATCTTCCTGTTTCTCCCACCTGGACAAACAGAAGAGCGTATGAGTATGACACACTCATTTCCTGCACTGGCACCGAACGTTGGTACTGATGGATGTAAATCAAGAGGTAGAGTCATCAATATGGCTGTCATTTTGAGACACTGGACCATTTTGTTGGCTTTTTGACACTTCAGCGTTGTTCGGTGCCCAACACTAATGACTGTATCCTGTAATATCACCAGCTCTTATCATTAAATCTGTCACCAGTTTCTCTGTCTTGTTCTCAGCTGCATTCCACTGATCTACGACTCCTGCTGTGGCAAATCAAATGCAGTCATGACATTTACCATCAGGTAGTTCTCCATGCATACACAGCACGATGAGATACACCACAGAGCAATTCATTGATTGCGTGTGGCGTGGTGCTTGAGGTTAAAACAACAGATGAGATGCTTTAGTCTGTCTCCGTCATCACACACACGGACATTAGAGATTTAATAATCCATCTTTTAGCATCTCAGGAACTTTGTTGATGCTTGACCTTTTCTAACTCAAAGAGAATGTTTGATCTAACAATCTTTGTCTCACCATGTTGAATCTTGTATGTAAAACTTTGCATTTATTTGTATAGAACCAGTTGTGAAATCTTATATGAATAATAAACCATGAGTCATCATGTTCTATGCCATTGTGGTTTTTGTTGGGTTCATATTTGTTTTGTAGCTTCTGTCTGTGCTTGATTTTCCTTATAGGGTAAAAACATTAAACTGACAAGTCTTTGGACAAGGTACAAGGAATAATCAAGACATCAGAATATAAATTCTTATGCACATCAAGCTCTGGGGGCGGCAGGGTTGAGTTCAGCAATGGAGCCTATTAAGCGGCCACCCGGAGGTGATTATCTTAAGACAATCAGACTGTCAGGCGACTGGCAGCTCACGCTCTGAGGTTTGAATTTTAAACCTGGCCCGACCTGCTGTCTGAAGCGCCAGCGTCACCACCGTTTTCTGACAGTCGTCACCACGATCATCACCCTGACAAGCTCTGATCTGGAGAGCAGCTCAGACTTGTCTGAAACATCTAAAGAATGAAAAAGGAAGGTAGAGAGCGTCGCTCTCAGTTCTCTAATGGGTTGAGATGACTGTTCACCTTTTGAGCTTAACGCAGCCTGAGAGCAGCAGGTACATTTCTCTTTCTCCCTCCCTTTTTCATTCTTTCCTTTTTTTTCCTCAGCGTCAGACTAACCTGCAGGCTGATAATGGCTTTTTCCATCGAGGATTCATCCCTCGTTCTATAACTTTCCCCCTGAATACAAATACACTCCGTCACATCTTTCTGACTCCCCCTCCTCCTTCCATCTCTTTCCCCTTTTTCTTTTTTTTTCTGTAGAAGCATAGCAGAGGATTAGCAGCCATGCATGACTGATGGGGAGAAGATACGCCATCAGAATAAGTTAGAAGACGAAGATCTCTCCTTCTCCTCTCCTCTTGATTTCTTTGTGCATGAAAGGAGGGAGACAGAGAGAGAGAGAGAGAGAGCAGGGAGATGCTCGCTCTCTCTGAAGTGTCATCCTCTCTGCTCGTCTTATGAAACAGGAATAAGTGGCTAGTTGAAGTGGAAGGAGACTCTGTTGGGGTGAATCTAATCCGATGCATGTTTCTGTGGCTGGATGTGACGCCACATCACCTGCACCGCAGCCCGGGGCCCTCATTACTGTCACCATCTGACTCAGTCTGAGTCTCAGTGTGTGTGTGTGTGTGTATGCCAACATGTGGAAATGAAATGGTTATAAATTCCTCCAACACCTGTGCTCAAAAAGTGTTTCCATCTGAATGCAGCACAGGTTTTAAGCAAATGTAATTGGCAAAAGACCAGCTATGGTGTCCCCAGTGACCCAGGCAGCCAGTTAGAGCTGCTACTTGTGGCTGAATTTCAAGCACACTCACTGTGACCAGTCCAATGTCTGGGGCATAAGGTGGCTGTTAGAGCAGTCTTGGTTGTGGAGGAGCACCAGGCTGATTTGGGCCGAGAATCAGCAGCCCTGTGCCAGCTTTGGGCCAGTGTTGATTTACCCGCAGCAATAGGTTGAGAACACCGAAAGGATGAAAGGTCGTATACTAGAAAAGTTTGTTACGCTAATATGTGTGGCACTTTTTTAATCCATTGTGCAAATATTTTGTTAAAGATGATTGTCAGTACCTAACATACATCCCCTGTGTACTCTGGCTATTTGTTGAGCTACTCCTCTTAGTTACTGTTACATACCTGTTGAGTCATACACAGTTTAAAATGATAACAGGGCAGAAAATCATTTTAGTACTTGGCGGTCCTTGGTTTCAGATAGAAGCAGATGTTCAAGAAAGCTTTATGAATTGACTGAGAATGTACCTATGTTTACAGCTTGTTTTAAAATAACCGAGAAAGGGTAAGGGTAATAAACATTGGAGGTAGAGGCATTGAAATAAAGAAGTGTAGTGAGGGAGCTAGTTAGCCCTGGTACTGTAAGTAGAATAACGAGGGAAATCTGCTGATAGAATAAAACCTGGAATTGTGTTAATAATGAACCAGCTGCAGCCAAATGTCCTCCTGATCCAGCTCTCCATTTTCTTTCCATCTGGACATCTGGTCCAGTCCTGAGGCTTGTCACTGCTGCTAATTAAATGTTCTGCATCCTCATTACCCGAATCCTCTGTCACCCGACACGTGCTGCTTCTTGCCTATTTTTCTTTAAGATTAATTGCTTCTCTGTCGTGGTGTTGTGTTTTTCCTTTCTTCCAGGCTGGAAAACAATGTTTACTGGTCGGCTGCCGTACGGGCCTCATCATCACATGACCTGGGTTGAGTCAGCAGGGTTCTTACAGCACACCACACACACACACACACACACACTCTGCACTGATGACCTCTCCAGAGACAGGCATGACCCCATTACAACACTTCCCTTACACTTCTTCTCCTCTTTTCTCTTTGTTTACTGTAATGAGTGGAATCCTGGTCAATTATTGATCATGGAATAAATAATAATTATAAAACATATCAGCAGATTAGCGGGCTATATCTAACAATCCGCTTGATTTTCTCCATATACAATAAGCTTTTTTTTTTTTCACTCTGAGCTTACCGATGAGAATATATAAAGAACATAAAAAGAGGTGTGATAAGTGAAGAACACCAGCGGTCAGATGATCAGATGAGTTGGACCCAAATCCTCAGGTTAGATAAACTCATTTACAAGGAAAAACAAAGAGTAGTATTAACTGGTGCACAGTGACAAAAGTGATCCCGACACTGAAATCTTAAAGTCTTACATTTGTCTAGAATGCAAAGGTCACAAGGAGTCAATGAATAACTGAAAAAATAGTTGGTTTTGGTATTTGGAAAAAGTCATGACGAATTACTGTAAAATATCATATTAAATATTAAAAGCACAGATAACATCTTATAACACCGGCGCCCAAAGATGTAAAAGCTGCTTCTTCCTCCAGTTTCTGTGGAGAAGATGTATGAAATATAGACGCGGTTTATTTTATCACACTGTTTGAACAGATGCATCACAGCATCACTTCAGTGTGTGGAGGAAAATGCTGAGAGAACGAGATAATGGTCATGAAGAAGGGAGGTCATGCTCACTTAGTCAATTTTGGTTGTTTTTTGCTTGAAGCAACAAAGTTTACAAGAATTACACAGTGAAAAAGTGAAACATCATTTGTGTTGTGTTTTATTTTTATTTCCTTACATTATTCATTCTCAAATGCTCAAGTTAGGGTGAACATATTATATGAAATATACCCAGCCTCCTGGAAACTTTGCACAGTTAAACACACAAGTCACAGCTTCTATCACCCATATATAACACATATATTGAAATATAATGGACACTGAAAAAATGTGGTGCATAGTCAAGACATTGTACGGAGGGGAGAGCAAGAGAGTGTTTTGAGAGTAGATTTGCAAGGGCTCACAGTCACCACGTTATCAGAGTTACAGGAGTGATGGACAAAACGACAACAGGACCCTCGAAATAAACTAGAATTATCCTTTAAAGTTAGTGATTTGAGGAGCCTGTCTTACTGCTGCCAGCCCTCTGCGCCTGACTGACCTGACCTGTAGTTTAGACTCTCTTTAACCATCAGTACAGGCTGAGAGTTCCACGCCAGAAAAATCACCACCTGGCTTCATGACAGCTGAAGTGCAATCATTACTTTGAGTTTGCCAGCTCTGAGTGGATCAAACCGGCCACTGGCTGTGTTTGGCGATCAGCACTGAAAACCCCACCGCCACCACCCCCGGGAGAAATCAGTATGGAAGCGCCCTGTAATTACTTCAGCGCCCAAGGTGCCATTTGACGCTCTTGATGAAGTAGTTCAGTGATTGGAAGAGTAACCACGCCCAGGTAATCTAAGAGGCCTTTAACTGCTGCTGGAGAGGAGTCGATTGGCCGTCCTCCATTCTGCTGGTTAATCAGACGGAGGTTTGGCCCCATCATACGGGCAGGCAAATGATCATCCTGGCTCATCAATCAGACTTCCATCAATCACTCATAGAGCACAAACAGGAAGGGTCGGAGCTCTCGCTCTCATTCTCTCAGCCGATGACCCGAATTTATTCAGCACTGTTAAAACTTTCATATCTCCCCAGTAAAGTTATAGTTTTATATAGAGAGCTGCTTACACAGCTCAGGTCACAACAACCAAACAGTTTTGTAATAGTCCTGCTGTTATCAGACAGCAGCTCCGCTAACTTCCAGAAAAATATGAGGGGGGGAAAATGCAGATTGATGATGTCAGAAGTGTCAACAAATCAGAACTCTTAATAACTGTAGACTACATGATGAAGACAACAGAGTCTATTGCACACGCACGCACGCACGCCAGCATTTCATCGCTATACGGCTGGCCACACACAAAGATATATAGTAAGTTGCGATCTGGTCTGTCTGCAGTCAGAGGGAAGCCATTTCAATTTGTTCATTACATAAAACAGGACGTTTCAAACATTAATGTTCCTCGTATCAGACATTTTTTTTTTTTTAAAGTATTTTTTCGGCTTTGCCTTTATTCACAGGACAGAGAGAGAGAGAGACAGGAAACAGGGAGAGAGTAGGCATGACATGCAGCAAAGGTCCGGCCGGGATTGGGAGTCGGACCAGGGTCCACCTGCCCAGGCCACTAGGGCCCACGTGGTACGCGCCCTAACCATTCGCCATGGGGGCACCCCCTCACCACACCAGACATTTTAACTTGTCAAACACATCTACGATTAATTATGCTAATAATTCATTACATCTCACTAGTGAGTATCTGAGTCCTGTTACTGTGCATACTGACGATCAGAGGTCACCGAGACCGAGATTCATCTCTGAACTGGTGATCGCTGTGGTGAGGATGATTCACTGTTTCTGTTCACTGTTGTGGATACCTGTGGTTCTACGAGTGGACGGATGCATCGAACAATGAATATATTTATGATAAGGCCCAAAGCTTGCTGCCTTTATCTGTCTCAAACACCATTTTGGTGAATAAGTTGGAAACTGTTTGGCATAAAGCAGGTAAGCAGGCAGCAGGTGCTGCGCTCACCTCCATCAGATGAAGATTTTTTTTCCGTGGTATTGCCAGGATCCACAGGCTCTGGGAGGCTTCGTGCCCAGCGAAAGGCCACTGTGGCCTTCCTGCCTCCTCCTCTCAGCCTTAATCAACATGGCAGCTGTGTTTCTGCCACCTCCCCTCCCTCTGCCCCCCCTCCCCTCCTCTCTCTTGTCATAATCACATGCAAGACTGCCATGACAGGTAGGTATTTGCACGAGATTAAGGCTGTAATATTTTGGCATTAAGGTGAATTAATACAGAAATGAATATGGAAAATGCAGGTAATTACCAACTCTGAGGCGCTCTGAGACATTTTAGAGACATGTCAGAGGATTTTCTCTTCCTGCTGTCTTCTTTACCCTCCCCTCAAATGCCACCATGTTTTTCTCCCCTGCTGTTTTCTTCTTCTTGTCTGTTAATAGCAGAGCAACCCCGGAGCTCGCAGGGAGTGAGCGTACGACTGGTTGAAAGCATTGATTATCATGGAGCAGTCCTTGATGGAGCTGTTTGGCTTGATGCGTGTAATTGTGGTGTAATTAAACATTGACACAGGGGCTTTAACGGAGGCCTGTCAAACTCTCTGACCTTCTCAGCAGCTCAGAGAGGTGAGCACGCCATTTATTCCTGCTGGAGGGAGACAAAAGAGGTTTTCTCTCTGTAGGATATGAGTTCACAGCAGGGTCTTTATGATGTAGAGGAGTGTGATCATGCTCATGTATCCTGTCTGACTGCATACACATACACTCATCTTTCACACACCATCCTCAGTTTACTGCAGCGGAGGGTTCGGTCACTGTCACTGATCAAGTTCAAGCATCAAACATCATCAGTAAAGGTGAATTAGTGCTTTGACACTCAACTATGAAACTAACAATACTCTTAGAAAAATATGTGAATTTATGATATGTTAGACCATTTTGCATTTGATAAAAATAATTCTTCATATATTTTTTTTCACAAGTGAAGTGTCAGTTTCATTTGTTTATCTTAAGGAGTTTTCCCTGAGGTTGCCCACTCACGCCTGCAGAGGGCGCTGTTGCTCAGCAAAGTTACATTTTGTCGCTTTAATAGTGGCTGTAGTTTTTTGAACACTAACAACTGTTACTCATTATTCAACTTTGTTTTGTTGCATCAAGAACTGCAGTAGAGACTCATTTACTCTTAGAGTATGGATTGTAAACACATTTTGAAACGAGATTCATAAAGTGATGGTGGTGAAAACTAAACTGTCTAACTTAATGTGAAGGTAAATCTACTCAGTATTCCTCTCTGCTTGTTTCCCTGTTGGCCTGCCCTTCTTTTACTTCATAATCACCAAGATCATGTTTGTCCCATCTGTTTTTTGGTCCACTGTGGTTTTGGTCAGAGGATCACCTGAGGTGGAATTGAAATCTAAAATGTAAATTAATTTTATTCTGAGCAGTGTGTGTGTGTTGTTGTTGCTGCTTGGTGTGTTTTGTGGTAGCCGAGCAAACACATCAGGAGGTAAAGAAGGGGCATGACGCCTCGCTGTTGCTGCAGAATCATTTCCTCGTGCATTTACATGCAAATTCGCCCCTCTGCTGCCTCTCTGCAGCCACAATGGAGCTCAGCAAATCATTGTCTCATCACAGAGAGATGGATTTCATCCCTGGGCCTCGTGGATGTGAAGGGAAACCGGGCTGAATTCATATGCCGAGCTCTCTGCGGCTGCCACTGAGCCAGACTCCTCGCCCTCCATCATGCAGGAAGGCAAACAGCCTGGGCCCTTTAGCATTTGTGCAAATGTCAGAGAAAAGGACAGATCTCAGGAATTAACAGCAACAGAGGTGGAGGAAGCTAAAAAACCTCCTCTAGAAGAAATAGATGGTCTTGTGGTGCCAGCCACAGGCCTCTCTTCCAAAGAGAGAAATTTAGCAGAGGTTAAAAGTTAAACACACTCATGAAAACCATAATGAGACTCAGAGCTAAATATTTAGTTGATAAAACATTCAGCACCATGAACAAGTTCTACATATTAACTCTGACGATGGCTAATATTAATTTAAATTTTAATAAACAGTGGACATGATTTGGTTCAAAATGTCTCGGCAGCATTTTGCATATTTGAAGCACGATGGAGTCAGGATGTGGTTAGCGTAGCTTAGCATAAAGACTGGAAGCAGCTAGCCTGACTGTCCAAAGTTCAAAACTATACCTACCAACACCTTCACAACAGTTGCTGTTCTGAGGAGGATTTTAACATGTTGCAGCGTGTTTCCTCTCTTTCACCATAAGTTACTTGTTAAAAAAATCACTAAGGTTGCACTAAAGTTATAGTTACACTGTATCCATGACAACTGAACAAACTGTACAAGCTGACAAAAGACTGTGAGATGTGGTTGACAAAAGATATCAATTTGCTATTTTTCAGTTTATACAGGCTAAAACTTTTTCTCCTTTAAAATGAAATTATTTTAGAATCAGATGCATCCCAACTTCAACAGTGTTATTTTATCATGACTGTTATCAGTTTCCTCAGATGGTGGAGATTTAAAGTCTGAACCAAACTCTGAGGAACACTGAGGCTCAGTTTATATTTCGCAGGAACAGGAGGTCGGCAGTGATGTCACATTTTACACTCCTACATACAGGAGCTGAAAACCCTTCAGAGGGATAAAGTTGAACCTGAATGGAAGTTAGCCAGGTGCATCGTGGGGGAAACCAGCAGAGAAAACTGCAGTGAGGAGTCTGCTGCCAAGTTCCTGTCAAACTCCAAAAGTGATAACTGCTGCAGGAAAAAAAAGCAGACGGCCAGTGTTTCTCTCAGTCTGCTTTGGATTTTCTGAGCAGAGTTAGGAGTCTCTGGTGTTGTTCGTAGAGCGGAGCCCTCGCTAATCTTTGGTGACTTCAATGTTATCTTCAGCTGGGCGGGTGGGGTTTTCAGCAGCTCTGGGGGAAGCGTCTCCTGCAGGGAAAATCTCATTTTCTATTCAGTGTGCTACTCTATTCAGAGTGGAAATGCCTCCTCATTAGGCAGACCGTCCAAAGAACATCAAATCATCGCATATCAATTGGATTATGTTATCGTCCGAATTGGATTTTTGTTTGGTGAGTTTCCAAAACCAAAGAGGGTGAGTGTTTGACCCAGCATGAAGCACAGCAAGCGGCAGAAACCAGATGGGATCTCAGTTTTTGAACATTTCTGTTTGGACCAATGACTGATGGCTTCTCTTAATTACTCTCCCTCTCTGTCTCCGACTATCTCTCTGTGGCTCTTTTGTTTCCTGCCTGACAGTTGACTTCTGAAGGTCTGTGTTTGCCCTTCAATCACTCGCCTCCATTTTCACTTTTTCATTAAAGTTGAATAAGAAAAAACACCCATTTGAAAAGACTCAAATGAAGCTCAGATAACTCAGACACTAAACAGCAACTAAATTGGATTCATCATTATCAGAACGAAAAACTTAAAAGGACTGTAACTATAGAATAAAATAGAACATAGTCACTTAAAGGATAAGTGCAGTATTTTGGACCTTGGTCTTATTTTCCTATGTTTTTGGGTATAAATAATTGAAAGGGAAAAAATCTTTGGAATCAGTGCAGTATTGAGTGAGAACCATATACCTGGCCATGGAGAACGGCTGCTGCAGTGTAATCCAATGGGCAACTGTCCACCTGAAAGTACGTCCACTAAAGTGTTTGTTTTTGCCACTGACAGGTTCAGATTGAATACCACTGCCTCGATCTGTTTGTTTGTTTGTGCGATTGTAGGATCTGAATACTTCGTCCACCACTGAAACTCTGGAGAATCAGGAGGTTGAGGTTGAAAGTAGTTTTGAATCTCTACAACACCAGTGATCCTAAAAAGTCCAGTTTTTTATCACTTAGTTTGAACCACTCAAGCTCATTCACTGAAACTCAACATTAAGGATTCAAAGCTTCATTGTTTTATACAGGGAGAACATGTTACACTGCATAATGAAATTCTTAGCTTGTGGTCATTTCTGTAACAGCTGTACAGTAAAATAATTTGCGTCTGTAAGAGAGGTATTAGTATGAGTAGAATGATTTATTAAAGCTATTCATCAGAAGCTATAATAAGAAAATGAGAAAAAAACTCATTAATTCATATGAATGTCTCACGGCCCAGGAGTCAGAGGCTATTCTGAATGGTCTTTATTGCGTTTATCTTTCGTGTTTTCTTTAAAATGTCAAAATGTGAAACGCCATTATCTGAACCTTTATCTCTGACTTTACATAAAGCATTCTGTGTTACATTGTGTGAATAAACTGTGATATAAAAACGTGGATTTGGAAACAGAAATGGAAAAACAAACAGAAACTGTCTCTGAGCAGCAGCTGGTTTTAAACCACACACTGGAAAATTGCCTACAGTGAAATTAGTTATTATATTTTTATTTTTGGGTCGATTTGTTACTGTGTTATTTGTTGTTACTTGTGATCATTTCTTATATGTTTTTATTAAACTGCAGCAGCTGCAGACACAAGAATATTCAGACTCCTCCAAACTGAACCTGCAGCCAAAACTGTCCAGTTTGACCTGCTGAGACTCGCCTTTAATATTCATTCAAGACATCCCAGTGGGACCAGTGTTGTCTCTGAGGCTTCAAACCAGACAGCGGAGGAGGAGGAGGAGGAGGAGGAGGAGGATGAAGAGTGTGAATGAGGAAGAAGGGCGTCAGTCAAGGAGTTGGGAGGTGTGAAAGGCACAACAGGAGAAGGGAGGAAGCGAGGATGGAGAGAGGAAGAAATGAAAAAAGGGTGAAGGGAACAAAGGGTGATGAAATCACCTCCAACTCTTTCCCTGTTCTCTTGTCTCTCGTCTTTTAATTTTTTCTTAAAAGCGTGGTTAAAAACCAGAAACACCTGAAAAGTGGAAAGTGGAAAAAAAAAGTGGAAAGAGGAGAGAGGGAGAGAGAGAGAGAGAGAGAGAGAGAGAGGGATGAAGGGCATCAGAAGGAGTAAAAAAGATGACAGAAGTGAAGAAGAGTGAAGGAAGTGAAGGAAGATGAACTAGAAGGTGTAAAAGGGTGAAAAAAGCAAGACAAAGATAAAAAAGAAAGAGGGTGACAAAGGGGACGAGGAAACAACAAAGGAAGGGGTGAATGAAGGAGGAAAAATAAGACAGAAGAAGCAGTGAAAAGAGTTACAGCAGGGGAAGAAAAAACATGTAGAAGAAAGTCAGGAAATGAAGGAGGCAACAAAGGAAAGAAGAGAAGGAAATGAGAGGGATGAGCTTTTGTTGTCAACCAGACAGCACGGACACACTCATGAACATAAATATGCCACATGTAGCCTGGTTTTTCAAATTAAGAGTCGTAAAAATGTAAGATGGCAGATGGAGCAGAAACAGGAAGCAGTAATCCAGTTTCAGGTGTAGCAGCAGAAATGTTAGCCAGATCTCTGTGAGCTAATCTGGGCAAAATCATTCAGGTAAACTCAATAAAAACTGGCCTGGGATCTGTCAGGCCTGACAGGCCTCAGTCTGGTGTATTTACCTACGGAACTCTACTTCCACCCATATTCCCCATAAATGAACCCTGTTGGTCTCAGCAGGACAGAACAGAGTTCAGTTCACGTGACAGTGAAATGTTGGACACTTTGTTGAACCTTTGAATCGGGAGAAGACAACATAAGAACTACCAGACAAGGAAACCTCCAACCCCAATCCTGGCTGTTCACATTATCTGTTTCTTTGTTTCTATCTCCTAAATAACTTGTGGAGATCTTCTGATGGGTCCCATTTCATGGTTCCCAGAGCTTTCAGCTGTGGAACTACTAAAGGACACCCAGTGTCAGTGTTGCAGTGTTAGACTGTAAAGCACTTTGTAACATTATTTAGAAAAGTGCTGAATATATAAATGTAATCATTTCTTGTCCTTGTCACCGTCCTCTCTCCACCTAATTCTCCTCCTGCCTCTACTTTGCTGCCCTTCAAATTTCCTCTGTGCTGTCATCCTGTTCTTCTATTTCCTCCTTCCCTCTCCCTCTCTTCCTCCAGTACCATCACTCCCTCTTTCATGGTGGTAAAGGAGGAGGAGTGGATGATGATGATGGCGGAGGAGGTGGAGGAGGACGGACAGGCCGACATGCTGCTAGTCGTTGCCCATTAGTGCGCCGCTCCGTCTTGGTCCTGCAGATCAGTGGGCGGCGTAATGAAAGCCAAGCACTGCCTCGCTGTGACACACTGCAAGTAGGGAGGGAGGGGTAATGACCAGCCAATCAGATGGCAGTGTTGGTCAGGTCCCTTGTATGAAGCTAATAACAACAGCTGATGCTGTCATTATTAACCTGATACTTTGATCGATTGAAGAACTGATCAATAAAACGCTGCAAGAGCTGATTAACATGAAGTGATTCTAATGAAACACACCGATCAGATTCCACACACATACACATGTGCATCATAACAACCCTGTTTCAGTGGAGAAATGTATTTTTAGCCTCAGAATGTTTCAGTTTGAAGATATTATCGATGCAAAGAGCTGTCGGCTTTACAAGGAATCAACCTCCAAAAATCAATCAGATCCTGGTTTGTAGTTTACAGAGAGTTTTATTTACCTCAGTCAGCAGTGGAAGAAGAAATCAAACCCTTTAAAATAAAAATCACAGTGGAAACATAAACAGTTATAGTTAAAGTTGTGCTTACTCAAGAAACAGCACACAAGCACAGCACTCAAGTTTCAAACATAGTGGTGCTCATGGTAAATATGAATTATATAGAGAGATGAATATGTGTAGAAAATAATATAACCCCCAAAACAGACAAAAAGAACTGAAGAAGGTTACAAAAGACTTTTAGTATCTGTTATTTTAGGCAGCTTAACCATTAGTGTTTGAGCTGCCAAAAATCCCAAGCACAAAAAAGTAGGGTTGTTTTTGGGGTAGATCAGTTAAAAAGACTTTAAAAACCAGCATTCATCTCTGATCTCCAGCCAGGAAACTGACGGAAATATCAAGAATTAGAAACAGTTTGGTGTGTTTATTGGAGTTCTGGTCAAGAGATAGGATTTGTTTTCTGTACATGAAAACCACTGAACCGCTTCGACTCAGAGCCCAGCAGAATTCATTACCACTCGTGGCTGCAGAGGGCGCTGTTGCTCAGCAAAGTTACAGCGTGTTGCTTTAAAGAGCTCCAACAAAAGTCACCTTGAAATTTAATGAATTTTCCCAATTTCATGAGGATATAATTTCATACTACAAATACTACTTAATTTTGCAGGTGTGTCCTTGAGCATCAATATTTCTGAAAAGATGAACCTTGAGATATTTCTGGTCAACAATTTCCGAATGTCTTTGTCTTGCATAAGACCAAACCAGGACACTATAACACATACCTTTTCAGACTTTCCTCACTTTGTCTCTGTAGTATCTGCGCCTTTCTTCCTCTTCTTCCCTGAGCCTTCCAGCAGCAGAAGCAGAGTTTAATTTTTCCAAACAGTTCCTGTGGGGACGAAGCAGCAGCAGTAAAGCAGGAAGGCCGTAAAAACCTGGGAAAGGACATTTCTGTAATTCACTGGAACGTTATGATTCCCAGTTGCATCTGAGGAGGTTGTGTTTAACTGCTGGCTGCTGAGGTGTCTCCACTGTCTGATTTACTCTCATTCATTTATTCTGTTTGTCTTCAAATGTAAATCAAAGAAATGAACAACTTTGCTGCGAGTGTTCAGTGTTTCCACCATCAGAGATACTAAGTCACTGCAACACAGTTTACTCAAACAGGAACCATATCTGAAACTCAGCTGGTTCATAACCATCGACTGCAGAACTAGTCATCTTTTTGTGCTGCTGCTGTTAAAGCCGCACTGACATTGTTACATTCACCATTCTTATAGACCTGAGATCAGTTGAATCAGTGGCCTTATAAACAAATTTGGCAAGTTCCACTGATGCCACTCAGGTGGTGACACCTTAACACAGCTGTACGTGACGAAAAATCTCACTCAGAGACCAACTATCACAATTCTCTTTTTAATATTTAATTTTAATTTAATTTAATTTACAACATTTGTATGACTTGTTTACCTGGGGAACAGTTTCCTCCTTCTAGTCTGGTCTTCTAGTCTAGGTAAATATTGTACACAAAATACAAGTAAGCTAGAAAGCTAAAGAAGTCAGGGAGCAAGCTAAGTAGCTGCGGATAAAACATTCATTCAGACAGAAGTACAACTGAGAAACAATACAATATTATACTTAAGTATATATCAAGTATAAGAGAAAAGTCAGGAGAAGGCAACAAAGGCGATCTTCAGCTGCTAAGCTCAAGACTTCCTTGTCACCAGGTGTGGTGTGTGTGCCAGGTGGACCTAATAACTGATGGTTTAGTCTATGACGTGCAAGATTTTTAAAAATGTTCCTCAGTTAATATCTTCATCAGACGACTTAGACAGCAAAGTTATTCCAACTGTCTGTATGAACTGTAGCTGTTAACAACACTGTGCTCAGGTTGCATCTGTCTGTAAAGTCCTCGCTCAGCTCAAAACGTGGTGAAACTGACTGTAGTTTGCAGAAAGCTCAGTAAATCAACCTGTTAAACACTGTTTAATGACACAGGATGTGACCCATCTGCTGAACAGACGCACAGGAGCTAAATGTAACTGAACTCAGGGCCTCAGATGGATTTCACCTCCAGCGTCTCAAAGAGCTTTTTCTCTGCAGTCTATCTGAGTTCTTTAAGCTAATGTTTATCCACATTTACAGAGACACTCCACCTTCAAACCTGGGTACATTTATCCAGAATTACAGCTGTTCAGGCCTCACTGTTACTGAACAGAGGTCCCTTTGTTTTTTCACAGCTTCTTGAATTTTTGGAGTGTAAATAATGGAATAGATGGAAGAAAAGTGGAGCAGAGCTGTGACCTGTAAGTTTCTAAAGCAGACGAAAGTGGGAAAGTGTATTATAGTTTTTATCTGTGCTGAAAAGCCTGTTTGTGTTTGCCTCTTATTTTTAAATGAATCCAGTTTAGATGAGTGTGGTGCATTGTTGAAGCTCATTTCCTCAGACTGTAATTTTTTTCCAGGTACTGTATTTACCAGTAGATAAAAAAAACAACCGTCTCTTTGTGTGTGTGTGTGTGTGTTTATGAGCGTGCACATTTAAAAGCCTCCTCTTCTTTCTTCTCTCTGGCAGCAGCAGAGTGTCCTTGCAGAGCAGAGGACGACTCACTGCTCAGCTCCTCCATAAATCTTCAGGTACGATGGAGCTCAATTAGCGACGACGGCAGCGACTCCACGCTCTGAAATGTCATCGTCTTTTGTTGCTGCCAGATAATTACTGTTAAATACCTTTTATTGTTGTTTGTGTGTGCAAGAGCCAATTCTCATTTGGGATTCAAAGGTAAAAGTGCAGACGGTGTCATTAAAAAGGGCTGAATAATTAGCCATCTACCTAATGTTCAGTAGTCAACACGAAAGGAACAGCAAGTGTTTTAGGTTGGACAGGAGAGGGAGTCAAATGAGCTTCTGAAAGATGGGGCTCACTTAACATGCAGTGGTCTACTTTAGTGACTTTGACATGAATAAATAAAAAATATTCAATATGTATAACTATGAAAAATGTAAGAGAACAACGCTAAAATGTATATAAATCACTTGAATGAATGAATGAATGTCCAATAAATAAATAAAGATTTCATATGATCTCAGAGTGAAACTGTTCCTTTTCAATATAACTTTCACCAAATGGTCAATAAAATAAATTAAAAATAATACATAAAAGCCCTTTTCTATATCAGCAGTATTCTCAGTTTAGTGCGGAAGAACCTCAACCCCATCCAACACCTCTGGGATGAACTGGAACACCAGGCCTGATCACACACCACTGATGTTCCTGTCAACATTCAACCAACACAAATGGCTTCAAAATATTTGCAGGTGTGCACATACTTTTGAAAATACAGTGCAGAGCATCTGCGTGCTCTGCTGCACTGCAGCAGCTGCTGAGCATCTCTGCTGTCATCGATTTCTTTCTTTTTATATCCTAAAATCTGAAAACCTTTATTGTGCTTATGCTCAAAGCAGCAGCAGGAGCCACGAACAGCCAGTGTCCCAAATTAATAACACTTTGAAGGACTCACTATTCACTGTGCTCTGTATTTGGGCGGTTAATGTCCAGCTGCAAGGGGTTTCTCAGCTACTACTGATGGAGAACAAGCTGTAAACACAACACTGACATAATATCACCTTATAAAGATGTAATATATGTAAATATGTAATCAAACAGTTGCCTGTTCCCACATCCAGCAGATACAGAGCAACATGATCACCATGATCACCATATGTGACCTGATTAATCCAGGTCCTGTACTCACTCTCCTTTTAGCCCTGGTTTGGTCTCCACCAGCTCCTTTTGAAATTTACCTGTTTCTGAACAATTCATCTGAATCTCCCTGTTCTTTGGGTAAAGAATACGGCACTGAGTCATAGTCACATGACAGATTGGTACCAAGTTAAACAGTGTCAGAGGTCAGAAATGTAAAAACATCCTTAGTTCAGAGCTCCTGACAGAGCAGCAGGATTCTGTCCCTGGTCCACGTGAACACACAAACGCCATAAAAACACAAATTTTAGGAAATTTAGATGAATATAGATGTGCGACACCTTCTGTTGCTCTCCGGCTCATCCATTTGTCTCCATTAGAGTCTGCAGAGGGAATTAAGCTGTGCATCTGTTGCAGGTCATGTCTGGATCTGTCATCGACACGCATCTCACAGAGAGAGGTACGGAGGTTCGTTAACGACAAAACTACGAGAGCAGCAAAATAAAGTCACATGCAGCTTGGAGCTTATTTAATGAAAGAGCTTATTTAATGAAGAGCTAGCGTTATTACAGCAGGCATGGCACTATAACACACTACCTGAAGCCCTGAAAGGAGGAAGGCCATGAAATGTCTTCAGTCAAATCAATCTGAGAATAACTCTACAGTAGGAAGTAACCTGATGTTACTCAAGGTTTGAACATGCTTTGACAATGAAAAGCAAAGAAAGGGGCTCCTCTCAAATGTACACACGTCTTGTTGTGGAATTGAAACACAGATGAACTCATTCTGTCCTCATTTGAACTTTTCTTGAGCTTCCTCCTGAAATAGATTGCTCTAACCTAAACTCCTAAAAACATGAACCAAACCTTTGTGAAATGTGTGTGGCAGCACTCACTGTGTTTTACAAGAAACAACAATATATATGATCAGCACTATCACTTTTCTCAGAATATGATCTTGTATGAATGTTTGGTTTTCAAAGGCGACATACAAACCAGAGTTCACAAGGCCCTCACTTCCAGATCGATTACAGCTCGTCTTGGTGCTCGTTCAATACTTTTGTCATCAATAAGCTTCCTTATGGATTTGTCAGATAGCTGTGGATGGATAGAGAGAGACGGGGAAATGCTATGAACTCTGGGAAACGTGTCTCTTTGCTCAGCAGAGGCTGTCAGAGCAGAGAGAGAGAGTCGAGAGAGTCGTTCTGCTTCAGCGACGGGAAAATGCCACCGAGCTGCTCTGCTTCCCCGCTCATAAATACTCTCAAGGACCGCGGCTTTACAACAAGTCAATAGCTTCTGTTAGCAACACACATACACACACACACTGGCAGAGAAATACACACATACAACAAGCAGTGAGCTCGTACACACAAATAAAAAAACACACATCAGCAAAATACGCAGATGCACGCTGTCAAAGTATAAATCAACAATCACAGCACTACATAAACACAAGTGCCAGGCCAGCAGAAAGGGCTGCTGGGATAAATATGGAGGCCGGGGCTGACGGAGCGGGAGGTAAATCTGTCTGGAGGGAGGGAAGGAAGGAAGGATGGAGGGAAGATTAGAACACAAATCTTCATTTAAAAGAACTCTGTTTCCTCGCAGTGACAGCACTAGAAAGAAAGCTGCTGCCGGAAACTTTTCTGTCACGACTTTCTTAAACGTCCCGTCAGCAGAGGAGACGCTGCCACTGGGCTTAAAACACACAGCACGGCTCCAACTGGGACAACTGGGATCCAAAATAATGTAATTCTCACTTGAAGCATCTGTCCCTGCAAAAACAGAGTCAAAGTCCCACTGCTGTCACAGGATTTCCTGTTTCCTGTGGTCTGACTCCATCCATGCTTCCAAAGAAACAACATCATGACAACCGCCGGCCAGATCGCCATGAAATTTACAGAGGATGTTCTGATGTGTGTTCTGATCTGGCAAACTGATGGTTAAGGATTTAGGAAACTATTGATAAAGGTTTGGGAAAGATCACAGTCATTGTTAATGGAAACAAATATTGTCTCGATTGGTGGCAACAACTGAACATTGGTCTTCACCTGTGATTGTTGGCCCCGCCCTGATGTGTTGCACCTGTGCCTCATTCTCATCCCCCTCCTGGTGTATTTAGTGTGTGCGCTCCTTCACCTCTTTGTTCTCTGCAGCAGGAGTTCCAGCATTTCCTCCCTGAGTTTGTCTTAGTGTGTCCAACTTCACCTCTGCCCAGTCCTCCTGGTTTTGTTTGCCTGCCTGCCTTTGCACCAAATCTGAAAAAATGTCACCTCAGAGTCTTCTCCTTGTGGTTCTAGTTCATGACACTCACTTTGTGCTCGCAATCATCCAACCCGACAGCAGCATTAAACAACTTCTGCCTTTGTTCAAACACATATAGCACACAGATAGCATTTCTGACAAATGACCACCTGATCCTTTTCCATCTTTATATTGTCTGTATTATTGTAGAGACAGTGTTATATATAATAAATAGTTTTATATCTATTTCTTTTATTGATTTTCACTCTTAGTCGCTTATTTGTTTATTTCTTTTCTTTCCTGTGTGTTGTTGGAGAATCTGTTTTTACGTCAGTCATGAGAGGGTGGAGTAACTCAGAGTTGGCTGCAGGGTCTGGGTGGATGTTCTTGTCTTGATGATGTGTTTCTGACCTGATCTCTTTTGCTGTTTGATTGGAAAATCCTCAACATGGATTTAGTCTTTAAAACGTGACAAATCAACTGAGAGTCACATCATTTTTTTCGAGGGTGAAAATTGCCGCTTGATGGCAGTCGAAGCAGGATTATCAGTTCTGTCCCTCGTCAGTGTCCTTCAGCTCATCACCAGAAGCATGTCTGTGTCCACAGAGGGAAAAAAACGCTGCTGGTTCGATTCCCTCGGCCTCCATCACAGCGTGGCCTCCATATTCATTGTATTTACAGCTCGGCCCGTCCCAGTGGTGTGGAGCTGCTGGTGAGTGGAGGATGGAGATGGTTGTGTTTGAAGATAAGAGAAAAGAAAACCACTGCCTGACTCTGGATTCTGGGCAGCTGTTATTTTTAGCCAAAGCAGCCATAATTACCCGGGCAACGTCTAACAAAATTGTTCAGGCTCGGCTGGGCAATTAGGCCAGGCGGAGCAGCTAATGGAGGGAGAATTACACAGACCTTTCCCCCATTAGCCCCCATTTACAGCAGGAAATTTACTGGGAGTGTATGGACCAGCCGTGACTTCCAAACCAGATTACTGCTCTGAAACCACTCTCCCTCCATCCCTGCATCTCTCCCTGTTTCTCTCTTGTCCTCAACTGAACACAATGGAAATCCATTCATCACAAATCAAACCTAAAGGAACCTGCAATAAAACTTGCTTCATTTACTGTGAGTGCAGCCATGTTTGAACCTCACTGCTGCTTCAATAAGAGTCAGAAAAGGAATTTTTCCTGTTGCACTTGTTTTGCTAAATCTGCTCTCTCTGTGCAGCCAAAGCTCAGCTCTGGTGAAGTGGTATTTTCCTCGTTACCACAATATCTTGGCGACTCATTACACACCTCAGTGGAGGAAAGGCACAGAGGGTGGGTCTGGCACAATGCAATGTTCCCATCCTTTGGTCATTTTAATTGGCGCAGGAAAACAAATACAGTACAACCTGCTAAATGCTATGATCAACAACAGAAGTATAAAGTAACATAAAGTAAAGTACAAGCACCTCAAAGATAAGCTTCAAATCAAAATGTACATTTTAAAATCTTAATTTGTACGACTGGGTGTGTGTTGTGTTGTTGTAGACAGCAAAGCAGGTAAATATTGGTATATGTGTGTGTGTGTGTGTGTGTGTGTGTGTGTGTGTGTGTGTTGAAGGAGACTGGGTCAGTAGCTTCAGGCTGATACCTGTGGATCTGCAGAGCTGCTGCATTGATTATGAGAAACTGCACAAGATTAAAAATGGAGGTGAGTAAGAAGCTGCTTCTCCACAGGTGGAGTTGATGAATATGAAACACAGGCATGTGTAATCTGGCCTGGCATGCCCCATGTAATTTTTTTCCCTTTCTTCTTCTCTTGGTTGTGAGGAATTCAGGCATCGAGCAGGCTTCTAAATATCAAGGCACAAAAGAAAGTATAACAGGGGGGAAACGTGAGCGCCTCGCCCCCGACCTGCTGAGGTGCAAGCAATTAAGAAGCAGGAAGAAGGAGTCTGTCAAGAGCACCAACGCAAAAGCTCAAGACACCTAACCCACTTAGACGCTTTCAGCTCTTTAATAAAGAAACTTCTGTAAACTGTCAAAATGATAATAGCCCGGGCCACCACTGGTAATTGCAATTAGAGGAGGTAAAGTAGGATAGTGCTGCACACACACACACACACACACACACACACACATCCCTCCTGAAAAACCATAACCTAGTTTTTTTTCTTCCCCTGACATCACTCAGTGAAAAACACGTCTTCAACACGACAAAACTGTAAAAACAGAGGTCGAACATATCCTAAAATCCCTCACACTCAGATTTACTTTGTGAACTCACATTTTACTTGAGTGAAAGTAAAGAAATATTAGAAGTAAAATATACTGAAGTGAGTGTCAGTGATACAGAAAAAATCTGACAATTTATGACCTGAACAACAGAGAACAAAGGAAGGGAACAAAAGAGATCAGAGAAAAAATGAAAAGGAAACAGAGGAATAATCAAAGAAAAGAAGGTAAGGAGGGAAATGAAGATGAAAAGATAATGTTGTAAGAATGGATAAAACAGATAAAATGAAGAAGAAATGAAAGACAATGAGACTGGGAGGGGAAGAAGCACTGCTGGAAGGAAAAGGTGTGAAAAAGGCTGAAAGAGTGAAAGAAAAAGAAACAAATGGAAGGAAACAAAGAGATAACGTGTTGTAAAGTAGGAAGAACAGAAGTAAAAACAGAAAAAGAATGAAAGAAATTTAAGAGGAAAAAACAAAAAAAAAACAGCAATGAAGCACAGAAGCAACAGAAGAAGAAGAAACAGTCGAAGACACGAGAAGAAAGAAAGGAGACGGCAGATTCAAAGAGAAACAACTGAGGAACAAACGAAAATACTAAACATGAAAAGAAAGGAAGAACAGGAAGACGTTTCCATATTTAATAAATCCTCTAAGATATTTAGTTTTAAAGCATAATTCTTTTCATTTGTCATCACATGGTGCAAGTATGGAAATTTGACATGAATATCAGATTTGAAAATCTCTCATGTTGAATGAAGAATGAGAGATAAATGTAAAGGAGGAGGACGCATAATGTGGCTGAAAGCCTCCAAATTGGGAAAACTTGAGTAAAGGAGCAGAATCTTTAAAGCAGACTGAAGAGCAGAACTCGAGATGATGGATTCATTTTCTTTAAAAATAAAAACACATCTTTCCCTCACACTTAATCACCTGTGATGCTTTTAATTTGACATCATTGACTTCCTGCTTCGTTTTCATCTCTCAGAGCAGCTCAGCTGGAGGATCTGTGTGAATCCTCTCAGTTCACATTAACGAGTGCAGTCGACTTCCACATGTTAATGTAGCAGCAGTCAAATATTCCACATCCATATTCATAGTCAGCCGTATCTGAGAGATGACAACCGTCAGCTGCAGAGGATGATGCCTCCATCACCTCCACGATAAACCTGGGCGAGGCAGGAAGGAACCACTGCAGCTGAGGTGATACAGTAGATTCTGAATGGATATTGATCAGCAGATCACAGAGGGTATTTCCAGGTGGAACCTCCCTTTTCTTTCCAACACACACACACACACACAGTCATAATTTCTCCCTGTCGTCACATGTTTAATTTTAAATCAGACTTTGTCCTTTGAAGCTCAATCTTTACATCAACATGCAGCATTACACACACACACACACACACACACACGCCGGTTTGATGAACATGCCTGTCAGACAACAGGAAGTCGTCTGGACATGCTCGAATCAGGCCCAGAGGTTTGTTTGGCTTTTGTGTTTCATAAATTCAATGAGGCTTTTATTGCCTGATTCAATATGCAGCATAAAAGGCCACAAAGACAATAAATGAAGATGGAGTTTTATTTGCATCTCTTCCTGTGGGGCTAAATTTAAAGGATCAGTGAATCAAATCATTAAAATAAAAACCCCTCTCTGCCAAGCGTGAAGGAAGGAGTTAATTACTCAGATTTAGTGGTTTTGGGGAAATTTCAGTTTCCTATAGACGGTGGAACTGGAGCCCTTCTTCCGCACTGAAGGATCCATGGCTTGTTTGTGCTTGGATTAACAGCAAAGGAAAGGCAAATCAAATAAAATTAAGTATTAATATGCAATATGCATAATTGACAAGCCATCGCTTGGAGTGCTGTTCAAAAACTTGCAACAAGGTAATAAAGTAAACAAGCAGAGGGATGAGATTCAGCTCATAGAGACTCTCAGCTGCCTGAATGAGGAGAAAACAACGAGGCTGACGTACAGAGCAGCTCTATATTTTTCTTTTTGAATGAATTTATTATCTGTACTGGTGGTTTACAGCAGAGACCTGTCTGTGGTTATGAATATGTAAAGCTGCAGGGGGAGAGATTTACCTGTTGACAGAGGCTCAGTCAATTTTGGTTTTTGAATCTGGTTTTATTTATTTTTTTCATGAGAGAATTATCAGCTATGCATATGAATAAAACTGTTACACAATGGAGGAGCGGAGTGTTCAGGTGTTGTATTTAGTGAGTATACACATCAGGTCAAGTGTTGCTGGTTGCCAAACGTTTCCTTTTTTTCCCTTGGGTGGGGGTGTGATGGAGCAGCGGGACCTGGTCACCTGCCTCGGTGCCTGAACTGAATAAAAAACCTCTTTCGACTTTGTTTCTGCATCTGGCAGCATTGTGACAAAGTGTGGAGGTAGAAGTCCAGAAACTGTTCATGTGTAATGCCATGCAGTGTGATGACCTGCAGGCCTCAACCTGTTGAATCATCTGGGTGTGTGTGGTGTCTCCACCTCCTCCTCCTCACAGCTTCACTGAGACTCCATTAGCTCTGCCGTCCTTCAGCAGGCGGTGATGTGAGATTAGACGGCGTCGCTGCAACCTCGAAGGTCACTCTGTTCTCCGCTCTGAACGACGACTCCTGACTGAAACCAGTGTAACGAGCAGACTTCAGAGTCTGACCTGTCTCTAGACCGTCCTCAGTCAGACTCGTTCAGTGTATTCTGAGTAAATGACCAACTGAGCTGCAGGAAACGTAAGAATACTTTACCACGACAGACACGATAATTCCAGGGTGATAATGAGAGATAATTTTTACTTATGTTACAAAATGATGAACTCAAAAACACATCCTGCACTTTGACTCATTCTGTGGTGAGTTGTGCATACACCTAAGGTCTGCGCCACTGTTGAAGATTTTTGAAATATATTTGTTAATATTAACTGCTGCTGATTAAATCAATAATTAATATCAATATTTGGTCACACAACAAACTTGATGTGTGTCCAGAATTCATTTGTGTTGAGCTTAAACCTCGTCTACACTGGGCTGAGTCAGGCATGCACTGTTATATATCGTTATAAATCCATAAGACATGAATGAGCGAGGCATCTGGAAAATATGACTGATATGTGTCCTTGGACATGACTGCGTTGTGCTCTGTGTCACGTCCCTGCTGTAGTTTCCATGTGCACTACAAGTATTTCACCAGCAGCACATCTTCACCAGTCTGAACTGCAGTTGCCACATTTTGTGGTATCTTGTTCATTTTGAATGGTTTGTCACTCAAGTGTCTCTCTTTCAGTTTTCTTACCTTGAGCAACATTTTTTTCGATCTGGTACTTTTTTCTGTCCATTTTCTCATGGTAGAAGTAAAAAGAACTGCTACTGGCTGCCTGCTCAGCTTTTATTCCACATGACTGGAATGTGGTTTTACATGTTCTTTTCATGCACAGGTGAAGTCACAAACCACTGACAGCTCTGGATGTCTGTAGTTTCCCTTAAGGGAGGGCATCCCTGAGGCGTGTCAGGTCATTACAAGAGATCCAGTGCTCAAAATAAGATGGAGAACTACTGTTGTAGCTGTTACAGTGAGAAACTTTCTATTAACACAGGAAAAACACGCCATCCTTTACAAGCCACAGCTGCAGCTTTATACTAATAAAAAGACATTTTCTGTTGAGCTGTACCTGCAGAGCTTTGCAGTCAAAGTGAATGCTCTGTGATCTTTCCTCTGGTAAAGATGATAAACCTGGTGTGTTAGTGCACTGACTTCCCCAAAGCTTCCTGTCAGCTCCTCTTGGCTGAAGGAGCCACAGAGTAAGAAGTTTCTGTCGTTGGTTTTGACTGTACCGCGGAGCCACCTGTCACCCCCGTCTCACCCCCACCCACCGCCCACCTCTCCCCAGTGAGACGCCTCTGATGCAGAGAGGACGGATCTATGAGCTGCACTGGTGGTAAAGCAGGCATGTTAAATTTTGCATGGATTCCCTTTGAAGTGTCAGGAGATAAAAAGAGAAGCTCGCCCGTGTTTTTATGTGTTCATTGTGTGCTAAGAGGAAGAAGAGGTGGAGGCCAGGTACACCAGGGCTGGGCTATAATTTAAGACCAGTATGAAGCAGCTGGAGCTGTATGGTGCAAAAACCCACCTTTATAGAACCGACTGAGGCTTTTGAAGCAGATTTTCTTCACTGCAAAAATATCAGATATTAATTTTCTTTACAAAACACAACAAACCTTTTTCATTCACCCAGAGATGAAGCGCTTTGTTAATGTTGTCCTCTCAGTGACATGTTGTGTAGCAGGTTCACTGCAGAGCTGGACTTTGATACTGGAGCATTTTGATGATGAGGAGTATAACTGTGTGTTACTTCATTTAGACACAGAGTTAGAGCGTCCAACAGTGACAGTGAGATGTGACTGTGCTGATGAATTTGTGTTAAGTGTCGGTTACTGAGCAGTTACAGGAGCCTGTGTGTGAAAGTACTGTATAAACAAATGTATAGGCTGCCTTGAAAGAAATCAATGAGTTGAATAACACTGGGATTGAAAAGTGACTCAAAGATAATTGGAATTTTTTTGTGGGGGTTATTACTGTTACTATGTTCTAAGAAGTTCACAAGCAGTGTTTAATTTAATGTCTCGAAGGACAAAGACCTGAGGTGTGTTGGAAGGTTTAGCAAAACACCTGTTTATTTAACAGTTCAGATTTTCTTCAGTGCAGGAAAAAAATGAGATAATTCTACTTTTCCCAGCCCAGTTTCATCTTTGTGTCACGCTGCCTGTTAAGGTTTTATTTCTGAATCATATTTCCTGTCCTATTTTTGTTGCTTGCACTCACCTTTCAGAGTTTGGCCCACCTTACTGTGTGTCCTCCCCCTCCTGGTGTATTTAGTGTGAGTGTTCCTTCACCTCTGTGCCAGTTCATCTTCGTTCTCTGTAACAGGAGTTCCAGCATTTTCTCTGTTTGTCTCCTACTGTGCGCGACTACTTTCTCTGTTCCTGGGCCTCATCTCAGTCTGTGTGGTTTAGTTTACCTGTCTGACTGCCTGCCTGTCAACTGAACCTGTTTCCAAGTAAAGACTTGAGTTTTTTGAACCTGCCTGGCTTCAGAGTCCAAGTCAAAACAGGCAAATCACTGCACAAGGTTTAAGAAAATAGGACTTGATTGGACCTCGTTTTCTGACTAAATTAAAGGAAGCACTTGACTCGATGCCTGGTTAAGATGTACATAATTTTGAATATTTTTTGATTTTCAAAGTAAAAGACTTGTTTTTTGCAGCACAGAGGTGTCATGTCCGCGTCTTAAGTCTCCCTCCTTGATCACCGCTCCTTGCCTCTGAGAGATTTCTGCAGGAAGAGGAAGTGACAACGACGTCAAAGGCCTCCAAGCAGAGTGACACCCACCACCCCCACCACCCCAAAAAAGAAAGAAAAAACTCCTCCCCTCCACCAACCAAAACCTCCCCACCTGAACTCACCGAGGGTTTGCATTCCAGTTGCTGGATCGTTAGCTGGGGGTATTAGGCGTCTTGCCTCGGACTTGCATCATCACCTCCCATCTCAAAGTTTTGCCGCACCGTCTTTCCCTTCTTTTCCCGTCTCTCTCTGTCTCTCTCTCTGGCATGTAGATTATTCTCATCAGCTTCCACTCAACATCCCTCTGGAAGAAAACAAAAAGAGAGATGGTGAGAAACTGAGGCAACCGACATCACAGACTGTTTTGATTCAAGCACAAGGTGACCCTGATGGAGATGCAATCATACATGACGCCGCCACGCGGCTCCTTGACCCAATAGGATGCAAACAGAGAGGATTATGGGTGAATTACCCAGGAGCCTTCGAGAAAAACAAAAGTGATTTCTGTTGAATTTCTGCGTTGGAAACAAAAAACAGCATAATTGAGCAGCTGTACATCTACAGTCAAGGTCACACACAGGTCGACTTAATGAACTGACTCGTGCTGTGTATTCAGACATGGATCTGTCACATTTTACAGAGGTGATGTTGCTCCCAGTCGCCCCATCATCACCAACATGGGAACACTCAGCCATCTGGAGTTCTGCCCTGACTGACACTTAGTAAGTATTAACATCTTTAAATGCACCTGATCCACTCTGACACTGGAAGTCCATGACCACAAGAATATCTCGCCCATACAGAAAGGCCCTGCCAAGAGGTGACAAAAGACAAGTCCTTCAACACTGGAAGACTCATCCCACACACAGAATAAAAACCAACATCTTACAGTTACTAACAAACACTGAGTCAATCTGCTGCCTCCCTCTGCTCCAAGTCAACAGGCTGAATTTAAGTGAACAGGAAAATCCTCAGCTTTCTGCTACACCAGTGTTCACCAACCTGAGAGCTGGGATCCCCACAGCGGGTCACAAGATCAGTCTGAGAGGATACGAGATGATTAACAGGAGACAAAAACAGCTCCTCCACTTCAGCTCCACAGAGACACTGTACAGCCATGTTTGAATGTGCTTTGTGTTGTGACCATGACTCGATGAGGCACAGCAGTGTTTACTCTGATGTACACACTGCTGTTTGCACTGATGCAGCTGAACAGACATGAATCACAGCATATTTGGTGTGTTTTGTGCTCTAAGTTGGAGCGTCTCTGTAAGTCTGATTCTTGAACATTTATTGTAGTGGGAGAATAAAGTGGCTGTGACTGAGCTTTCTGGAGCAGGGTGAGATAAAGGTTTCCTTTGATACGATGACAGTCGTGACTCTGTGGCTGCAGCACTGCTTTGGGTCGTGCGTCTGCTGGGAAAAGCTCTGACTTCTCTTTAATATCATTTCTAAAGAAATCATTCGCTGCTCCCGGCGGCTTGGCATATTTTGAGCACTCAGGGCGCAGAGCACCAGAGGTTAAATATATTTCAACTTTTTAAATGAAGAGTGTTGCTCCTGGAAAGTGTTTCCAGCAGTCACTCAGTAACAACAGCAGCTGTGACCGCCGCTGCCCCCAGTACCATCTGACGGTGTCTGTCGACAGTGGAACATGACCCTGCTTTGATTGACAGGTGACCGACAGAAGACGTCAGCTCCTGAAGAGCCTCTAGTTACTGGAATATCAGTTATATTAAGCTGTCTGATTATTCAGTGGAAGGAGGCAGCAGATACAGTTTAGTTATCATACTGTTAGATTTTCTATAGTAATTGTGTCAGCGACAGTCTACTGCCATTAAACTGGAGCTAAATTATGGCAGAAGATGGTTCTCAGAGGCAGGAGGTAAACACATGTAGGCAGGGCCTTAACAAGTAGAATATACCGTACAAGGAGGCTGTCACTGTGACAGTAAAAGTCCTGAGTTTAGAGCCGCATTAGAGCTACAGGAATTCTTATGAGACATTAATACTTGTTTTTCTTTCAGGTATCTTCCTGTCTTTATGTGGCCTGTCCAGTTTTTTATTTGCCTCATTTCTTTTTCAGTCTCTTTATTTGAGGCTGTGTGAACTTAAAGTCCTGACACCACGCCACAGATACAGACTTAAGAAGACAATCTGAGAATTGTTGCAGAAGTTGTCTTTACACCCTTCTGATCCCTGAAGTTATTGGTGAATGGTTTCTTTTCTCCATTTGTGTGTTTGTGTAGTCCGTCCTCTCTTTAGGTCTCCATGCACAACCTGCGCTCATCAATCTTCACACAAATAACTCGCAGTAACTCTGCTGTTCAAACTCCAAATCTTTCCATGTTGTTTGGGTTGAAATGGTTTAGTTTTGGCAGAAGAGATCGTGGTCCCTAACCATCCACCCATCGCCTGGCTCCTCCTAATGAGCCAAAAATCACCTTATAAAGTGAAAAGAATGTCACCATCTGTACTGTGTCACATCAGGATTGGTGCACACCATTGTGTTATTTGTATTCAAACTGAAGCTGAGGAGAGGAGCTCACGTGGCTCAGGTCCTGTCTGTTTCGATGTTCAGCCCAGTCATGTTCTTCATATTTGTTTAAACACTATCTATCTTTTTTTTCCCGCCGTTGAAAGGTTTTCTTCTGGGGTGTTTTTCCACTTTTGCGTCATGTCTGGGTGCAATCTCAAAACACAACCATGAATGTTTCTGACCATTTTGGTTCTGTGTGGCAACACGTTACAAGCTGATGATTTTTGACCGCTATGAAAGAAAGTCCATCCAGCACACAGTCAGTGAAGACAGGACGTTTAAAGATGACACACTAACAGTGTGTGTTACTTTGTTGTTGGGATACATGATATGTGCCTTTTATAGATACTCATCTTTTTAAAGGAAGCTCTAAACAAACTTTATCACTCACTGCTGCACCTGCAGTTCTGTTCAGACTCCATATAAATATTCAGGAAGATGAAAAACTGGTGGTGAGTCTTACAGCAGCTCAGCAGGTTATAGATTTTATGTCCAGTAACTTATTAATTACTGACTGACTGAACTTGACACAATAAAGTAAACTGCCCACTGTTATATAGTCCACACTGTAATCTTCAGTCTGGTGTTTCTGAGCAGTTGTTTGCTCCTGCTACTCACAATCATGTCTTCAAATTAACACAGTACTGATTTATTCATGTAAAACATCAGCTACAAAGATCTTTAATACACTTTGCAGAGATGGAAAGACTTGCTGGTCTGCTATGTGAAATCTGTTCTTGTATTTCACACTTTCTGTCAGAGGTGAATCACTTTCCTCCCTGTGGCGTGAGCTCACCGCTGAGTGTAGAGGAAACTGATGAACGGGCAAAAAAAAAAAAAAGTAAGAGTGAACAAATGAAGTTTTCAGTGACCCACGGCAGCAAGATGGATCACAGACAACACAACCAAACCAAACACCACAGGCTCGTACTGTACGCCGAGATCTCCACAACTTCTTCAAAGATGGCTGATAAAAAATGGATGTTAAACAGTTGCTTTCAAGTGCGGTGGAACCTCTAAGATAGAGCAACACCAAGGTGTTTGATGTTAATTCCACTGTTAGTTTTTGAAAAGTGCCGGCAAGTTCTTTGAGAAGAGCCACACACAGACACATTAAAACAACTTTGAACTACTAAATTGTTCTAAGCAACATGGCCGCAGGAAATTTTCTGCATTTGAAAGACGCACGAGCCTCAGTCGAGATAAACAGCAGCGATGTTAAATTCATGTCTTGTTTTACTTTGAAAGGGAACAGCATCAAAGGCGCGAGGCAGAGCATCCCACAGCAGAAAGAAAATTAATGTAGAAGAATGTCTCTCTAAGCGTTACGGTTTATAATAATTTAGAGTGAAGACAGTTTGCATCTGCAGCCTGAGCACCCCGAGCCCAAACACATTTCCATAAAGGGGTTCTGGTTTGGGTTTTGCTGAGCTGACAGATGGACGCTGAGAGCTGCAGTGGACTGTGATGATGTTCATGCTTTAAAGTCAAACTGGAATAAAACAGGAATTTCACCTTTTACACCACTTTCATTGTCATAATATATCTTTTAGGGCGTATGTGTCAGAGCTCAGGAGTTTCTCCGTGTCTTCACATATGTGTGTGTGAGTGTTCGTGGGTGTGGCTTACTCACCTGGCTCCTGGCTCAGTTTCCACACCTGCTTCCCATAAACTCATCACCTCTCATGCTCAAATACCACTCACTCAGTGGCAGCTCTGCTTTCAGCTGCTTAGTCCTCTCATGGTTCAAGATCACTCGTGCTTTTGCCTCATGTAGTTAAGACTTCTGTCTGTACCAGGCCTGTCGTTCTGCTCCCGCTCTTCATGCTCAACTCTCAAAATCAGTGTGTAAAATATCAACTTGTCATTAAATAAAAAAAACAACAAAAAAAAAAACTTTGTTTTAAGTTTCAGTGCATTTTCTGTTACATACTTCAATGGGTTCTATTTCAAGTCTAAGATAAAGGATAATTTACAAAAGAGCAGGATCACGGTCTCCAGAGGATGAACCATATTCACTTATATTTTAGTCCATTATTTATATTTTCTTCAGTGTTCTTTATTCCCCACTTCGTGGCGTGGCCCACTGCTCACGTGTGTCTCTCTCCCTAAACCATGACCCATTTACATTTAATGGCAGCACACAAATAAACAGCTTTCCTAAGCTCTGGGGAACATTTGACAAATATTCAGTCTTGGTGGTTTAACATTTTCACTTCTTATAAATGGGAAGTTGTATTTTTACAGATGTGTGATTTCAGCTGTAGATAACCGTTATTCTCCACATTACACCGTTCATTTTGAAATTTTTATTTCCTACTTTATTTCTTACCAGCAGCAAAAGCAATCTTTATTTTTTATTTAAACATGTTAGTGTCATTTCTTCATACTGTTGACTGTTGCAGTGTTTCCACATGGCTGCGTGACTCCTGCCAGAGAATTATTGCTCCCACTCCTCCACAGACCCTCAGCCCACACAAAGCATCCATTTAGACGTTTCTGCCACGGCCCCCTTTAATATTAACGACGGTGGTGGAGAGCATGTAAAAACAAAAGCTGCATTATTCCAGAGGAAATTCATAACATTAAATATTTAGTGTTGTTTTATTTGACAGAAATGCTGAAAGAAAAGAAACATGCAGCTCAAATGCGCACACATGCTTTTTCCTCCCATGATTCCACTGGGGTCTCCTGCCAGGCAGTCTTCTGGTGTGTTCGCCTTTCAGCCTGTAGCACATGGCCTGTCTGTGATAAAGGGATGTGGAGTGCAAAAGGGAAAAAAAGCTTTTAAAGTTGTATTTGGTGTCCCGGCGCTCCCCAGTCAGCAAGCAGCAGACTTCTTATGAGATTAGACGTTTTGAGGCAGCCAGTCAGTCGACTCCTGTCTTGTCTGTCTCTGTCTCCGTCTCCTCTCAGACTAAGTTTGGCTGCTGTGACCCTGCGGGGTTTCAGAGCGCCCGGTCCCTCTCCCTATCTGCCGCTGCCGCTCTGAAGGCCGGCCAAAATGGTCTCAGCAGTGTGGGGGAGTGGTAACTGAAGAAGAGGGTCAGTAGGAATATCTGCTACTTTAAAAACTCATGAAGAAAGACTCAAAGACCTTTTAAGATGATTCTGGAGTAAATGCAGTTGTATCAGGTGACTAGTGATTTGCCCAAAGAATCACTCACAACTCTAGACTCACATTTCCACCAGTTTTGGGTGGAACCACTGTGATGAAGGATGCATCATCAACAGAAAGGGGGCGTTACACAATGCACAACAGAACCTGTGGAATTTGACACGCCCACTGATGTTGTCACAGTTTGTACTATGCCGTTATATTTTTGGGTTCCAGCTGTGAACTGACTTTTCCAGCTCTGAAACTACATTCATACATTTTCTGGTCAAAATGCTCCAAACAGTTCAAATGTAGGAACTGGAACAGAAGCTTTTCTTTGCTGATGGAAAAGAGGAATCAGTGACAAACCCACATGTCCCCTCAGCTCTGTGGAGCTTTCAGTATCTTTCTTTCATAAAGCTCTGATGAAGCCACTGTACAGATCCTGTTCAGCAGCAAACCACAGACAGTTACAGACAAACTGGTGAAAATGAAATCTGGAGCCAGATCAAAAGATTTTTGACTCATGAATTCTTGTTCAAAGCGTAGACGACTTCTTATTTTGCACCAACTTATACTGATAAAGACAATAATTTGCAAGTATAATGGCAATGAAGAGTGAATACTGGGCTTGCATTCATCATGTGGACACAGGGACCACTCCATCTGTTATGTCCTACACGTGGACAGAACGAACAACATCCTAATGATGTAGCTGCTTTTATGACCTCAACAGTGATGGAGTCAAACATGTGAAGTCTGTCCTGAAGGGTTTATCCTGGAGCAAGAATGTAATCAGGAAATTCTGTGCAGATCTTTGCTGAACATTTGGATGTTTTTCATGACGACAAAACAAAACCTCCTCGTTACAGAAAGTCCACTGGCAGAAAGTAAAGCTCATTTAGGTTATTAGTTACCTCTGCTGTGAGAAATCTTATTCTAAACAGAGAACTGTGCAGGGAGCCTTCAGGTAGTCCATTAGTACAGCACCAAGGGGGAAAGAGGGAAGAGTTATGACCACTAACAGTGAGCGTGGCAAAAAATCCAAATGCAGCCACTTGTGTGGATTTGAATAATAAGCTTTTATTGCAGAAGCAATAAAACAACACCAACATATATCTGAATTCATCTTAATTTACTTTGCTTTCAAAATCCTGCCATGTCTAAAGAATAATGATCCGCATTTCCGGAAAACCGCAATTAAGGTAAAGGTAAAAACTTTAATAGTTTCAGTATCACTGACCTGGATGTAAAACACAAAGCTCAGCACTACCTGGACCTCAAAGTTAATGTCATTAAAAGCTCATTAACTCCTGTTGCTGCCTCCTGCTGTCTGTTTTGGGTACACGGCGGCAGCGCTCTGCGCACCATCCTGCCTCCCTTCAACCTCTCCAATTGGCCGGCCTTGCTTTCAAGCCTCCCCAATTAAATCCATCGTCCTGGCGGCGAGGGCACTCCCCCCTGTAGGTTAATTATGTCATTACCCGCTTGTTGGTGAGATTGTTTGATGAAATATGAGTGTAATAAAAATACACGGCCAAAGGCGATATTAAAATGAGGCCCAGAGCTCGGAGAGATCAGATCAGCTCCTCTACACTGTCAGCTTCATCATTCACATCACGAGGTAAATGTTCGCGCTGATAGAGGCAGGCGGGAACACAAATAAGATGCTCCGAGCGCTCAGACAGACACAGGTTGGGACTGGAGGGGACCACTCATTCATCCCAAAATGTTATTTCTATGCAAATGAAAGGGGCAGGAATTAGAGACAGGAAAGTGGAGATGGTTACGAGTCCCGCCGGTTGCCATGGGGACTGAAATCTCATATCATCAGAGTCAAGTGGGGCATGAAGCAGATGAGTCGAGAGCCAAGAGGGCAGAAGACAGAGGAAGAAAAGATGGGATAGTTTTAAAGGAACACTCAGATGCTCACTGCACCAAAAAGTGAAATCCTGAAGTGAAACATTAAGTTTGTCACGTTTTCTCACATCACACGACAGCTTCAGGAAAATTTCACTCTTCTCTGCTTCTGTTTTCACATGTAGAAACAGGTTTTCTTGTGTAAGGACACACACTGAGAGAGAAAATGGAATTTGGCAGAAGATTTTAAATCAACATGAACCAGAAGAACACACATCAACTTATGATCCATTTTTGTCAGAGGCCACTTTTTACAGGACAAGAAGCCTCCAGCTGCTCTCCAAGTGTCTTCATTAACTGACACCTGGTGGTGTAACACAAAGTACACACATTGTAGTATTACATGATAAAGTTCCAGTGGTGGCTTTAGATAAATCCAAAACAATTCTCTCCTCCACTCCTATAAATCAAAATAGCAGGTTTCCAGTAACTGTCCTAAACACATTCCTGTTCCCTGGATGTTGAATCTTTGACCCTATGACCCTTTGCTCCACTTACATCATTAATCAGCACAGATCATATTCATGGACGTGGTGGGGATTTTTTGATTGGGAAACTATAGCTGATCAGTTACAAAAATTAACCCCACCAGCAACAGTTCTGTGTGTGAACGTTGCTGGTGCTGGCTGCCTCCTCAGAAGAAACTGATGTTGTTCCAGCATCGTTGTAATTGACATCTTTACCGAAGTAAAACTCTATATTTTTCTGGCGACTTGTCATTTTAACGTTGGGTTCATAAAGGAATGTGAATTTCCCGTGCGGATTAATAAAGTATCTATCAATCTATCAGGAGAACGAGCATATTAATGTAAATGTTTCATTTTTTATATGTAGGCTATTTACAAAGAGATTTGTGTGTTTATACTTGTTTTTCAAATGCTAATAACACTGGTTTAACAGTAAAATTGCTCTTTTCTTCTGCTTATGATAATAATAATTAGTAGTAGTAGTAGTAGTAGTAGTAGTAGTAGTAGTATCTGTTTTTAAATCACGCTTAAAGAAGTGGACAGATGGCGTTCCCCCACATCCCCTGCCCACTACACCTCTGATCTGAATAGAACTGCTTACTGTCAGACATCTGACAGAAACCAAAACATGATAGATAGCAGATGTGATTTAAAAATAAAAAATAAAAAACTCCGGTGAGCAGTCTGTCCTCTCACAGGGAAGAACTGTTCAGACGAGTCCTCCCCCTCCTGACTGAGAGGAGAATCATGATGGCACCCGGCAGGAACGACTTCCTGTGGTGGAGCTGAGAAAGTCTGAGTGAAAGTGCTCTGCTGTTTGACCAGCAGGTGGAGGAGGGGAGGTGAGATGCTACATCAGACTGGTGAAGGATCAGAAGGCCCCTCTTCAGCCTGTTTGTACTGCATGTCATTCCTGCCAGGTACGATTGTCTTCTCACTATTGTACTACAGTGTTTTGTGCTTAGTCCAGACTTAATTAAAATCAGAATTTAAATCTATCCTTCCACCTAGAAGCCAAGTGATTAAACCAAGGCCTGTGCTGGTGGCAGGGAATCAGATCCTCCTGGCAGAGTGCGCTCTGTACGAGTCTCTGTCCTGCCGACGCTGCAGTGTGTTGTGTAACCTTACGTAAAGCATCATCCACTCGGAGGAAAAGCCTTTTCACTTCTCACCTCTTCACCCGCATCATCATCCCGGTGACATCAGCACATTCATTGAGTATCTCAGCGAAACCGTTTGAACGCAGCTATTAAAATCATGAAACATTAACGGTGCTGAGAGCAATTACGTCTCTCCATAGCCAGAGGGCTTCGTTCATTTATTATGCATCTGTTGCTTCCCCCCCCCCCCATGTCCGGCTTTCAAACTGCAGGGCAGGTTAGAGCCCAAGTGTTGCCGGCTGAGATCTTGCCACTATTAAGAGAATTAAATCCAGCTAAGAGGCTCTCTCAGAGAGAACATAAATTCTCCATTATCTCCCCTTCTTGGTGGCCTCCTCCATCCCTCTTCTCCAGCAGTGGCAGAAGCTGATTTTTACTGCCGCGCTTTCATTTACCCTCAGAACTCGTCTGCGGGAGGCTCTTAAAGCCCCACCAGATAAAAATAAGATCTGTTGAATGAGAGCTTGAGTCTCTTCTCTTTTTTCTTTTCTTTTTAATGTTTTGTTTGTGACACGCAACTTTAAAAAAAAGCATTAACATAAAAGCCTGCTGTGACTGCAGAGGTCGATGATGCTGCAGCTGCAGGAAGTGATGCGCTGACAGATTGTATGGCTTTTTAATCCCCATTTTGTCTCTTTTCTTTATGGCTTTTGAACTGTGACTTCTCTTTATATTTCATATGAGAGCAGGGCTGATCTGTGTGAAGTGGGTGAAATTTAAAGTTTATGGTGGCACTCTGACACTCATATACACCAGAAATAATGTATCAGCTCTGCCTCCATAATGCACTGTGTTGTATTACAACAATGCCTGTGAGTATGATCATCACAGGTCAACTATAAAAACAGCTCATAACTGAATCCATTTGCATTGGAAGTTTGTGAATGGTATGTTCTGACAAATCACTGTCCAACCATTATGGCTCCAAACAACACATTTGTAACATTTGAGCCACGAAACAGTTTCATTTTTAAAGTGATGCATTCGCCTGCTTCTGTTTTCTAAATCTCAATCATTGTGAAACTAGGTGCAAACGCACGAATGAGATTTCCACCCTCACACTGACCCATGGATGGATGTAAATGTGCTCTCATTCGCTTGTGTTCAAACTTTTTTCTGAGCTCATCTCAACAGGACTACGCTCCAGCACCATGGACACTATCCATCACTTCTCCCACAGGCTAAAGCAGGAATTCTGCTTCACCAGGCTGGATGTAGGCGGATGTGCACAGGGGTCGTTCAGAGGCGTTCACGTTGCTGTTTCTTTCATTTGAGTACTATACACACATTTTACAGCATTCACTATTTTCATCTGTTTGGTTATTTCCATTCAGGAGTTAACCAATCAACTTACTTCATGCAAACCTCTGTGACCTATGGTTATCAACAGCACCCCTCTGTGTGTGTGTGTGTGTGTGTGTGTGTGTGTATATCTTTGGCGAGGACATGGACTTTAGAGGTTTAGATTCTTAACCATCACACAGTACCATAACGTCCCACATCGAGCAATTTGGCTAAACTGATGTTTAACTGTAGCATTTTAAGACAAATTCATAAATTAAAAATGATCTTTAACCTGTAAAGTGTAGTTGCTGTATTTTATTTAATTTTTTTGTTTTTTTCAGCCCTGAGCAGCGTCTGCAGGTATTCCTCTCAGGCTGCATACAGACCCAACAACTTTCACCAATAAGATTGTATGTTTTCTAGATGTTTATAGGTATGAAAGTTACCTGAGAGGCAAACCTAGAGCCAAAAACAGAACTGAAACAAACAAACAGTCTGCACACCTGGACTGATGAGGCAGCTGCATGTTGTATCTGCTGTTCATATGTGGCTGTGGTATTTATAGCTCCTGCAGTATCATTAAATTATCATATGTACCTGTGCATTTAATTAGCACTGTACCGGTTGGTGTGTTAACTAATAATAAAGTAAACAAATGGTGTTTTATCATTTAAGTCAGTGTAACACTGTATGTTGTCATTCTGTTTTTAGAGCAGTTCGCTGTGGGAAATGGCACCTGCACAGAGTTTATGAACACATCATTTAGATGTTTATTATCAGACTTCTAATGTGTTCAATTGCTGAAGCATAATGGGCTTTGGAAAATAATGTTCTCCAGAGGTCAATCCTATTCCTCCATGTTTTGTATTAAGCAAACAATAATGAACCTTGGGAAGTCCTGATGTATAAACATAGGAAGTGGAAGAGCTCAGTCTGTTTTCATGTGTGAATACAGATGGTAACCTGGAACCTGGTTCCACTGTGTTTCTACATTAAGATTACATATGGCTGCTGCTATAAGACGTCATTATGCGCTGTTAAGATTTACAGCAACTCTTTTGGTGCATTATAGATGTGCTATAATGTCTTTCGCAGGTTCCTGTATACACACACACCCTTCCATAGACTTTGATGTACTTTCGGCCTGGGGTAGTTCTAACACAGTTAGTTCTAATGAAGATACATTTTGATGCTACAGCATACAATGATATTTTACACAATAGTTTTCTTCACACTTTGTGTTTGTCCCTTTCCTTTCGAACGTGACAAAGCCCTGACCTCAACCCCATCTACTGTAACACCTTTGGGATGAACTGGAATGGTGACTGTGAGTCAGGCCTTATGCTGCATTCAGCTCATATCAAAATTATAGAAATTGCCAGTAACAGACTTGTAAAAACCACCACATCCAACTGAAAGCTCTGATCTGCTACTAGGAGCTTAATAATGCACAAAAGTGTCCAATAACCTGAAAGCTTGTGAGCCATAAACATGGGAAACACTCCCATTTCTATCATCTAGCCCATATGATGTGAATACAGGAATCAGTATAATATGACCAACTTTATTAATAATGCACCTGTGTCTGACAGGGACACATCGCTGCAGCCAGGTTCCACAATCTGCTGGAAACCCTGAAACAAAACAAAAGTGAAGGGCTGCAACAGCAGCAGATTAATGCCCATGGTTTTGGAATGACATATTCCAATACCATGAACAGCTGAGTTGTCACATGTGGATGTCATGTCAGTCAAAGAACAACAAGAGGATGCTCTGGACCTCAGACATGCTGAGGTAGTGGGCGGCAGGACGTCTCCCCAGTGACACTTACCTGTTCTGAAGTGTTTTTTTTCTCCCCTGGAACTGATAATTGATTCATTACCTCTCTTTACCTCCCTCAGCACTAACACCATCACCCCTTCCCTCTCCTCCTCCTCCCTCCTCCTCCTCCCTCCTGCTCCAACAGGCCTGTATGAGCTCTAATATGATATGAGAACAGATGAAGCAACCAGTGCTGCTGCTGCTGCTGCTGCAGATGGAGACGGAGCCAGGCTGTTTAAGGCGATTATGTTGGAAGTGATTTTCTTTTTCTCCTTCTCTTCCTTCTTCGGCTTTCAGCGGTTTCTCATAACCTCTGTCGTCAGCCGGCAATACAGGCAGTCGGCGGGGGAGGCGGGAGGTTACAGGAAACATGAAGGGGCACAATGCTGATGATTAAGGATCAGCTGATTAGGCACTTGCTGTGTAATCTTAAATAAAAAAAATAGGGATATGAAATCACTTGCTTTACAGCCGTGGAAGTGATTTTCTTCACAATGGGGGCTACCTTCCGCTAATCAGCTTTGTGCCACAGAAAAGCCACTGAATATATTTGGCCCTTTGTACTGTGGTGATAATGTGAGCGAGGCGAAGCGCCGGATCCTTTGAACACAACCCCTCCCTCCTTACTTTCTCCCACTCCCTCCCTTCCTCCTCTCCCTCTCTCTATCCTCCTCAGTTATCAGCTTCCTCAACACTTTCTCCAGTTTTTTTTTTCTTTCTTTCTGCTGCAGAGGAAACTCCTGCTCGCTTAATTTGTCCAGGGGTAATTTGACTGCGAGGTGTACCGGAGAGGATTGATCGAGTCAAATCAAGACTATTGACTCCCCCTGTGCCAAAACACATTCATTCACCCCCGCTGCTGACTCCTTCCTTCCTCCTCCAGGCAGCAGACACTAACTGACACATAGGCGGCGGCGGCGAGGAGGAGGAGGAGGAGGAGGAGGAGGAGTAGGGGCTGAGGTCAGGGCGGTTGCTGTCCTGCGGTTCGATGGATCGGTGAGAACGGCTTGTTTCTCTCTGATGTGAGCTGCAGCAGCAAGAAATCTGAGTGCCGACAATTAATGAACTGTTGGGCTTTGATGATCTACACTGCAGACCTGGCCAGGACCAAAGACCGTCTCGTTGTTGCTGTTGAGCCAAAGCTTGAGTCCCTTTTGCAGAGTTTTCCTTATTCAGAATTTATTCACTGACAGTCTCGTAGAGCCACAGGCCAAAAAGGAAACGTTATCCAAGTACTCAAAGTAAAATTAGGAGTAAATGTTTGATTTACTGTCAGTGGAAACCTTATAGTACAAGTTTGGGAATTTCAGGTCAGCTAACAAAAAAAAAAAAAAAAAAAAAAAACAGAAAATAAGCAAGATGGAGTGAAGAAAGAAAGGAGGAATGATTTTCAGAGTGGTGGCAGAAGTCTGCTGGCTGCAGAGAAAACAAGCATTCAGGGATGCTGTACACTGTAACTCTTTAGATCAGGATAAATAATGAAAAACCTCCTGTGAGGAGTGAGATGACACAGATGGTGCAGTTGCAGCTGTGATAAACTCTCCCAGCATGCATCTGCTCTGTTTAAACTTTATCACTGCTGCTGAGCAGAGCAGGAACGAGCACTCTGATTCTTCACTGTTCTACCCAGAAACCCTCCACTGACTCCCTCAGCTTCACAAACTCGTGGTGTGGTCGGGTTGCAGTTGGACCTACACAACTTTATTTTCAGTTCTAGGAGTTTGAGGAAATGTGCAGCCATAAAAACACAACTTTAAATATTTCATAGATGAATATTTCAATGAGAGCAAACATCTTGATGAGTTGCTGATAATGTATGTGTATAGATAAAGTTTTTTTCTGACTTTAATGCTCTTAACTGACCAATGTGAGGAGACAATCAGGGTTCAAATGGTTATATGTAAAACTACAGAGTAATACTTGATCTAAAGTGGTCTGCTCAAGTTTATTTTGATAAAAGCTCATATGGTAGAATGTAGGAATGTGGTGATATATATCCACCTCTGTATAGGGAGGGTTTGAGCAGGGTACACACTCCTGATCAAAGTCATCAAAGGCCTGATTATCTGATGGTTGTAAAGATGATCTTGTCAGATTCTCCTGTGGTGTGAGGTGTGTTCAGAGTCATTTCACCCTCCCTGATCTGCACCGATAAATATTAAGCATGTTCAATATTTCCACAATCAGGAAGCAGCTGACTGAAGACAGAAGCACAACAAACGAGACATTGTCGTCCGCCATGTTTGTTTTCTCTAAAGTCATGTTTGATCGTGCAAGATTTGAGAGTCCAGACTCTGGTTGTTGGTGGTGAATCTGTTAGTGTGTGGTGCTGTGTTGGTCTTCTTGTTGCACATCACAGACTGAAAGAACAAAACTGTGAAATCCGACATTATTTGTCATCATGTTACTGTGCACATAAACAGGGAGATGAATCAGTGTTCATCGTGGAGAGACCTTGAGCAGTTCTTACCCTCCTTACCCCCCTGAAGTTGAGCTGAAACTGATATTAGTTTAATTGAAGTCATAATGACAACATTTTCTCTCAGGGCTTTACAAAGAAAACATCCTCCCCCCATCTTTACATTTAATGTTAAAGTTTTAGCTCACACTGTCATTACAAACAGATCTTGTCTGTAATTTGGTTTGGGTTGTTTTTGCCTGCAGGCTGGATGCACAATTAGTAGTACTGATAAGGAAATGATAATATGTGGTATATTTTCTTCTTTACTTCATGTGATAATGAGTCCAGACAGTCTGTGCAGGATCTGTTTAAGTTTTTAGTTAAGTTTAGTTCTTCAGTGCGAGGCTGAACTATCAGAGCTCTGCTGCAGGAACACGTCTTTCTGCTCGCTCATTAGGACACTGGCACACAAGAAGCCCTTGGGCCTCTGGGTAACGAAGGACCCCACGGACTTGTGGGTAATTGGGCAGCTAGAGTGGAGTACAGGTGAACACTGGCTTGTCTGAGAGTTCTGGTTGGCCAATCAGCTGGCGCCTCTGCTTTCGCCAAGTGAACAGCGGGCGGGAGGCCTCCAGGGACCGAAAAGTATGCGAGAACGCTGCAGGAAAGTTTTTGAAAGCAGTGATGCCGAACTGCTATGAATAAAAAAAGTATCTATACCTGTCCTGTTTACTGCTTCTTTCTGTTTTTTTCTTTATTAGCTAAATGCCCTTGTGCTCCACTCCCGTAACAATAGGAAGCAGGAAAGTCTTACAGATGGTTGTTTTGTAGGAGAACAAGACTGACAATGTTGCTCCCTCACTGCTGCTGCTGCTTTGGTCACGAGCCAGCTTCTGATGTTGTTGTGGAAAGCCGTAGCTGGCTAGCGCCGCAGTTTGTTTAGCCTCGAGGGAAAAGGCAGGGGTGAAACCAACCAGGAGCGCTCTGGGACTGAATACTAAATTAAGGCAGACTTGTCTAAAGAAATTGCTGCAGAGATCCCAACTGCTGACAAACTGGCCTCCCCACGGTGACAGCTTAATCATAGTTCTGCAGAAACTGTCCAACACTCTGCGTTGGTTCAGTCATGGAGTTGGAGAGAGGGAGAGCTGTGGCGTGCTGGGAGTTTGTTGTGATTTGTCATCCTGCTGCTGCCGGTGTTTGGAGCTCGCTCTAATGACCACGCGAGCTCCGTGACAGCGGCCCCCGTTTGAGCTGGGGCCGGGGATCCATCATTCTCTTCTTTGTGGCTCATTGGCTCGCTGCCCCCGTCCAGGACAAACTCCCCAGCCGCCACCACCGCTGCTGAGAGGAGCAAATAAACGTGACAGCAGGTTTACAGGAGGCCAGGTCGCCCGGGAGGAGAGCTGACGGTAACGGACAACACGGAGCCTCGGGTGCAGTTTGTCTCCACACAACACCTGCAGCTGCAGTATAGTGATAGTTTGATGTCCCGCTTAGATGCTCTGTCTCCTCCATCACACTGATCTACTGAGAATCTGAAGGGCTTTCTACCATTCACCTGCTCAGGTTAAACATATGATCAGGTGAGGCCTGCAGCAAGTCAGTGTGTTTGTACTCATGAGGCACAGTGACATGAGGAGACCTTACAGTGACAGAAAATAGATATTATATATAATAATACAGTGGATGTTAAGAAAAGGTCAACTCTTACGAGATGACAAATGTGAGTTAATGCATAAGCACACATATGTTCAGACTACTGTAAGTACAGAAACATGCTATCACACAGTATTTCATGTGTGGTATATACACAGAGCATGAATTAACAGACTGAATTAAACAGATGAAAATGAAGGGGAGTAATCAAAGATAATAAAAACAGATGTGCTCATAAGATTAATGCAAAATGGATGAAACAACAGCAGGGAAAAATAGAACATTCCTTGTTACAGGAAAGTGTGTAGAAATTGTGCATTAGGCTACAATACATGAAAATATATCAACTCACTTGGGAAAATACAACACTGACTGTGTGCATTTCAAAATAAGAGTCTCCACTAAATCCACAGAGGATTTTAAAGGAATCTTTAACGCTCTGATCATAATTTAGCAAGTACAAACACACTAGTACACATGCATGCACACAACAGCAGAGAAGATTCACACACATTTATGAGCGGGTCTTTCTTGGCTTGGAGCAGTGATTTCCTGGACTGAATTTTCTTACTTTTGTTCAGGCGTGCCTTCAGTTTTTTTCCCTGATATATTTTGTATCTTAATGCCTGACGTCCTTTCCTTTGTTTGAGTTATTACTATGGAACATAATTATTCTGCCATTTCAGCTGCACTCTCTGTCCGAAAAGAGATTCTGATCTCAAGAGACCACTCTGGATGAATAAAAGGTCAGAAGTGACCAAAAAGCATTCACGTGATGATGGCAGGATTATCTGCCTCCTCGTGTGTTGTTTGCATCTGAAAATGAAGAGGAGGATTGTGGGAGAGAGACTGTAAATGTGATGAGGTAATTCCTAAGAAAGCAAATCTGATAAGTTAGCACAGAGAGAGAGAAGGAGATGGAGTGGCTAACATAGCAGTAAAATATGGACAATGAGGAGGACCTGGTGAGCTGCGCCACATCCAGATATGCATGAGGCATAAATCAATATTTATTGCACATAAAGGAGCAATTTTCCCACCATGAATGATTAAACTTCCCAAAGACGGCTGCAGTCGGCCCGTATTATCGCGTTCTTATTCAAACTGATAAATAAGGAATTATACGAGCAGCCGTGTGGATGTGAATGCAGCGTCGTACCTGAGCGGATGTTTACAAACTGCAGGTTATTATTATCGTCATATCGCATTCCCACAATCGTAGTTTGGCTCTGAATATTTCATGTTTTGGCAAAGCATTCTGGGCATGACAGAGGGAATGAGAGAGCATATTTGTGAAGTGATTACTTCTCTCTGGAGGTTTTTATCATGCAGAATTTACAGCAGATTTTTCTGAAATTATAAATCACTCACAGCCGAACATGTTGACTCATTTGAAGATCATAAATCAGTTTTTTATTGTTTCGGCTCACATGCTGGGGGAAACGGTTAAAAAAATGATGGATGGAGCTCCAACAGTTTGAACCTGTCTGATTTTCTGCTCTAGTGTGAACACTGTAGGTTTTTGTATACAGTAAACTTTTAATGAGGTCAGCGAATTGATTTTTTTCTTTTGAGTCTGTTTTACCGGGCACATTTATCTTTCAAAGAGGAATCGGGACTTGTGCTGTTTAAATTCACAACATGTAGATATCTGAGTTGAGGTTCCAGGTTCTAATGACTCAAAAGTTAAAGGGTCGTTGTGTTTTTATTCTGTTTTCAGGGGCCTGGAGAGGTTAAAATATAAATGGGAGGTGACGACGTGTGTACACTCACACAGTCTCATGGCAAGAATATTGTGTAAGGTTTTGTATTAACTGTCCACATTCTGTACGTGGAGCAAAGAGTTTGAGAAGTGACTGACTACAACAGTGAACAGACAGTGGAGACATTCACACAGTCAGAAATTACAACAAGCCAGTAGCTGTTATTGATCAGTCTCTGAATGTGAGAAGGAACTTTCCTGTAGCTCCACCACTGCTGCAACTGAAAGTTTAAAAAAGAAAGGTACTGGTTTTCTGTAACAATGCCCAGTGTTAGAATCCATCCATTATCTATATCTGCTTTGTACCCACTATTATCTGTATCACCATCTTCGGTTCAGCGGGTTAGCTCAAACTTCATGGCACAAGGGGAAAGGTCAGGGACTAAAGCCGTTAGGATTCACTGTTTTGGAAATCTCTGTTCTAAATTTCATGACAATAGATCTGGTAGTTGTTGATAGATTTCACTCAAAACCACAAAGATCAGTCTGCTGGTGATGGCACAGAAACTGTTGGGGATCATCAAACTCTGTAGGATTCATCCTCTGGGGACCATGAACATCTGGATCAAATTTCATGGCAGTAGTTGTGGAGCTCTCTCAGTCTGAACCAGCTCTACAGTCATTATTTGAGGCTCAGCTCTAAACTGTTGTAGATTGACACATTTATTGAAATCAAAGTGTAACTCTTGTTTGAGATGGAGAACTTAAAACACTTCAGACAACAGTCAGTATCTATTCACAGTCCATGTTCATACAGTGAAATAGTGTGAGAGTTATTAAGTGAACTGACAGGCGGAGCAGCAGCATTTGAGCGAGGCCACATGGATGTAAAAAAAGCTGATGGTGCATTTAATTCCCCTGTGGGGAAAAAAAAATCCCCTAATGATGCAATCATCCAGGAGTCTGCCTCCCGCCAATCACCTGTCAAATTATGAAAAGCGCTGTTGTGGTTTTAATCTCGCTGAATGCCATTCAACAATTTTCTATGCAGAACATTAGAGCGTAAGATGAATTAATCAGAGGCAGAAGAAATCAATCGGGCCCTGACATTTCGAACTGCGCTGCACGACTCCTCAAACACACACGTACACACACACCCTGCCAGGCCCCATTCATTCTGGCTGATTTGATTACAGTCCTACAGACTACAGATGCAGAACTTGCAGGACTTTCAGTAGTGAAGTGGCTGATACTGAATCCAGTGTTTCCTGCATTCAGAGGCCTAGACAGTGTTGGTGACTGACAGAACTTAAATACAAAACTGCAAGATACTGTAGCTGCATAAAATGGAAAAATACAATCATGAATGTATTTCAGTGACAAACTTCCATTCGGATTCTGCTACAGCTGTGACACATATCACCGACAGCTGAGACTTATTATAGAGTACCATAGAATCTATCATATCAAATGACCCAGTCTGGTCTCACCAAATGGCGCATGAATAATTTCTTTAAATCGTTTCATGTGTATGTATTCTGCAGTTTTTGCCTTTCTAACTAACTGTAACCAAAATGACATTAAATGTGAAATAATAAAATGTGAAAAGGCTTAAAATAGGTGGACACACACAGATACACACTTCCATGAGAGCACACAATCAACATGACTTCTTGAGGAAATAAAAAAAAGTGAAAGTCTGTTATATAAACCTTAAGTATAGTTTAATAGTATTGTTGAGGAGATAATTAAAAGAAAACTTTCAAAGAAGAGTTAACTGTGGGGAATAATACTCCCAGAGCCAGTGGCTCCTCAGCCTGATAATCAAACTGAGCTGCCATTTTGTTTCACTTCATTCACCGAGCCTGACATTGTGTTTATGTTAACTGATTTCTCTTTGGGAGGAAGATTGTTTTATGATTAGTTGGGACAAAACAAAAAATAATCAGTAGCGAGTGACATGTCCGTCCCACAGACGTCTCCTGCAGTCCACATGAAAGATGTGTAGGCGTACTTAATGTTACATCAATTTATTTCTGCAGCAACGTGCACAGTTGTGTCGTTCCCATTATGTCACTGTTTTTCTTGGATGTAGCTACGCAGCTGAAGAATACTGATATCCCCATGCTTAGCCCACCTACAAAGCTTTGATTAGTCAGCGGTTTCTCCAACTGAGGGAACATCCATCAGTGGGCACAACATCAGACCTATTTGTATTGAACAAATCAGAGACGTGGGCAGAGCTCTGAATCAGTCCAAGGTAACAGCTTCACCTCATGAACTGATGTTTGTAGATTGTGCAACATTCAGGAGTTGTTCTCGCTTGCTGGGGGATGTTTTTATTGTTGCAGTATTGAGCTGGAATTATGCCTCTGGGATGATGCACATGAAGGTCTCTGCAAACTTAAGCAGAGGAGAAGGTTGTGGGTAACTGTAGGTCGCAGGTGTTTGCAGTAGAGACGTCGCTCAGGCCGTTCAGATCTCTGTAGCATTGTGCCAACCTGCGTGTCAACCAAACTGATTGGTTGATCCCAATCCTGTCACATTCAAACACAGCAGAACAAACTTAAACATTATATAAGTTGTATGTACAAGTCCTTGAATGACCCCTTTGACTGTAGCAGACCCACCTGTACCAAGACAGTATCTGAGGAATAATAATAATAATAATAATAATAATAATAATACAGGTTGTGCTCAAATTGTCACCAGTGTTTTAAACTCAGAGCTAGGTGTGCTAGCTTAACTGTTAGCCCCCCCGTGACTCAGCAAAAAGTCAGCGGCAGACATTAGCCAAAGTAATTGTTTACTTTGGTAATCGAGTCTGCAGCCCTTTAAAGAAAGCTCTATGTCCTTGACAAGATGATGTCAAAATGATATTCATCAGTAGATGAAAGCTGGCGAGGACTTTAAATATTCATTTATTTATTCATTTTTCTTCTTTTGAGACGCAGCTCTCAGTTGTTTGATATGAAAGATAACTGATTTCCTGCTTTTAGTCTTCCTGAGCGCATCCCTGATGGATGTGTGTACATGCATGCGGCAGCATATGAGTTTAGAATCATGATGGATGGCAGGGTGAAGAGCAAAGAGCATGAGACTGTGTACACCAGGACTCTGTACGTCTCCATCCATCTCCTGTTAATGCAGCAGCCACAGCTCTGAGGCTCTGGGACACTTTGTTGATGTCCCAGTGAATCCTGGGTGATTTATCATGTCGAGTCACAGAGTTCAAGCCCTGTATGTATGCCATACACAGCTCCATCTTGATTTTTATACATGTTTGACTTGACTTTCTTCTGTTCTTGTGTTTCCTTTTCTTCACCCTTTATCTGTACCCTTCATTCCTTTTCCACCTTATTTCTGTCTGATTTTCTTCCCATCTTATCTTTTCCCTTAGTTTTTTTCATTATTCCCTTCTGTCTCTTAAGACCTTTCTTAATCTGCCTGCTTGTCTGTTCTCATGAAATGTCATCAGTCACATCCCAAGTACTGTTCCAATTTGAAATCTGCATTTAGCCAAGCAAAACACCTTGTCATTTTCTTACACCACCTGTTTAATTCAAATTCTTTATGAGTTGACTTCTATGAAATTTTGGAGGCGTTAAGGATTCCTCAGCCAGGTGAGATCAGCTGGTCATCACACGTTTGTGTTACAGTCTTATCTCAACAACTTGTTGGTAATTTACCTGTAGCCCTGGTGTCTCTGTAGCATTTTAAATATAAACTACATTCATATCTGAAGGTGTATGAAGGTAAAGCTTAGGTTCATGTTACTGGACAGTTACTGTTACGTAACGCCAAAGGAAAAATGATTTTAAAACGAAGCTGAACAGAAGCAGTGTAGTGTAGGATTTTACATTCTGTATAATTTAAGTGTAAAGTACATTTCAGGAAGAATGACCGGTGTATCTGTTGACCTCAACAGACACTGCATCCTCCTGTTTCTGAGTTTGGACTCCTGAGTTCAACTTGCAAAATTCAAAACCACCAAAACTCTGAGTTCGACTTGGCATCTTTTGCTAGTCTTCCTCACTTCTTTCCTCTGTTCTTTGTGTCTTTTTTTGTTCCCTTGTATTGTAATTCCCTTTGGTCTACTCTTGTTCCCTTTCATTCTTTCATTATTTACTACAAGCCTTCTATTCCATCTCCTTCCTTTCTTTCTCCCATCTTTTTATTTGTCTCTGTTCTTGCTTTCAAAAAACTTACAGTGTGTTACTATGTACTCCCTCCTCCAATTCACTCCTCCTTTTTTAGCTTAAGAGGCATTTACTTTTTCTTTAGCATTCCCTGCTAGAAAAATGACCTTCTTGCATACTTGAGATAGAAATCCAGCTATGAAGTTTCTGCCTTTATGTACAAAGCAAACAACCCCCCTCCCCCTCTCCTACAGTACACACTGTACCATCCATCAGTGGCATGTACATGCCAGAATCATGCAGATGGACTTTGTGGGGATGCATGAACATTTAATGCCACAACACATAAATAATTTCCATTTTGGAGATATTTGGGAGAAGCTGGATGAGCTGAACCAGGCTGCAGTAAACATGGTGCCCCCCCTCCCCTGTCTGGGCCAATCACTGACAAATATGACTTCTTGTTTTGCGCTTGTAGCTGGTGTCCCCCACTGGGCCAATCAGAGTCATTTTAAATGCTGGAATGCAGCTAAAATGAGACGCATCAAGTCCCTGAATTTGTCAAATCAAATCTCTGGGACGCTCTGAGAAAATGTTCATCTTACTGGATCATATTCCTTCATCTCATGTCAATTTGTCCAATATAGAGCCCTTAAAAATCTTATCTTCTAAGACGAGTGAAAAACCTGCTCACGCTGTGAAATTACTTCAACCTGTTTTCAATTCAAGTCAACTTCTTTCCAGACATTTCTAAGGAGAAGTGTCACCATCTGGAGACAAGCCAGAATAAGATTACTGCGCTCGAACGAAGAAAAATGAATGTCTTAATCCAATCAGTGTCTCTGAGATATTGTGCGTGACAGATGGACAAACAAGGGTAAATTTGTTGTCTTTCAACCAATTTCATCATGACACTGGAAGCCCACAGAGGATCTCCTGTGTATTTCAGTGAGCTTCATCTATTGCTGAAGTGAAGGACACAATAAACACAGTCAGGGATGTGTTGGCACCGGCAGCAACAAAGGCTACAGGTTGTTAACAGTATATCTCTCTGTTGCTGCAATGAATTCAAGAAATAAACACAAACTAAACCATTAGAGACACAGTGGTGAGCAGCTCAGACTGTCTCTTAATTGGAGAGCTGAGCTGGGTGCCTTTTCAAATCATGATCGTCAGGGTGGCCCCCAGGAGGTAGGACTGGCGTCAGGGTCAGTCACACTCTTAATTTACATAAATGCAAAAGCATGAACAAGATTAGTCTCATGGGGTGCTGGTGGATGCTCCAACAGTTTAAGTTGAACACCTCTCTAATAACAGTGTTGAGCAGTGATGCATCACTTAGTAAGGTGTAGAGTAAGGGATTACAGTTTGCTGGCCATCATACTGGAGGTTTGACAGGAGGGCTGATATCAGTTTGGTCTCTGTGGCTGAGGTGCAGGTGTAGGCAGTAGCCTCCACAAAACAAGAAGAAATGCGACTGCAGGTAATTTTAATGACCACAACAAATCTAAAAGCATCTGCAGAAACTCTGTTACTTTCTGCTCTGCTGCTGTTCTTCTACCTGGGCTTGTTTGACTTCGGTTAGCTTGGAGTTTAATCAATCAGCTGGAGCCTATAGGTCATTAAAGGTCATTTCACAGAATCAAACTCCACCTGTTGCTTCAAATCGCAGCGCAAAGGAAGTGAAGAGCACGTTCTTGTTAAGGACAACGACATAACGACAGCCAGCTAAAGTGGAGCAATTAGGGCTAATCAAATGGCATTCTCCTTTAAACAAATGATGGGAAAGGTCAGCGGGCCAATGGATGTAATTGATCAGATGGCAGTTTCCACTCAGCGTGAAGGTTAGCTGATGCTGACATTTGTTAGGATCATTTTCAGCTCTGGATTAAAGTTGTACAGTGACATTTTACATTTGTCAGAGTTATTTTACTCTGATATGCTCTGAATACATAACAGGAGGAAGGTTTCAGGTTTTCATGCCAATTTAATCAGTCCACCGTGGCCAGGATTTTTCTTTTCCTTCTGCTGTCTGTACACAACCTGCCCAGCACCAATCAGCTAAGGTTGGTTGAGCGGTGAAGGCAAAAGGAAAGGGCCTTTAATTCTGCTCAATACTCTGAGTTCTTTATTTTTCCCTTTTTTTTCCAGCAGCAGATTTACAGTAAAGATCAGTTTCACCAAAACTGAAAAAAATCAAAACTGAGGAAAAATGAAAAATAACATTAAGAGAAACAAACAAGAAAATAACTCTGCACTGCAGCCTGCTCATGCTGGCATCAACTGACAAAACTCCTGAGAGACCCTCCAACACCTATCTATATAGTCAGTAGCTCCTCCTACTCCAGGAAATTACAATTAGACCATCAATTAATTCAAAGCAGTGATTTATCCATTAACCAATTAATAACTATTATAGGTTAACGGTGAAAGAACATTACTACGCATGTTAAAAGATTAAACATGATCTCAGACTGTCTGATATCAATATATTCTTCCATCATCTTCCAACCTCCCCCCTCATCTACAACTTGGCACATTCCCCAGGACCTTGACCATAAAAGGAGTCCAGATGGGCAAGGTCTGGTCTGGTTTGGCAGTTCCTGGGTCCAAACTGCAGCATGGCCAAGTGTAGTCAAGAGGAGAGGCGAGAAACACAAGATTAATCAAAGATGTTAAAACGCCCAGTATTTTGTCAGGCTTTCTTCAGTGCTCTTATATGTTTGTGTGACTCTGGCACCAATGCACATCAACATAACACAAGTACAATTAACAGGTTTCAACTGCTAATTTGTACTAATTACCAAACAACCCAATCACCTGCCAGCTAGATGGTGTGTAGACATGACAGTGGTAGACGAGCACTGTGTGTTGTCTTAGAGATCATTCCCTGAGGGACTCGATCTTTGGGAGAATCAAAACAACGAGCTAAAATAGGCAGAGTTGGTGTTAATCCTTAATAATTCAAAGTGTGTAAGTGTGGCAAGGCAAGGTGACAACATGCATATTTTAAACTGGTTACTATGTTTTGTATAAAAACTGAAGTAGAGTTAAATGTATGATTGTAGAGGAGTAGAAGTCGTGTTTGTGCAGCTAAAACGGACAAATTTCCAGAAACTCCAGTCATTTTAAGCCACGTTAGTGATGTGGGAATGTGGTGTTGGTTGATTGGTCAACTACTTTGATCCAGACTCAAGTAACTCAATAACCACTGGATAGCTTAGCATGAAATTTGATGTAGATATTCCTGGTCCCCTGGGTTGAACCTTTTCATAAAGGTTTTGGTCAAAACTCACATTTACACAACTGTCACACCACAAGTATATTTACTTACTGATGCTTTCTTTTATCATAATGGCAAAGAAGCTCAGTATAAGTGGGGAAGTGTTCTGGGTCTGTATGAACGCTGGAACATAAGGTAACAACACAGAAAATGTATTTTTCACTATCTGGGACTTTTAAAACCTGCTGGAGTTGAAAAAGAGCAGAGCAGCTCCGGTATCTTCCCTCCTGCCCACCGACACCAGCAGAGCGGGGGTGTTTCTGCATGATGAAATGCATGTGTCCGTCTCCACAGGGAGGAGGAGGAGGAGGAGGGGGGAGGAAGAAGGAGAAGAAGGAGGGTGTTCTCTTCATCCAGAAATAATCCAATTCCACGGGAGGATGAACCAAACCTCCACCCTGCCGCTCTCAACTTCACCACCATGAAAAGAGCTTTAGAGTCAGAGGTTGCTGAGGAAAGACCCCAGAGACTGACTCTATGTCTGTGTGTGTGTGTGTGTGTGTGCGTGTGCGCATGTGTGTGTGTACATGCATGGTGTGTATGTGTATGTTACTGCACGAAAAGCAAGGGACCCCCCCTCCCGTTAGCTTGGATTTACCTCATAGCCTCATTTTTAAAAGGGAACACGGTATGCCGGGACAGTCTGTGTATTCTCATTGATATTCTTCCACACACACCCCGACACACACTCACACACAGATGAGAAAACTGATGCAACAGCTTGTTATGACTCAATAAAAATGGAAGTTGGTTTTTCTGAAATACCATGAAAAAACAATCATTTCATGTCTTCTTCGTATCATCCGCTCTCAGTTTTCGCATGGAACAACCAACAACCTGCAGAGGGCTTTTACACACTGACACACACACACATAGTTTCTTATTTACTAAAAAGTCTAGACATAAATCATAAATCAACATTCTAGCCCTTGAGGCTAATGTTAGCTAGCATACTACAGTTGACATATATTAAGACTGACTGTGAATAAGACTGCTGAAGACGTCACTACTTTATGTTAGACATTAAATGAGGGACATTTTAAGTTGTGGGCATAAATTCTCATATGTCTTTTTAGGAATGGAATAGTATTTCTCAGATCTTCACAAAAGTTATTTTAGCCATTCTCTTTTCCATCCATCCATTCATCCATTCATTATCTATACTGCTTATCCGTTAAGGGTCGTGGGGGGGCTGGAGCCTATCCCAGCTGACACTGGGCGAGAGGCGGGGTACACCCTGTACAGATCGCCAGTCCATCGCACACCCACATTCACACCTACGGGCAATTCAGAGTCACCAGTTAACCTAAGCTGCATGTCTTTGGACTGTGGGAGGAAGCCGTAGTACCCGGAGAGAACCCACGCAGGCACAGGGAAACTCTACACAGAAAACCAGTTTGAACCCGGAACCTTCTTGCTGTGAGGCAACAGTTCTAACCACTACACCACCGTGCCGCCCCATTTTCTTTTACAAACTACACAAATATTTATTTTTGGAATAAAACCCTATGATTTACTGTAACTCTAGTGTTTGAAACATGCATGTTGCTACTTTCAAACACTTACTAAGCTCCATGGCTCAAACTTTAAAAGCAACATAATCTTTCCCAGGCGGCCATGGAGGATCCAAAGAGGTGATGCTCTGTGCTCCATATATCCGCCTCAGCGGGGAGTTACAGCAGCAGAACCAGAGGCCATTGCCGTCCTACAGACCTGTTTACCATCCCACTGTCCTCAGGACGACACCAACCCTCCCTCCGCTCGGCTCAGCACAGCTCAGTGTCTGCCATTGCCGCAGGGAGTCGGTGTCACCCATCCATCACCCCCGCTGACAGACCCGCAGGCAGCCATTCATCTCATTCAATATCTGCCTTTTTTTAGGGGAACCTGCTAATTAGCTGCAGTAACGATGACTGTTTGTTGTGCTGTTTTTACCTTTTTAACCTGCACTTAACCACCTTGGAAAAACTGCTAAGGTGACACAGGAGGAGGTTGGGCTGAGTTTGACTTTTTGGAACTTTCTGGTGCTTTTACATTACAGAACTGTAGATGATGGAGATTTTTAAAAAAAAACCCTCTGCATAATCCTTTCCTGTAACAACAAATGATGAACAGCTCTAGGTTTTAATTAGCAATGCAGAAAGGCTTATGCTTGACTCCAGGCTTAGCAAGAAGTGGTATCAGATGAGTGTTGCTGAGGTGAATAGTTCCATCATATACTGTTGTAATATGTTTGTTATCTTCTCTGTAGAGCCCTGGGTCAGTGCAGCCCTCATTATTATGGACTTCAGTTTTTGTTTTATGCTTTATTTCAGTCCTTTTTATGTGAGCCATATCTGGAATATTTGTTTCAGTTAACCCATCTAAGAGAAGAGTTACACTTTCAGTTTTACTTTAAAATCATCATCAGGAGCAGGTAGAACAGAGGTTTTAAAGGCTCTGAGGAACTGAAGTTTACTTGATGTTGGTGGATATACAGGTATATAACATACAGTATGTGGGAGGGTAAGTGTGTATGCATATACATGTGTTGTCTATACATTTACACCCCCGCAGGCCTTTCCAGCAAACCCAAAGTAATTTCTTTTCTTGTGATGAATTATTCATAGTATATTTACAGAACACGGTGAAAACAGCATTACATGTAACAAGTCCCCAAATTTAAAAAAGTACAGAATTATTATCAGCTAAATGTACTTATAATATTAAAAGTCAGAGTACTAACTATGTAGAGGGTTGGCCCCTGTGACTGTTACATTATAGTACATTACTCATTGTAATTAATGTGTATAGTTGTTGATAGCTTTTAACCATTTTAATGGTTGAGTTGGGTTATCAAAACTGCTGGGTCGTTAATTTACAACAAAACAACTGAACACAAGTTTTATTTATAAGATACTAAAATAGTAATGGAGTAGTAAAAGTAAAAATAAGTTGCATAAAAAGAAAATGCCAAAGTTCAAAAACCTTAAAACTGTGCTTAATAGCACTTGAGTAAATGATCATCACTGGATATATTTTATTAAAGATTATTTTATGCTACTAGCCTCAAGCCTTACCTCATCCTGTCACAAAATGTTTCAAAGGATACTCTTTCTTCTCTTTTCCAGTTACTCTGCTTGGCTAGTGATATTCTGGGGGATTTGTTGCTTCCAGCCTCACACAGGAGAGGTGTAGTTGGGCAATATCTCAGTTTGCCAAGAAGCATTCTTTTACTGTTAAAGAGGGTGTTAGCTTCCAGCAGCAGAGTACTAGCCTTTTGGCTGCCGTGAGACCAGCTAACAAGATATCTGAAGCTCACAGTACTGCTCTTTGAGGAATCAATCTCATCAACAGACTAGAGAGAACAGTACATTTATCCATAAGCCTTAAATTAGATGAAATTAAAATTAAAATTAAATTAGGCAGCTCCAAACAGTGTGAATAAATATGCCAATAATATGAACTGAAAGAACAGTACGGATCTGCTCTAGATTTCATCTGCCAAAGCCTTTTAGGAGAGGTTTGCAGTGAATTATTTGGTGATGTCTTACTGACAAGTACTATGTATATAGTCTAAATGAGTTGAACTACATGCAAACAGTTTAAGAGTTCATGAAAAACATTATCTGCTCAGGGCTTGATTAACCTGCTTAGGGGCCTGGTGACAAAAATGAGATGTGGACCCAGATTAGTGGTGCCCCTACTGCCCAGGGAACAACTGAAGGTCACAAAAAAGATGAGGATTCATTCTCTATAGGGACACTGAATACCCACAGCAAATCTCACAGCAGTGGACCTTGTTTCCTGATAAGGATCGCTCTCTGAAGAGCACTTCTACAGAAGCTCTTAAATTTCACACAGGTTTTCCAAAGCATCACTTAAAAGCAAGTGCTGAACACACTTTAGCTTGATGTATATAACTGTAAGTAGGTAACAACACAATAGAAATATCTTACTCTTAGTATTGTTTGGTAGTCAGACATGTCTGCCTTTATGAGTAAACTCTGATCAATCGAGGAGACATTAAACTTCAAATAAAGCAGGGATAGCTCAAGTGTGATGAGTATGGTGGATGTCATCATGTTAGAGCTTTATAAGTTAATGGTAAACAGCATACACACCATAAAATCAAAGAGAGCGAAGATATGGAGTTATCCTATATTGTTTTTAGGAGGATCTTATGTTACAACACTTCTGGGAAACACTTCTTAAGCTTAAGAAGGTTGATTAGAATTAGGTGCCTTAAAGTGCTTTTTGAAAACCTGTTCAGTCAACCTGCCCAACACCTTTAGACTGAAGCCTTAAAATACTTTGAATGGATGCAACATGATCAGTACAAAGACATAAAACTGATTCCTCTTACAGCTGAACAGCCTGTGTATGTGTGTGTATGTTATCGCTGCACCAACTCAATAAAAATCTAAAACAAAGTGTCTGTTTGTGGTTTAAGTCTTCTTTGTTGTTGGTATGAGCAGGTCATGTAAATGTGTCTCATTTGCATATCAATTCAGCCAAAAACTCATTTACCTCCTCTCCCTCTCCTTCCAGTTGATTATGTAGCACTCTCACTTCAACAGACAGGCCTAATTTGCTCTCTTTCACAGCCAATCGAGAGGGTATTTGTTTAGTTTTCAGAGAGAGGTTCTTCACCACTCTGTGCTGCATCAGAGTCTTCTGCATCTTGTCTGCAGGAGTGCATCGGAGACGGCGGCTGTGACGCCGACTCAAATTACCCCTCTGCTCAGGAAACACGGCAGGTCTTGTTTCTCCCAACACCAGGGCCACAGAGGCCCCGTTTGAAGTGCAGCAGAGGAAAGGCCTTTAAAAATGATTGCTTTTATGCTAAAGGCCTCTAAACGGCGTGATGGGCAAGTGGTGATCGTCTGCTCTGGTCTGAAGCTTGGAGCAAGGCATCAATAAACAATGAAGGCTGGATGTGAGGAAGAGAGCGGCTGGAGTAGCTCTTCATTAGCTGTCGCAGCAGCAGCCTTCACTTCCCTCTTTTATCTCAGATGAGTCACTCTCCATCTCTGGGTGTTTCAATCCGACGGGTCGGCCGAGTCATCCTCCTCCCCCCTCCTCCCCCCTCCCGGCCTTTCATGTTTTAAATCCACACTCTTGTTCTCCATGTGTCACCTCCAGTCATTCTCTTGCTTTTTTCAACCAGCTCTCCCTCTCAATTAAACCTCCTCCTCCTCCCCTTCTTCTTCTCCAGGCCCGGCACAAAATCAAATGAGCAAAAGTGTGGGAAAATTAAATCCAAATGTGTCTCGCATATTATCTCAGACACATGAGAGTCGAGCAGAGATGACCTGCTGGAGCCAATTAAAAGGCAAAGAGCCATCTCCCTTGATGTGCACTATCACTGATGTACCTTCTTACCTTCAGGCTGTGTGATATTACCTATTTGATGGGACAAGTGAGCTGATCCCCCCCCCGCTCATCTTTGTCATGTTGGAGGTAAGACGTGACGAGGCCAAGTGAGCCAATAGGATCTATTACAGAAACTGATACCTTCAGCTCATTGTTTGTTTCTGATAACATGCACTCTATATTATTCCAATTAATCAATAAATTAGTTGCACTTTTGGTGCCAAACTACAAATTTTAGGAAAATGTTTCAAAAAAGAAAAAGCTCTGCTAAAGAATCAAACAAAGTTTGATTGGCTAAACTTGGCCAAGTATATGTCATTATGAAAATGCTATGCTGAAAAACTGAATTGCTCTTCAAGCTGTTAATAAACTATTAGTCCCTCGGGTGTGTCTGGCAGGCTGTTTATGCACTAAAGGCTGCTTCTTATCAGACACTGGCTGAATCCAAATGTCTACCCTTAAGACTTATGGGCCAGGCTCTCACATACTCTGACATGTCTGACGGACTCACTGTCATCACATCAAGTCTGTGAAGGTACTTTTCCATGTGGGAATAAAAGTCTTATCAAACTTCAGAACTCACTAGTCATAGATATGACCAATTTTCATGACCAAGATCTGGACTTGTAATCAGAAAATTTTCTAGATGGTTCTGGAATTATAAGAATTTGTCTGTAAAAGCGTCACTTCAAACAAACAACAAATATTTGTGTTATCTTAACAGCTGTCTATAATCCAAATTTTATCTAACTCATGGGTAATTTTTCACTTTGTATTACATAATAATTCCATTTTCATGATGATGTCACTTTGAATTATGTTTAACGTAACAAAGTCTTCTCAAGTTTGTCCCTGGAGTGGACTCTCTGAAAGTCTTCAGGAGGTCAACTGGGAGCTTGAGGTCTCTCACAGATTTGATGACTTGTAGACTTGGACAGCCCTCAGCATACTAGGCTTAATTGGTATGCAGGAGTGGGGAAGTCAGGACATTTGGATTCAGGCCTTGGCTTTAACCCTAGACCAAGACCTGATATAAAGGAGAGATAATAATAAAAGACTGCAATCTTCCTGTATTAAGACATACTTTATGTTGGATGCAGGATACAATAAAAGGTTTAATGAAGATTGAGTTGAGATTAAGTTGTGCCTTTGTTTCAATAAATCCATTATCTCTCTTTTCTCAGTGAAATTACTAGAAACTTGGGGACATCCAAAAGTCAATGTACAGCAAGGTATCATCTGCATAGTTTGAAATCAGTTCCATTTTAAAAATATGACTCAGTGGGAGCATACAACACGTACATTAATATACCTGTGACATGGTTGCTTAGTCATCTTTACATTGAACCTTCTGTTAACAAGACCTTATCATCACTCCACCCACCCAAATACAGACACACACATGGTTGGCATTCATACATACATAGATATGTACAGCATATACAAAAATCTGGTCTCAAATCCAATGATTCCATAACTTTCAAGGTGAAAGTCAATACTTTCTAGATGCGTTTAAAAGACAAGTATTTTGTTGTTTGGTTAGATTTAAATACTATTGAGAGCAATACAACACACTCAACTTTCTAATAGTACCTGACAAACAAGGATGTATCAATGATATATTATCACTGATTTCTATACTCAAGGCTGACTGGCAGAGTGTCTCCTGTTAGCCAGGCACAACACCAGAACTATGACTACTGTTGAACAAATCATAGATGTTGGTGCAGCTTAGAGACCTGGACCCTGGTTGGTTCAATGTGACAAAAAACATTACATTTCATTGTTTGGAGTGTGTTTACACCAAGATTGTGAGCTGCCCAAGACACAGACACATCTTAATGTTTCAACAGATCCACTCTATATTTCTGTATGAGCTCGATGTAGATGAGCTGGTTTCATGAGTTAGTTTCAGTTTGTTTATTTTCATAGTGACAGAGTGGAAATAGAACTTAAAATGATGAAACTCTGTGATGAAAATGCAGAAAGGAAAGATTCCAGCAAAGTAGAAAAACAACTAAAGAGGTCAAAAAAATCCTCCCCCCCTGACTGGAGGAGCAATCAGACATTCAGTAGCTCACATGATTAAATTATGAAAGCTTGTACTTGTAGGTGGGCATGTTCAAAGCTCTTTCATCACTTTACTTTTTAAAATTTTGCTTCCCTGGGTTTTCACACAAACATAAAACCCTACCAGTGGAAAGAAAAATAGATCAAAGTTGGTATCCAGTCGTTCTCCCAACTGTATAATTCATGTACCTGCAACTTTTTTAATCACCATCCTCATCTGTTATTAATACCATAACCATAAAAATCATGGTCATTATCGTTACTGTCACCGTGTCAGAACAGCCTTAACAGTCACGACCAACTGCACGCTGCTGCCACTGTTGCCAATAAAGCAGCGAGACATCAGGACAGGGGGCTTGTATCTGTGAAGACATGGACATCTGGCTCAGTTTCAGAGCCCGTCCTCGGCAGCAGAGCCGGGAAGGGGAAATCTCCCATGACAATACATCAGTGGAAGATCCTCTACAGCCATATGCTGCCTTTAAAAGCTGCCTCTTTTCCCCACTTTGCATCACGATGGGGATGTTTAAAGAGGGCTGGCAGGGTACTTAAAGTGCTCATTAACAGAGGCACGTCCAACATGTTTGGGAAGGACCTGCATTTCCACACTGGGACCATAAATTACTACAACACCCCTGCTCCTCCTCTTTGCCTCCTCCTTCCTCCTCTTTCCAAACTGCTGACCGCAGGCTCCATTGCAATTTTTCTCATCTCTGACATTTTGAAGACTCTTGTCGCCGCCGTTAACCGGCCGCCGCTTTATGACAGTGGAGGAGAAAAGACGCCATATCTGCAGAAAAACGACAAGAGCCAGTCCTAATTAGTGTCTGGACGAGTGCCAACGTTAAATGAAAGGAGGAGGAGGATGGCAGGGAGGGCAAAGCAATCAGATGGCACCTTCTTCCTGATGGTGATGGATGGTGAGAGAGAGGCGGCGTTCCAGTAACACTTGTCCCCTCAGGGGTTTCCCCTCTGTGGCTGCTGATGTAAAAGTTTGACTGCACTTCAGAGATGTTGTAGAATCACGTTTGGGACAATCTGTTTGGCAGTGACAGATGTTGACAAGTTGAGTGATGTTCCTCCAGGGCCAACAGCTGAGCACAGTCATGTGACTCAACTGTTGACCTGCTGGCAGTGAGGCCTAAGGATAGTGGTGCTAGTTGGGCTGTCCGGAACAAGATAACCTCAACAACCGACAGATTTTCATGAAGTATAGATATTTGTGGCCCTCAGAGGATTATTCCTAACCTATTTTATGACTCTCGAGCCACCATCCATTCATAATTTCCACTTTGGTCCATGACAGTGTATCTAAAAACCTCCTGTGGAGATTTAGGTTATCCTACTTACATTTTTGATGTAGCACCATCAGGCCAAATTTTCCAGATAGAATCTAATCAGCAGCTTGTAGAGCTGGGTATCAAGTACTCATGAGAACTACACATTAAGTAGAATAGAATAGAACAGTCTTTATTGTCACTGTTCCAAAACAATGAAATACTATATACTAAGTATGTATAATACATCCCTATAAATGTGCTTTCTTTAACTCAAAAAAAATAAATAAATAAATGAGTGGGTTCAAACCACTCAGCCACTGGGTGTGGAGGGAGCAGGCATCAAGTTGACTTGAGTCTGAGATGCAACACCAACCATCAGCAAGGCTACAGACGTCATGAAAATCCAGCCAGGTGGTTTCCATAGTACTTTGTCACATTGATAAGGTGAAAGTGATGGGAATTAATTTGATGGTGGCACTACACAAAAGGTCAGGAGTCACCAAAATTATAAGGAATCATCTGCTGGGGACCATACTGTAAATGTCAATGCCAGATTTCATGACATTTTGGCCTTTAGTTTTCGAGATGTTTTGCATTGGACCTAAGTGTAAAACAAAGCGACACTGCCATCCAAATGTCACTAAAAGAGAGGCCAAGCATGGGATGGAGTCATTGAACGTATCGACCTCATTTCTGCCATTGTTTTTTTTTTCTTTTGCTTGCTTGCTTGCAGCATTATCCTCCAATAGTGCTATTAAGCAATATATTTCCCCACTGCTCCATGGACGGGAGCCATCCATTTAAGAAAACAACTTGTTTTTAGAAGAAAGTGGCTATATTGTACAAATTTTATAAATGGGGGATTTATATTTAAGTGGTTAAGCTGTAGCAACAGAACCTATAAACGTAGCTCTGATGAAGTTTTTGATGTCGCTGAAGATTCTTGATGTATCAAGCAGCAAAAAGCAGAAAGGCTAGCTGGTGAACATAGTGGAGCAATTAACCTGTTGGATCAAGTATAAATTAAGCTTTGATTGGATCACAACACAAGCCAGACCATGTCCAGATCCACAAACATTTTGGCTGAAATCTAATTATTTACTTTTACACATACTTTACCAATGCTTTCTTCCATATCCTGTTAAAGATGATATTATAAATCATATACAGATCATACCTTTCTAGAGAGGATGCATGAGTGGTTGTTCGCCTGACAAGAAACCACTATGAAGAGGTTAAACCTCTAGGCCTTCCCATTGTTTCTAGTGTTTCATCTCCTGACCTTTTGACCTCAACACAATGCTATCCATGGAGGTGAATGCTGAGAGACTATTTTTATAACTATATCCATATAAACCCTGTGGATCCACCAAAAATCACAATGTTTTTGGCTCAAAAGAGCGGTGGCTGAGCTTTCATGGAAGCCAAACAGAGTTCAGCTCATCATTTTAATGTTGAGCTCTATTGCCTTTTGTAGTAAAAACGATTTAAGTACTGTGGTTCAATACGCTGGTGCAAAACTGTGCAATTTCTCATGAAAAATGAATTCCCACCACTCCACTGAAGTCTTTTCAGTTTCCATTTGACTTTGGCCATCTCTTTCTGTGGTAAATAGTCCGCCCCAATGCTTTCTGGACCAAAACACTTTGCTCGCCCATCGACTCGGCCTCTCCTCTTTTCTCCTCCAATTCTATAACCTCCTCTCGCTCTCCCCTCTCTGCTTCCCATCCTCTCCATCCCATCAATTGGAAATCTCTCAGCATCACACCTCAGACACCCAATCCCGGGCAGACAACTCCACCGAGTATTAAACAAACATAAGCAGAGAATGGAGTGGCTGCTGGAGAGGTAGATGGTCGGGGTGATAGGATTGCCAGACAGAAGGAGCAGAGAATCACAAGTGCTCTGAATTGTAGGTCTGGAACTGCCAGCGAAAAAAGGGGCCTTAACATGATGACACTGAAGCAGTGAGACATCTTTGAGTATGAACAAAATAATGGCTGAAGAAATAGAAAACAAAAAAGTGAGAGGAGGGGGAAAAAAGACAGAAGGACAGGACAGCTCCTCTGATCCGTTTAAGTTCAGTGAAATTGGAATTACTAAATCATGAAAGGAATTAATTGAAAACATTTCCCCACTGTTGCCGGATGATGAAAATGTTTCAGTGACTTGACATCATCAGTATTAAGCCGGTGTCGTTCCCCCGCGGTTCGGCGGGTTTACCTTCAGACGGGCTCCGCTGGACGATCGACACGGGAGAATTTCTGCAGAGGCCTGAGATATCAAAAGCGGGCTGGGTGTAAATAATGGAGATTTAAAAGTCGAAAACGTTCTCTGCCTGCGCTCGCTGCATACCGCTCCTTCATTACCCAAGCTGAATTTATTTTCCGAGAGGTCTGTTTGAGTTTCTGTTGATGAAATTGTTCTCACAAGAGGGCAAACTGAGGCAGACATGCAGCTTTTAACCACATGCTGCTAACCTCCCACCCAGGGAATTTCCCTCCGACTGCACTACTGAATTTCTTTTCTTGTGCATTTGAGCAAAGGCTTTAAAAGGCAGCAAAACTGAGTTTCAGCCATCAGATACGTTTTCCCTTTGTCCTCACACTGTTCAGTTTGTATACCCTAACCCCAACCCTGACGTCTTCATAGCTCTGGTTCACAACACAATAGCCAGGTTAAATGGACACAAAACATTTATTTTAATGTTTTAATCATTACTTGGAGTGGCAACAATATACGTTTCTGATGTTCACCATAACACATTGTGGCATCAGACTGGACAAACACAAACTACTGATGTTTCCAATGAAATTCTTCCTGTGTTGTTATAATAAAAGTCCTTTAAGTTTGGGAGAAACCACCTACACAGATACAGTGAGCTATTTTTAATGAATGCAGTAGATACTAAAAAACTACTCAATTAAAAGCTTCAGCAAAGATGGACTGTGTTTAAATCCTCCATGTTTTAAAGTGTTAACTACTAACAGAACCTAAAACATCAGTGCCGTTGCTATGGTTACCTGCAGTCGAGCACCTTCACAACCTGAAGGCGTAAACATGATTTTAACAGACACCTGCCTGCCTTTCCAGAGGACACTGTGGTCTTGTTCTACATTTTAAAGGGTCAGCTCACTCAAAAGGTTGTAAACAGTCAGATTACGTGAACAATTTATTGTTATCAAATCATATTACTTATTACTAAAAGGTACAGTACAATACTAATTACACCACTGTCCAAGAAGCCTTCCAACTCCAAGTAACAAACCAAAGTTGCCTCAACCACATTGAATCTTCTGTATTTAAAGGTATAATATGCAGGATTTGTTCGTTGCAGTTTGTAAACGCACCATTCAAAGAGAGCTTGAACTTCAAATCTGGCTGAGGATACAAATGTTTCAGAGGATGAGGACTAGAATCAAGCACAAGGCAGCAGACTATTTTCATCTGATGCAGTGGTGCAGCCATAAACACATAAACTGGGTTTGATTCTTTCACTCATGCAGTGAAAACATCATATAGCTTGGAAGAACCGATATATGTGATACTGTGAGAGAATATGGAAATGAATTTTGAATTGGAGACAATAAGCCCAGATTCTACATGAATAAAGTTTATTGTTGTTGTGTTTCTATCCCTGTTTGCTGTGGATGAAACAAGTCTGTGCACTGTGCAGGAATCTCCCTGTACTGTAGAGCTCCACTGAGGCTGACTGGGAGAAATGACAGTGAAAGCCTGCTGAGAGATTTTCCGGGCGTATGGGTCCATTTTCTGGTTCAGATCAGGTTAGCGCTGTTGTAAAATTGAGTTTATTTGGGCGTAAAAACTCCAAACATGAGCCTATGAAGGCAGCACATCCCTCTGCTTGTATATTGAGCGGCTCTTGCCGCGAGCGTCCCGTTTTCTGCTCGAGCTTTTGTGGTTTCTTTAGATTTTGCTGGTGTTCAGAGATATTGATTAAAGCGCCCTCAGCCAGGAGGGTATCATATGCAAATTCTTAAATGGAGCACCAAGTGTCTTTAAGGTTTTCTGTGTTAATTCATCCACACTTTCACTCCGGGTTCACATGGGGCCACATTTTCAGTCTCATTATCTTTCTCTGTGTATATGGCTCTAAATACTTTCTAAGTGCAATATGAGGCAGGCCCTTAAATGTTTTATGAGTTAAACCTCTCTGTAGTTCCCATCTCGGCTCTGGCTGATATGCATTTGTGCAGAGCTGTCAGAGTTGGGGCACTTAGCTCTCAGTCAGCCTCCTGCTAACATGGCGGTATCTCTCTCTGCTTTAGATACTGCAAGTAATGAAAGGGGGAGCCGGCCGTCTTTCAAAGAGCACTTCAGAACATTTTTCTTACAAAAAAAGCTCTCTAACTCTGCGCTGAATACAATTGCTTCTGGGGGTACAATGAAAATGTTCTTTCCCCGGCGGCAGTGACCTCGCTCGTCTCGCATTCACGTTCCAAAGTCACAGCTCATCACCGAGAGAGATAGCAGAGTCCAGAAACTTCTTCTTCTACTGCTTTATTTTTATACTTTTTTGAGATGGACAAGTGCACACTGCAAAAAATGAAGCAGGCATTTATGCTTAGTATTGTCCTTCAACAAGAAACGACGTCTGTCAAATGGTGGGACAGCTTCATTCCTGATGAACGAAGTCATGTTCTGGGACCTGTGATTGATTTGTGTAGTAACTCTGCCTCTGTGTCTGCTTTTGGGTCCTGAAACAAAACAAGCCCTTAACAATATTATCATAAATTGTAAATAAAAATCCATGTGATGAACAAATGTGATGGATTACACACGTTAAAAGTCTGCAGATTGAATTTCATATCATTCTAATTAAAGCCAGTGGCATACACAGTAATGTGAGAGTATATGAAAAAGTATATGAATGATATGAAAATGAATGATATGAGTATATGAAAAAAAGTAACAAACTATTCATCATTTTTAATTAAAGAGCAAAACATTAATTTGTATGAATGACTCTTAACAGGTTTATTGATTGTTAATGATTGATCAACTGCATTAACTCTAAGTGATATCAGAAATTTGTAGTAATGACATTTCAACCAAGACTGAACATCCAGGAACTTTGGGGTTAAAGGTCAGAATCACAGCTAGATCTCCAACTTAACTATCTGAGGCTGTCTGGAAATAAATTACTCTGCTGACAAAGACCTGATTTTGAGAATACTGTAGCTTTTTAACTGTTCTTGGTTGTGTGGTAATTAAAGTGATCTGAGGTGATATATTTGGGCAGTGATACATCTCTGCTCTTTTGTCGCCCGTTTGCAACTAAAGCCTTTGTCTCTCTGACCCTCTGCAAATGATTTCAGTGAAACTGCTTGTTGATGATTCACTCTTTGTGCAGGAGAGACTTTCTGTTAATCTGACAGCTGTTGGTTTTGATAGTGGATCACAGGTGAACAGTTTGAACATTTTGATTCTCACAATGTGATTCGACACGTTACATTTGAAGAGGGTTTATGGCGCATCAACTGAAAGAAACTGACAGCAGATTATTGAAAAAGTCTTTAGTGGATTTCAGTTGAAAACAGATGAAACAGTCTCAGACCATCAGCTGATTTCTCCACTTGTTTTAAGAAAATGAGATATTTAGGACTTCATAACAAACTAAATGACTTGTTAAGATGGAGATTTTTTGGAGCGTGCCCTCAGCTATCAGCTCCTCCATCTTTCCCCTCCTCCTCCTCCTCTTCTACCCATCATACTCTATCAGTGCATGCAGCCTGGCACAAATCACAAAAAAGTGGACCCACTGCTGTTTAATTTCAACCTGCGATCAATCTCCAATCAACAACACTATATAGGTAATCACCAGAATCTTCTGAAGGAGAAGAAAGCCAATTTTCACAGCCTATATATGAGTGTGTGGGATCCCCTCATTGATTGGTGTGTGTGAATACAGGCCTGAAGCAGCACGGCGAGGCGAAAGCAGACTGTGTTTGTTTATGAGGATCAGGTATTTTCTGCAGCAGATGGCTGCCAGAGGGGCTCAATTTCACATCAGGCCGAGCATTCACAGCCATCATGTCCAGGCGAAGGTGACTGACTGTACATCATGATCAGCATCAATACGCCAGAGCTGTTCACCGCACGCTTTTGTATTCCAATAGGGTACAAATGCCTAATTAAAGGAGCACACTGACATTTTGGGAAATGTTGTTGTTTGTTGTCCTGCCCCGAGTCAGATGAGAAGATCGATATCAGTTTCATCTCTGTGTGTCCAGCTCAGAGACGATCGTATTGTTCTGTTACTAAAGTCGAAGCCAAAGTTCACTCTTTACTCCTTAAAGGATGCAGTTTGTTTATTTGTCTCTGTTTTAGTCACTGTCTTCATTCATGTGGCAGTGATGCATGTGTGTTTAGGTGTGTTACACTGAAAACATTTTTCAGGGGTCCTCAGGTTTCCAGGTTGTCCAAATTAAACGTTGTTCATCACTGCTCTCCATAACAACATGAGAAGTGTTCCCTGATCTAACACCCCTATTAGGACGTCCTGTGGATCCATTGGGTCCTGTGGGTTGCGGTCTGGGGCCTTCATGCATCTGGCTTGTTCTGGATCATCCCACAGATGCTGGATCAGATTTGGATCTGGGGAGTCTGGAGGCCAGGTCAACACCTTGAGCTCTTTGTCATGTTCTTTGAGCTCATTTCTGAGCAGTTTTTGTGGTGTGGTGGGAGCATTATCCTGCTGGGGGAGGCCCCTGACATTGGGGAGTGTTGTTGCCATCAGGGTGTGTGCTTGGTCTGCAACAATGCTTAGGTGGGTAGTACGTGTCAAAGTAACATCCAGATGAATGAAGGACCCAAGGTTTTACAGCAGAACATTGTCTGATTAATCTGTTTCAGTAACACACACAAAACATTTCTTCTGTTCTGGCTGCTTGTGGTGGAAAAGTCTTTTGGGGCAGTGTGCATAATGTGATCCTGTAGTACTGAGTGGCACCGCTGTGCCTAAATCATCTTATTATTCTGTGCTGTTCCTGGAGGTTTGCATGGATCCTGTGTTTTTAACTGCCTGTACAGTGGTGGGACGGGGCAGACGTGCAACATGGGTTTCTGTCTTGATTCAAACCAGGAGCAGTGTACAAAAACCGTTCACTGTGAAAATCAGCATAGAGTACATGCTGCACTGTGTAGTATGTAAATATGAAATTGGGACTAAGCATTTGAAACGATGTAGAGTTGCTTGACTTGCTATGTAATACCTAACACAAGAACTATCTGCTTTAAAATATATACAGACAGAAGTTTTACTCCACATTATTCAGCTTTCCTGTTTTTTACTCTTTATTTATTAAAGATACTTTATATTTTATGTGTCTCTTGAATGGTGTGTGTATATGATTCTGCACCCGCACATACACACACAAAATCAAATACATTTGTTTTTAAAAGAAATGACTGACTTCATTGAACCACTAATGAGAATCACTTCCCTTCACATACAGCCGACACCATAACACCTGCAGAACCCTGCAAAACAAGTACACAGCAAACCCTCGGTCACATGACAGCACATTTCCAAAAAGCATATTGTGGCATTGGCACTAAGCATGTTAGGTAGAGGAAAATACACAGTGACAGAGTTTTAACAAGCACTGCTATTAATTATGAGTGCAAATCCCAAAAGATGCTTCATTAAAATTACTGCGAATGAAATTAACCAAAACTGTCGTACAAGATGAATCCCACTCAGACAGAGCTGCGTTTGTTCTGACTGGTCAGTAATCACCAAATACTACTAATAATAATTACAACACCAAAATACCCAGAGGAAAAATGTGAATGTGTTCAACCCCAAAGAAGTATACAGGCAGAATGTCGATGACAATACCCACTGTTTATATAGAAATGAGATATAACAGAATAAATTAGCTTCTCCTGGAAGCTTCCAGCTACATGAACATGAGCGTCGTACTCTGGCTGTCTCTCCGAGTCTGACTCATTAACCCATCTGAAACGGAAAGCACGAAATCAACCAGCAAGCTCCCCTTTGAAACTCGTCCCAAACACACAACAGTGTACACACAGTAATCTCCCCTCCATGAATTAGAGATGGGCTTATGAACTTATAATGTGAGCAGTGACAGCCAAGCCCCACGGATGGTGTTTCTGTTCGTTAATGAGGGGGTTGAATCAGGACTGGGCCGTGTACTACAGCATCAACACCATGCTCGCACCGCTCTGTGCAACACAAAGTCTGTAGGAAGAATTGTGTTGGAGCTGGGAAAAAAAAAAAACAACAAAAAACTGTTATTAGGGCTTTGGCTCCAGAGTGACACAGTTGGACAAGATGCAGCCTTGTTAGCAGCTAAACATGTTCCAGATTCTGCATAGTTAGCTGTGTGGTGACAAAGTTAGAGTGAATAAAGTGTCTGGGTTACAGTCGTTAAGATTCTGGCTCTGTACAGTCACAACTGACTAGCTTCACTCAGGTCAGACTGAGGGCAGAACATGTTCTCTTCATTTTTTAAATACACTTTTTAGCCGCGTTAGCAGATTTACTGATGATAGTGTCAGACAGAGTGAAATCTCTCCTTAACTGTGAGATCTCACACAGACAAACATGTTCCCTGAAGATGACTGCACCACCAACAACTTTCCACTACTTCACTTCAGTACACCTTAAAAACCTGCTCTCAGCATGTTAACTGTACATATGTTTTTTTCAACATCTTTTCTGAATAATGCAAAATTGCAGAATATCAGAGTACAGGCATGGGACTGCATACAAAATAAAGCTGTTAAATATTAATATTTATTAGATGCTATGTAAAATAAGACACACAATTACTGGATATCAAATCTTCTGTAACTTTTGTGTGTGAACATGTTTCCCTGAAAGACAATAGTAGTTGTTCTATTGTTAATTCCCAAAGGATAAAAACCAAACCATCCATTCAGCGAAATGTCATTTGAGCTGGTTTTTTAAACTAAATCTCTTCCATCCAGAATGTCTTGGAGTCAGAAACTATAAGACAAGTGCAACACTGACTCTATTTCAAATTTACAGAAATTGAAAATAGCTGTAGGCTACACAGTGTCTGTAGCCTTCAGAGCTGTCAATCGGTCGTCGTCGTGCCTGAGATTGTTTGGGTTTGATTGATTTTCATTCAGATTATATTTTGGATTAAATTATAATAAATCTGACTCAGGATTATTCTGCCTTGTTGGATGGACAGAATGTGCTTACTAGATGTTTTCTTGTCAACAACTTAGTGTTTCTCCCTACGGCTCCTTGGACTTTAACTTCACTTCACTTTGAGGTCAGATGGTTTTCTTCTGTTTACCTTTTTTTTTATTTTGCACAGGGACGTTTCAGTGTGTAATGCAGTTCACCTGCTTTCTGTCTGACTGACTGCAGCCATCATCCTCCTGTATCACTCAGCAGTGATGTGTTTCAGCCCAGAGGACTCTCACCGGTCAGATGCTTTTTGTTTTGTCACATTATTTTCTCTCGGTAAGCCTCGGGCGCCACTGTGCCAAGAAAAGCCCGGGAGGCGGCAGCTGTTGTGGAGATACCAGCCAACAGCAACAATCCTTCATCTGAATGAAGAATTTACTGCTGCATCAAATATAAATACAACACAGGAAACATTCAGTATATTCAGCAGATTCTGACCAAACATCAGAGATCCTTCTGTCGTTCTGTGGAGGTTCGTCTCCATTAGCCACAAAAACAGGAACTTCAATGTTTCCTGAAGGAACAGACACTTTGATTCATGTGAAACAAACACAATCTCATGTTTTATAGTCGAGTATGTTGAAAAAATTCTCCATCATTCAGAGAAGAATCAGCTACTGTCTAAAAAGGCTGCATTTTTATTGACAAAAATATTTTTTAGATGTTATATTTCTATATTTCGTTTGTGACGTGATTCGTCTTCACATCCGTTTTTTTTTTTTTTCATTATAGAGACACTGCACAAATTTCACACTGCTGCTCCAGTTTACTCATGAAATACTATTCAGTTTGACAGATGTGGACGACAGGAAGGAGGAGTATAATGTAAGAAGCCATTCAGGTGCATTATGGAGAATGTAGGATCCAGAGTTTTTGGAAGCTTGATCCCTGATAGGACATAAAAGTCAGGATATCTCTGCTTCTGCTCCTTTAAGTTTTTAATTAAAACTCTTTTTGATCCATCTGTCGCATCCACAGCCTTTACAGACATGCAGTACTAAATTACAGAACCACTTCAGATTTTCATTCAATGAAAAAAATTACTTGTTCATTAATTTTATTATTATGAATTGAACTGAACTGCCAACACACCTGCTAGATTCTTGATGGATTATGGTTAAATGCAATTATATACAGATGCATTTTAATTTTATTTTTTGTGTGTAAAAATAGGTGGGTTACTGATCATTTTAGAAAGTCCTTTACCTTCTTACCTGAATGTCTACAGCCCTGGATCCACGGTCATACATTCAGGTGTGCACAGATATTTCTCTCAGCCAACATTTGTTTACAGCAGCAGGTTTTGTTTCACCATTGTTAGTGTGTATTTTGTGTCTGTGGGCTGCTCATACTGTGTGCATGGAAATAAACAATCAATCAATCTTACCAGCATCCACAGCTGCCTACCCGCTGTACACCACAATAACATGGCCGACCATTTGGAGGTGTGGTGCTGCAGGTGAACAAGAGGCTCCTAAATGAAAAGTATGCATTAAAAAAAACAACTCTGATAGAAACTGACAGTCAGTACACACACACAGCTCTTAATGTGACAGGCATCACAGAGAGAAGACTGAGCCAGTGAGGTAATGTGGCGTGCCGGATCCTCCTCGTCTCAAATAGGGCCAGGCGAGGCCTCCTGAGACGGGGGTTCAGTCCCCAGTAATAAAAGGGTAATTAGCTCTACCCCCCCCCATCACGAAGCCTCACCCCAAGAGCCTGCCTCCTGTCTAATACCATCATTTCCCCCGATGGATGTCGGAGCACGATGAGAGCCTGTCAGGGGACGCCGCAGTATTCACGATGGAAATTACTGATGTTCTCAGTAATGATGTGAAAAAGATATACCACAGACCTCTCAATAGACTGTTCATTCATTTGGATGTGTCAATCAACGCACGCATCGCCCCGCGATGATGGCTCTCCACGACAGAGATTTTTTTCAAATTGCTGAGGAAAAGTACAGTTTCCTTCCTCTCATGTGAAACACAAGTTGTTGAGTTTAATGAAAGGTTTGATCAGGATTAACTGAGCTGCACCTGAAGACTGATTACACCTCTGAGGAGCAGACGAGGATTTTCAGGCCCTGAGACGCCAAGACAACCTGCTGCAAAGGATGACTAATCGGATACTTTTGCATCATTTCATGTCTCTGCTGGAAGGTGCAGTGGAACACAGCCCACAGACTAGGTGACAGACAGCTGACTGCTGATGTGCTCATAGATCTGTGAGAGGAAATATCCAGTGAGAAGGATTTTTCCATGTCTGAAATAAATCACAATAAACTGAAGAACCCAGCCTCACGGTAAAAAAAAACAAACTAGCCACCATTTTTATGCTCCGGAGATTTTGATGATCTTGTTATATGCTCAAAATACAAATTACAAAAAGTTTTAATGGGGAGAGTTTGCTCTGTGTTGGAGTTGTCAAGCCTGTGGCAAAACCAGGTTAATTGTGTGAAATCTCTTATTTTCTGCAGAACAGTGAGATGACTCACTCTCACTGACTTAACATGGTTACAGACCTCTGAGTCACTAACACTGACCACTGATATTTTTCCAATGACGGCTGTTTTCCTGGTTGGAAATCAGCAATCGTAACAACAGCGTTGCATCTTCCTGTGCCAGAGCCACAAAAACAGCAAAGAGAGTGGGTGAGATGGACGCAGCTGTACAAACTGTTGCAAAGCAACTTAGGGAAATAAACAAATGACACAACAAATGTTAACAGCTTCTGTATCAATAGAAAATGACAGAACACTACGTCACTCACTGTCGACTGGCTACAGCAAAGTAACCTCTTCTCCTGACCAGAAAGGAACGAACATGAAAACAAAGTCAGACTGAGTAATGAAGTGAAAACAAATAGACTCATCTGATTATGAAGCCAATTAACAGTAAATCTACTGTAAACATACTCCACTTCAGTCTGTGAATCTCTTTCCAAACACTTCTGTGATGGATCCCCAAGGTGTTAAAGAGGTTATTAAAAGTCTTTAATGAAAATCAGATGAAAAGAAACAGAGTGGACGGAGGAGCAGAAGCATGTTTTCAGAAGAACAGGCCAAAGAAAAGAGACACTGCAAATTAAATATGCGTTTAAAGAAACACCCAGTCTGAACAACAAATGCAGGAAGCAAATCAAGCTTTTAATGTGAAGCTCCCATTTGATTCTTCCTGGTTCATCTTTATGTTTCTGTACTTGTGTATGAATATACGTAAGTATATGTAAGAATCACCAGGTTTTTAAGTTTTCTTCAGTATCAAAGTAATTCACTGACTACACATCCATACACAGAAGGTGCTGCTAATGGCTAATCTGGCATACGTTTAATGAGGACAATGCAACAATATGTTGGTGTTAGCATACACCAACATTTATGACTTCAAGAGAAGAAAATGCAGCAGTTGTTTGAGATTTGATTCGTCAGAAACCAGACAGTAACATACTGGACCACTGTTCTTGGTGCAGTAAGTTTTAAAACTCTTACAAAGTTGTGACTTTGTTGGGGGAACTCTCCACACTTTGCTGCTGTCTGCTGCCATGTTGTTGGCTGCTGAAGTCCTCTCTGATATTTGTATCATCTCCGGACGCCTCAGCACCGACACACAAAATAATTACATCAAAAGAGTTGTCGGCTGTATAAATGGTGTTATAACTCAAATCTAAGAGATACCAGATGCATTCTTATTTTTTGTTGCACTACACTGTGGCCTGAAACAGAGGCAACAGAGCTACAGAGGGGCGGGTGATGCAATTTGGGGGATTTTATCTGGGCATGAGCAGACAAGACGGAGGAAAACAAGATAAATCAGAAGAAGGAAAATGAATTAGAGAGAGACAGAGAGAGGGAGGGAGAGGGTGTTTTTATCTGGAGGCAGAGAGCGCTCAGATCTCACACTCCATCTCAGACTCAATCTTCACCCAACACGCCGCGGCCTCGACGCACCTAAAATGACACACACATACGTGCACTGCAAAAACTCTGGACTTTAACCAGGCTGATGGTTTTCTTGTATTTTAAACATTATTTCTTTTCCTGAAACCTGTGATTTCTTGCCATAAATGATCAGTTTAGCAGCTACGACAGCTGTGTGACAGCTGTCATAGGGTTTGTGGAAAGCGTCTTTGTTTCAGTAAATATGATGGCATTCAATACGTCAGTTAGCACATACATGCTAAAAATCCTGGGTTGCAGCAGGTTTTCTGGGAAAAAGGAGGAAATATTGGCAAAAACTCCTGCGAAACACAACGCTCCTAATTCCCATTATTCAGCCCCAGTCCTAACCAGTCATTTAAACTGTTTCTCAGTTGCATCTGCAGTCACATACAATCACATATGAAGTTTCCAGTAAAAATTAAATTACTACTAAAAAGTTTGACTTATTTTGTTAAAGGAAAAAGGGGTTTTATAAAGAAACATTTCTGTATTCTCAGTGCGAGGCACTGACAAACCATTCTTGTGGAACCAAAACTGAACTAACCGTTGCTCCGGTGTTGAAAAATCTGAAATGATGCCGAGTCTTACAAACAAACCACGCGGCTAAAAGCCTCAAAAAACATGTCATGTCCTGTAGCTGAGATCAAAAATGGGAAAAAGTTCCCAAGTGTAGAAGAAGAGTGTTAAGAACTCGGTTCACTTCTTGTATCTGTTATTACTGACAAACCAAGGACAAGAGAAATCATTCCGTTAGTCCAGAATCTCCTCTGCCAAGAGGGAAAACATTCACATCAAGGTGTGATTTTTCTACAGTGTATCTGCTGTGTGTACATGTACAAGTGCAGCGTTAACCCTAATACATATGCATGTAAACGTAGGTACTATGAAACACAATGCATACAAGTTATGAAGACGCACACACACACACACACACACACATACACTGAGTACATACAAACATATGCATGATGGTGCATTAGCATGCAGTTTGCAGCGGTGCGCCCACAGAGCCACTCAGACGTGTCAATCTCCCCTCCGAGCTTTTCAAGCCGCTTCAATTTCGTCTGATCTCAAAGATTTATGAATTTGGAAGTCAGCAGATAACACATCCCCTCATATCACCGTTAAGCCTGTCACAGCGCGGCGTTGGAGGGGCGAGGGGGGGATGTTTTCCTCCTTCATGAGCATGGATAAGCATGGCGGCTGGGGGACGCGGCTGCCAGCCAATCAGATGCTGTTGTTGCTGCTGACTCTCTGGCTCAAGGCCGCAGATTCTTTCAGCCTCTCAACGGCCTTTTCCCCAGTGTCCACCTGACACACAGAAAAAAAAATACCAGGATGTCTGCTGGAGTGATGTGAGCTCGCAGATTGGAGTGAAAGTGAAAAACATAAATTTTATGGTTTAAATAAAAGCAGTCCAATCTGGCCAGGCTGACATTTTGCCGGCTCGGTAAAAGGACAACCTGAGATCGGAGGCTGATATCAGATCCACAGAGGGAACTTTACAGAGAGAGTTCAGGGGGATATAATATTTGAATTTCAGTGGACATGTAAACACACATTTATTTATTCACTTTATGTATGCAGAGTTGGCCAAAGCAAAGTATACACCCTGTCAGAGCCCCACAGACACCAGAACGGCCCCTTCAACCAGCAACATTGTGCTCATGTTGAAAATAAATTAAAAAGTTAATTAATAATACATTTAATTTCTCTGCAAATGTGCTAAGTGCTTGAAACCATTATTAGTTTTGCTAATCTCTTTTTGCTGTGTCAAACACATACACTTTTCTCACTCGACACTAACAACTGCTCAGGAGACCTGAGGTGATCAGCCTCATCCAAGAGACTGCAGACAGAGGGAGTGGAGCAGCTGGACCTCTGGTGCCATAACAGAAACAAGCACCTGCTGTACGTTTATAAACTAACCTTGCACGCACACACACACACACACATCAGTTGCAAGGTGTAGGAGGTACATGGGTAGATAAGCAGCCATTGTGTGTTGTGTCCATTGTTGTTGTTGCTTTGCATTTTTCTGTTCCTGGTTTATTTTTGGTCCTTTCCCATGTTCAGTAATTTCCACACCCGTTTGTGTTGCAGTGGGTGGAGTGGTGGTGCATGCTGGGGCCATGTTTATGATAACCAGGTGGCACAGTGCAATTTTAGTATTCATTCTAACATGCAATTGCACTTGTATTCTTGCCTGTTTAGACCACCTCTTACTGCAAAAAAAGGCAGGACTTTGTGCTTGTTTACCTGTTTACCACACTGAACAACACATGTAAAACCCTTACAAGACTTCAGCGATGTACCATCCCACTTCCATAAAGTTGGACTTGTCAGAGACAGATTTAAAGAAAAATCTTGACTCTTCCCCCTTGTCTGGGGTCAAGCTCCATAAAAACTGGATCCAACAACTCCAGTGATGGAATCTGATAGTGCCCTGTCTTTGGACCTTCCCTGTCTGATCAATGTTGTCTTTCAAAACTCCTCAGTCTGAGTTTGTAACACAGGCTGTCTGTTATGAATCTGTAATCTCCTAGCTTTTATCAGACTTGACAAAACTCCTCCAGAGCCACAGATGACATTATACAAGTGTTTTCAGAGACTGAGAAATACTCAACATGACATGTAAATTTGGTGAAGTGGCCCTTTTATCTTGGTATAAAACCTTTATCCTGAGTGTTACTGTGGTACAAATAAACTCAAGAAACCTTCATCTGAGTTTGAACTCTGCTTGATGAGCAGTTGGTCTGAAGCGAACAGTAAACTGATTAGTAAGAAGCCTGTCTGTTGTATTTATGAGCTCTTTCATATTCCAAGATCATTGCATGAATTTACTTCTGTGTAATGAAACCATTGATGCAAAATGAATCGAAGTTTTTTACGTTTTCTTCTTCGTAGCGCTCTGAGACAAACTCCTGTGTTAAAAGTCAGAGTAAATAAATACGAGTCCAGCTGCCAGTCAGTCAGACAGACAGCAGCTCTGTCCTGACAGATGTTTGAATCCTTCACCTGCTGCACCTCTCAAACTGCCCACGTCAACATTTCTCTCCAGAGGTGACAGTTCAGTCCTTTGTCAAAGACCTTCAGCTCAGAGCTGAGTCCTCAGCTGGATATCAAGCTGTTCCAGTCCCACTGACGTACTTGTTGTCTGACACTTTCCCTGCAGCAAGAAGAAACCCTTCAACACGCTCAGGAGTTTTCATGGTTCCTACACAGCCCAGCAGACTCACAATAAACCTGCACAAAGCAGCCTGAACTTTTCTCAGCACTCACAGAGATGAGATATAGAGTTTTTTCCTCCTTGGTCAGATTTCAGTTTATGGACTTTTATTTTTCCTTTCATCCCAGTCATGAATACAGAAATATTTCATCTTTGTCCAGATGACAACTTGGAAAGTTTAGTTTCAACTACGCAGAAATAACTAAATGGGATTGTATCTGCAGAGACTGAACATGAACAGGGTTTGCAACAGTTTTCATGTCATGCAGAAAAGCTTGTAGCTCACCTGCAGCACCGTGGGGTGTTGTAGTGACGTAATATTGCTTGTGTCAACTCAAAAAACAGTGGCAGTGACAACATGATCATCCCACTGGTGTTGGTGTCCACCTGATGAATCTAAACCAGTCTCCTGTTAGCTCTGCTTTGACCTCTACCAACTCTTCTTCCCCAGCTAGTCTCTGACTGTCTGTCTGCTGCTTGGACTGAACACAACTCTACATGAGCAGTAAGAATGAACCAAAACCGTGAAGTTGCAGGCTGGAGAACCACAACAATGAAAACAGTAAAAATGACATCTGTGGTGGGAATAATTGTTTTTAAATTGTTATTAACAGTCACTTTTGTATGTACTTTTCTAACGTTAACACTGAAATTATCCAGCACGTCAGTCAGAGATGAAGATATGCTGGATGATCTGAACTTAATCTGTTCAGACTGCAAACCACACGAACAGCAGAGAGCTCGACTGAGCTTCTGTACGTTTACTAAGGCCCATCATGCACTGCTGTGAAACTACAACATGCTCCCCCTTCACCCGATCAAAAAAAGAAGAAAACTCAAGGTTTTCTCTTCAACGTTGACACTCTCAATATAACAAACCGTCGTCTCATAGTGAAAGAGAAGTGTGAGGAGGACCGGAGTGAAGTGAAGAGAACAGAGACTGTCAGAGCCTCTGAGCTGCACGCAGGCAACACCGAGCACGAGCGTGCGTCTCGCCAAAGTTTATCCTCGGTGCTCTGACTGATGTTCGACAGAAAGACGCTCCGCTCTACAATGGCTGTTGACAAAGCAGCTGTTTGACCAGCCTCTGTTTTGACAGCGCTCACCGCTTTCAAAGAACAGCAGTTTCTTTTTTTTCTCTTTCTGTGGTGAGGTAGATCTGCTTCTGCAGTGTCCTTCACCTTGTCTCGTCTCCCCCCAGGTTTCCTTTGATTCCTGCAGCAGCGAGTGCTCAGATTACAGCTCCTCAACACGTCCATTGCCCTGAGCGAGCGTCCTGTTGTCTACTGTACCCCTGAAACTCTGAGAAACAGGCAGGTCCGGCCTGGCCATAGCATTAAATATATATACCGAGAGGTTCAAGGGGAGTTCAGGCCAAGACAAGCTTGTTCAAACATTTCCACATTGAAAAATATATGATTGTTTACCTCAAGAAAAGTTATTACTGCTCATTTTATTGCTCCGAGTTAAAAAGGTTGCTGTGTTATTACAACATGCTTTTCACCTCCATTTCTGCAGGGAGACTCTGTCAGAGGACTTTCACTCTGTTCGCTGACCAGAAACCAGCGGCTGATACCTGCAGCGTTTATTTGCACAAAATAATCTGAATGTGGACAATATGAAATAAAAGGTACGGCTGGTGATATTCTATTTTTTGTGTTAAAAAATGCAATTTGAAATCTCAAAACAGCAATGAATTAATATATTTGTTGGCTTTGGCTTTGGCTTTGGATGTGTCCTGGTCCTGGTCCTTAGGCTTAGGTTTAGGCTTGACTTTATTGATCCCTTTGGGATGACTCCCTCAGGGAAATTAAATTTTCCAGCAGCTTATAAAGAAGCAGCAGCACACAGGACAGTTTGCAAAACAACAACAACTGCTTGCAAACAGGTATAGAAAATAGGAAAATGCAATGCAAAGATAAAAAATGCACAGTAAACTCTTAATAGGATTTATATATATATATATATATATATATATATATATGGTGTCCAGTACAAAATAAATAAACATCTACAGCAACTTGGAGTAGAAATATCTGCAGCTGCTCCATCCATCTACATCTGAACCTTTTAAACTGATTTACTGCAATGTACCTTTTAACTCTTTCATGAACTAGTTTTTAAAAACCATCATGATGCATTTTTTTACTTTGTTTATATGAATACCTTTATCTTTGTATCAATTCTATTTCAAGGTATGAGATATTTTAACCTGGTTAAATTTGTAACTGGTTTTTCCATTATTCCCATTCTGCTGACACTGTGAGAATGCATAACAAGGAAACAAACCGTGAGGAAAATGTTTGGTACAGAGACAGGCTGTGTCTGAAATCATTCTGTACACTGTACAGTCCACAATGCATGGTAGAAAAAAAAGAAAAGAAAAGAGAGCTGACTACTCAGATTGAAAAGTGGCTGTAATGAATATTATGTGTAGTCGTCTACACAGAGCTGCGTTTACAATGAGCACTGAAGAGTGAATGAATGATTTCCGACACAGAGAGAAACAGGAAGTAGAATACAAAGGACTGACTGTTGTTTGTTACTTCAGCTAATGGCTGCGCTGCTGAATAATTACAGTCCAACCCTGCACTGCTAATGGACGCTCACATGACACAGAAAACACAAACACTTTAGCAAACCTGTGTGTATTTACACACACACACACAAAGGCACATGCAATCACAATAAGACAAGATGCAGATGAGGTGTCACACACACACACACACACAGGCATATAAAAACAAACACACAATTACAATAAGAAAGGATGTAAATGAGCTTTCACACACACCCACACATGTATATAGATGCAGGCACACACATCTCAATAAAAGGGGAGCGTAAATGAGATTCGTCCCTCTCTATGGCTCGCTCTCTCGCTCTCTCTCACTCTCACACACACACACACTCTCTTCCTGTCGGTGAGTGAAGTGTCAGGTTAAGCAGAATGAATGGACTCGCTCTGAAAACACAAATTGCAAAGTAAACAGATTAGAGTGAAAACAGACTCCTCCACTCCTCCACCCCCTCAAACCACTCCACCTCTCCATCATCCATCCTCCCTGTCTCGCTCTGCATCTCACTTTGTCTCTCCCTCTCTCTCTCTCTCTCCTTTTCTTTTTTCCTCCTGCCTGCTAGTCTTTGTCTCTCTCCCTAAGTGTACAGCCAGAGCAGCTTGTATAACAGCAACATTTCAGATGGCAGACAGTTTATTTCAATGGGACCCCAGTGATCAGTGGAGTCACACAATTTAATTCATATAGAGTTTTCATTTTGAGTTCAACTCTGACTGCAGACTTTGTGCTGTTGTTGACCAATAGCAAACTGACTGTGCTGGAGGATAAACTGCTCCAAGAAACAGATGCAGCATCGCCTGCAGTCAGTGGTCGGACAGCAGCCAATGGTTAAGCAGCTCGCCAAATGGCCCCAGAAGTTGTCAATATGCCACGAAGCTTTCAGCACCACCCATTTTATGATGGGCATGCAGATCGTCTGAACCTTGTCTGCTGCTCTCTGTCTCTGTCTCGCCTTGGGTTGAATTTCACCACCTTTCGTTCATGACTGTCAGCGGTCGTCTGGTACAGACCTGAAGTTGCACAATGTTGAGGGGCGTTAATTCTCTCTTTGCCCTGTCTCTTTGTTTACTCTTTGTTTGCCTCAGATGTCGAGAAGAATATGTCCAGACTTTCCACTTTTAGGTCGCAATGAAAATATCTACCAGAGGCGTTTTTAAAAGACTGCATCTTCAAGCAGCCAAAGCATGTCCACAGACACTTCCTGTATATTTTCTCTTTCTGTCTTTTTCTGTCTTTATGTTTTGTTTTCTCTTTTCCTGTCAGTCTCTGTCTCTCTACCATCCTCTTGCTCCTTCTCACTCTTTTTTTGGCTTGTCATCAAACCTAGCGGCACACTCTGACACTGGAAACACACACACACACACACACACACTCCTCTACACACATGCCAGTAAACACACGCTCACAAACACGCACAGATTGCAATCAATATGCAATTTCCCCTCTGTGTATAAAAGATGGACCTACTTGGAGGCCTTCCCGCTGCTTTTGAGTAACGACGCGTCTACATGAAGTGCTGCTATAATTCTCATAACTGCACCGCTCGCCCCCTAAATTGTGATAAAAAGGATTTCATCTTGTGGGCAGATGCAGACACATACGGCCAAGAGAACGAGCGCTGATTTATCCCTGACTTTCTGTTTCATCGCTTCTCCTTCCACAGCGAAAACATGAAAGGAGAGGAACGGATTATTTGATGGAGTGCTTTAACAAAAAGATAGTCGTGGCCCCTGACACTTCAGAGACACCGGAGCTGCTTTCTGGAACAAAACTCTCCTCTGCTTTCCCACTCTCGTCTCACATGAGGGTTTTGAAGTGAAGACTTTGGGGTTCATTGGTACCGAGGAGACTCAGTCTCACTCCTTTTCTCATTAGTCTCAAAGTTTGAATTCATGATCTTCAGTGGAGGGAAAAGACGTGCTCTGCTGCTAACTGAATGCAAATGAATGTTATAGTTTTAACGATGAACTTTTCTTCTTGACTTTATAATGTCTGTGAACCTGAATGTGAACAGACCATGGTAATACAGAGGAAGTCTAATATGTTTGTAGGCTTTTCATTATGTTTTCAGTCCCACATTTGTTTTCATTGGTTTATGATCATTTTCTCCTTTTTTCTTTGTGCATTATTTTCCTTTTATGACGTATTAAACTGACCAGCTGTCGATGTGTGGATGTGGTTTTACAGCTGTTTTTGACTCTTGACAGATGTTTTGCCTTCTTATCAGCACATCTGGCACTTTGACCTGCAACTGATGAGATGTTTAAGGCACCAACAGTAAAATGATTCATTTTTCTGATCTGACACTTCTACTGGCAGAGTGACACTGTTGGTCATCGCCCTCCAAAATGAATGACAAACTTGTTCATATGATTATTTCTATTAGGCACAAAAACGACTTAACGACTTTTTTCAAGATTGACCTGTCCAAAATGTGCAGCTGTAACAATGAGAAAAAAACATTTAATACAAAATATGTCACAAAATCAGAATTCAATATTTTGTCACCATTAAAAGTTGCTGAATTGCCTATTAGCATTTCCTTTTCTGCAAGTTACCCATTGGCATACAGACAACTATCACTGGATTACTTTGAAACTTAAAAAAAATGTCTCTTATCTCTGATTTGTAAGCTGTTGATATCTGTAGAACTGCTAGTCCCACTGAATCTAAATTATGTGTGTCATGTCTGTGTGCTCTGATTGAATTGAAAACAACTCTCCTGCACCCTCCTGGGGAGGTGCTCCTTACAGTTTGAAAACCTCTGCACTACAGAGAAGGTCCCAGGGTCATTAAAATCAAAAGGACATGAACAGTGGAAATCTGCATATTATTTTTACTTAGGAATTTAAAGACCTGAAAATCCAGGCAATGCATCATCCCTGAGTTTACTAATTACTTAATTAATTTACTGATTACAGACTGTTCCCTAACCTGCAGGGAAACACTGTTATAATGTCAGCATTGCAGAAGGTGCAGGGAGGTTTAGGATGTGAATTTAACTTGTGAAGTCGACTCCGAGCAGCAGAATCCAAACCAGTCGAAGCCTTCAAATGAGACAATTGAAACAACAGCAAAGCTTGCTCATTTGTGAGCAGCCCACAGGCAACAATTCAATTAAAACCAAACAGCCCGGCACACAGCAGCCCCGTGCTTCCTGGCACTGCTCGTCTCCACAATTTAGAGACGTCCTGCCTGACTGGACGAGCCTCCGGGGCCGAGCTTTAGGAGCCCAAAGTCCAGTACATTACATAATGGACCCAGCCGCGGGGAATGGTCCATTCTCATCTCCCAGGCAACAGGTGAATTTCAACAATGCACATTTGAGAGGCTCACAGATTTTCTGGAATACAATGTCCCCTCCTGCTGCCAAGCGTTTATGGTAATGCTCCATTCAGTGGAAGAATGGTGGATTAGTGCAGCGATGGAGCTGGATGAGCTCCACGTCCATCCTGCTGCTACAGGAGCCGCCGGGCCCATGGAGCAGCCGCCGGATGATGGCCCGGGGATGAACCTAGGCACGGTGGGAGAATCTGGGTCACAAGGCAAGTGGTGGGTTAAGTTATTTAATGTTTTTGTCAATGTTTCATTTTTTTTCATTTAAGACACTTGGTGAGCATCCAAAATTTTCCCTGCAAGTTGTGATTCTACTACTTCTCTGTATTTGTGTCTCTCATATGTTTCAGATGATGATGATGATGCACTGATTGTCTGCGATAGACTAGTGATCTGTCCGGGGTGAACCCCGCCTCTCACCCAGTGTCCTGTACTGCTAACTGCTCAGTATTCATCCGGCTGAAAGAAACATCATTATAAAGATAAATGGAAAAAACAGGAACAAATTATAATTCAAGAAACACTGAGGAACTAAATGCTGTTATTTAGAAATTTGTGGGGAAACTGCATCAATTTAAATTCAGATTTTCTAAATCCATGAGAAAAATGCTTTTTCCAAAACTCTCATTATGGCTGCACCAACTAAAATTACAAATATGTGAGTTTGAGAAAAGTTCATCACATTCATATTTACAACAACACATAAGATGTAACTTATGAAAGGTTTATTTTTAACAGACAAAAAAAGAAACTAATCCACAAAACCACAGTGAAAATGTGGAGGAACAACTGTAAGCAACATCAGTGTTGTCTACGAAGCAAACAAATATAATAAGGAAATAAAACTGAACCAAATAGGCTGCTCAGCACAGTGCAGGAGGCAGTCAGCCCAGGTGAGCCAAATCTACCTGATGACCTGACTCCACCCTCCAGGCTCCTTCAAGGAGAAATTATGAAGGAAAGACTACACACAGAGAGCTGCAGCAAGGGTAAATACATGTGGACTGACTCACTTTTGTGGGTAAAAAACGAACAAAACAACGACAACACTGATGACTAAGATTTAGCATAAAAATCTGTCTGTCTCATCCCTCAGTTTCCCTCTCAGTTTGACCACACCCTCCTCCAGGTGTGAGCTATCACCTTGATTGGGATATAAAAGTAACTTTGTCAGGTCTGTTCAGACTGAGGGGGAATGTTAGGATTCAGTTCACCTGACAGAGAGGTGGATGTCTGACTGAGAGAAGTCTGTGTGTAGAGTGTGTTTCTGTTTGTTGATACTCAGCTGATGAAGTGTTTCAGTCAGAGCTGCTGGGTTATCTCTGCACCATGCACTGTCAAAACACAGTCCAAACTACCCCAGCTACCTGTCCACACCAAGCTTTCTATCTTATCTGTATCAGGAAGTCTGTTAGCCTAGCTCAAAAACAAAACCCAGAAACACCAGAATCTCTCTAAGATTGCTAAAAAGGATCAAAACTTAAAACTAATCATCTGAGGACCTGTTCTTTACAGGCCTTGACTTAGATAGCAGCCTCACAGAGCTGCTAGCATAACTGTTGACTCTGTTAAGTTCCCCAGTATCAAGCAAAAACAAACAGACAAGACAGCCAAATACTGAACACTGAAGAACCACTGAGTAACATCCCAACACCTACTGAGCAATGATCGAGCAACTGGCCTCTAATTGGTCAGCATTTTTTAAAGGGAACTGTAACCTGTTCTGCACGTGCTGTACTTTTCCTTAAATTTTTGTTGAATTTATTCCAGGACATTGTTTAGAAAAGCTGAGAGAAAGTTAAATCTGCAGTATTTGTTTCTTTTCCCACCCATTTTGTCGTTTTGCCCTTGGAGTTTACTGTAGATGGATTTTGTCTGAGTGGCTGAGTGATGGCCGAGACTTTTAACAAGTTAGTTTTGTGCTGTTATTGCTGTGGGAACAATCCTGGGAGAGCTCAGGCTCGCTATCAGGAGTGCTGCGTCTGACTGGAAATCTCAAAGACAGAAATAAATATATTTTTCCTCTGATGGAGGAGGAGACCGATCAGGCAGCTTGACCTGTCTGATATGAGTTCTGATAATGTGCGAGGGCAAACACACCTGTCTGTCACTTCACACGCTGAGTCATCCCATAAACACTAAAGCCGGGGCCCAGCACCACACCACATATCAGTTCTAGCAAGGTGAATTTATTCAAAGATGTCAGGATGATTGAAAGTCTAATCCAGAGCTTTTAGGGAGTTAAAATGTGGATACAGTAAATATTAGTATGTGCTACTAAAGTGTGACATGGCTTAAATCCCCTAACTGCATGTCTAAAGTTTTGATTTATTAGGTCAGCCTTATGATGCACTGTCATATTTTATCCATTCATTCTTTCCTCAGAAATGGGCTTCCCCACATTACAGGCAGAAACACACTCCATCTGCAGACAGCAGGGTGTCAGCAGTGAGGTTGTCGAGGCCATTGCTGCTGTGAGCCGAGCGTCTCGTCGAGCCTGGCAGCAGAATATCTTCGTTTCGTTCTTTTCCTCGGAGAAGCTGGCGGCTGTCAGCGCTGCAGACCGGTCGGCTCTGCTGGCTGTCACCTACGCTCTGTACAGGAAACTATCACTGACAGCTGTCAAGCCCCTCCTCCCTCCTCCTCCTCCTCCTCCATCCTCCTCCCGGCATCGCTCCTACCACCTGACACTGACCTGACACCAGCCATGATGCCAGCTCGGTGACACCGCATCCATAAAGAATCACACCACTGTTATTGCACCTAAGTTGCATTCAGGAAGTATGAGGGCAGTGTTTTATTTTTCCCCCGGACGACCACGGAGTATATTCTTGGAGGAACTTGTCAGCGTATAAATACTGAAAAACTGCAGATTCAGGTGAGGAGGAAGCGTCAGCAGTTTTTCCATGTCAGCAGTGATAAGGAGGCGTCAGTGCTTCAAGGCTGAGGTGTCACCTGTGGGGGGAAAGTCTTCTCTGCTGTCACTTTCTGCCAACCATCTTCCATCACCCCTCACCGGGTTGTGTCTTCACCAGCAGTGATGGTGGTGGCAGGGGGTGAGGCAGGGGGTGAGGCAGGAGCTGGTGGCTGATGGCTTTATCACAGCAGGAAGTGGCCAGAGGGGGGTTTGACTGCTGGAGTCTTATAGACTCTAAAGGAACTGGTCAGAGCTCCAGTCAGTTTATTGGATGATATAGTACTTAAAGCCAAACAGGGCTGGTTCTAAAGTGTTGACGGCCCGAGGCAGAATTTTCTTTGCGGGTTCATGTCGAGTTAAAAATAGCTCAGCGTGGAGTTTAAAAGAGAACTGAACTGAAAGCTGAGTTTGTTGAGTAATATTCATGTGCTTTTGTTCTCAGTTTGACTGTATTAATGGCATATGAATGTTTTGATTGCTGCCTTTTTGGCCTCAGGAAAAGCATTTTAGTCTAAATGACACTTTACTAGTTATATAACATTATAATGAAAAGCAACATCTCTGTGAAATGTGTGACCCCATTATATCTTTTCTAGTGCCACCTACAGGTCAGATTTGCTTTTATAGAATGAAACGATGACCAGTTGTCTGCTCAGCACCTACATGATGTTGTTGCTGTGGGCTGAGATGAACATCAAGCTCTGAAGGTGCCAGTAGACCTTCACATGAAACATCTTTTGTATAGATGTACCAAAGTTACAATGGGTAAGATCACGAAACACAAACACACAAACACACACAGTCTCCTGCTGATCCAATTATCTGTTGGGAGGAAAATGAGAATGAACACCAGAAATGAGGCGGATGTGTTACAGGTCCAGTGAAAGGAGCACTAACTTCCTGCAAAACAGTGGTGACCTGAAGGTTATCCAACTATCCAAACTTAAAAATGCTATGATACATCCTACCCCATTTCTAATATAATGATACCAGTGATTAAAGAAAACAGACGCGCAAACCCAGAGTGAAATCTCTGAAAAGCTCTTGGATGGACGTGAAATTTTGAATACAGATATTCATGGTCTCCAGGAGATAAATCCACCTGAGGCCTCAGTTGTACTTTGTGTTCAGCACCAATTAGCTAATGTTAGCATCCTAACTCACAAAACGAAGATGATGAACTGGTAATCAAAATACCTGCCTAACATCAACATGTTAGCATGTACCTACTTAAAGCCTCATAGAGCTGCTAGCCTGGCTGACTCTTACTCTTATTACTGTGTCACAAAATCTGCTGGTAAGATTCATGTATACTCGATGATGGTGGCACATCTCCTGTTCTGGGAGGTCCCAAGCCAAAATGATCTGCATCTTGAACATGTCGTATCAGTAACCTACCTGGAGTTCCTGTTTGGTGTCTGCAGGTTTACCGCTGTCACTAAATCACGAGACGTCATAAATAAGTGCCATGGGCTCATTTGTTCCGAACGAAGCGATGCAAACGGTTACTGTGTGCGACGTGTCATGTTTATGACAGCATTACAGAGACTTTATGATGTCAGGAGTGGGGAGTTGGGGTGGGGGGTGGGAGTTGTTTCTCAGCTCCTCGGTTTATTTACCAGAGATAACAGACACATCTCAGACGCCGCTCCTCTGGGATAACACATTCATGAATGAGACACTCGGCTCATTTCACGGGAGAGGCGGATAGATTGCTGCTCTCCCTCCTAACTATCCAATCGCTCTTTGTTAAACAAGGCACAAACCCAATTACAAAGTGCCACATGCTGACAGTTTATTAACATCATCGCCGCGAGAGAGAGGCCGGGGCCGCTCGGTGGCGGCAGCGGCAGCAGAGGCGGTGTGGGCGTATTCTGCTCCTCCTGTTTGAAGTGCAGGGATGAAAGATTGTCCTTTTATTCAGAAAAGGTGGTTTGTGTTTGGAGAGGCTGGACAGGTAATCAGTTATACTTCATATTCATCTTCAGTGTTTTTTCTATTTGATTATTTTCTCTTTTTTTTATAGAACGTGAGGGAAAACAAGCCTGATGCCTCAGGTCAGTGTTTCCTGTTTTGCAGAAAGCTTGGAAAGGCTAATGGAGTAATATTTCTGGGCTGCGTCTGATCTCAGCCTCTGATCACTTCATTAAACTGATGTTGATGAATGCACAAAGCAGTCGGGGCGCGAGCAGACGCAGCAGATGCATCTTAATCACGGAGAACAGGAGAGGAAGGTGGGATGCATGTAATCACTCACTCACTTCCTCCCCTCCTCTCCGCCTTCATCCTCACTGTAATGAACTCATTCATGACTGAGCAGATCTGCCACTCTGAAGAGAAAAATGAAGAGGAGCAGAGAGCCGACCTGAGCTGAGACCACCGGTGAAAGCACCCTGACTCCTGCAGCTGCTTCACTCAGCATCACTTTCTGTACATGTTAAACCAGGAGCCTCAGCCAAGGACCCACTGAATTCACGGCTCAGGAATCAAACTCCCACTTTGGGCTGAAACATGGAAGTGCGATAGTAGCAGGAACACGTGAAGTAAAGGGCAGAACTGTTTGTCCTCTGTGTTATTGTTCCAGACATCCATCAGGCCAAAACCTCAGACTTCAAGTTGAGCTTGACAGTTTATTGTTGACCTTCACAACAGCAGCTGATCAACAATCCCCACTCAAGTCCATTTACACTCATGTTCTGGACGCTGCTCTTACATTGTCACAAAGTCCCCGAGGTGCTCATGAAACACTCTTAGAAAAGTTCCTCAAAAGAACCATGAAGATGTAAGAATGAGGCAAAACTAGATCAGTTTTCTGTGACAATATGACAGAGTCAGAGTGAATTTATCTCCAATTTACAGTTGGATAATTGTGATATTTGATTGGATGCTGGAAAAGGAGACAAAACAACAGAAATGTGAGAGGCCTTTCTGCAGAGTTGATTTTTTTTTTTTTTTTTTTCTTTCTTTTCTTTCTTTCTTCAGAGGTAAACTTGGTTGATGTGACCAATGCAGGCAACAAGTGGAGAGACATTGTCCTCAAGTGGGAGATCAGCAGCTTATATTTTAAAGATTTAAGGGTATAAATGTTCAGACGATGGCATAAATGCTCCATCGTACCTGCTGTCTGATGAGCTGAGGGGATTATCTCCAACACTGAGTTAACTTCTACACTCTGCTGCAAAATTTCAAACTCAGTTTTATTTTAAACTCCATTTTCTAAATATATAAAAGTGTATAGTACTTGTTAGAATATTTCCAGCTGACTGAACAGTGCAGCCATCAAAGATACAGTGTTTAGACCCCTCCGCTCAGACTTGTATGTAAACATGGGTGCAGCACGGTACCTGTTGAGAATCTGTATTTCCTGCAGTCCTCTGTGCTTCGCCCCCCGGTGGACAGCTTGTTTGGGAGACTTAGCACACCGCGGCTAAAACTCCCGCGGGCAGAAACAAATGTGAACCATAAATCTAGCATATGGCTCGCCTGGGGCCGCCGGCAGGTTTACAGCCTGTCTGGGGGGGCTGCGGGAGGGAGGCGGCACTTCATGGGCTGGTCCAGCCATTAAAATGGGCCACATGCCATTAGAGTGGACACACTATGGCATAATGTTGTATAATTTCCCTCTACTTTAGACCGATTAATTATTCATTTTCCCTCTCAGAGGAGACGAGGAGGCAGAGTCCTGGCCACATACGCCAGGGAGAACAGACAGGAAAAACCCTAATAGGTTTGTGTGTGTGTGTGTGTCTGTGTGTGTGTTACGTATGCATGTGGTTGACAGTTGAAAACCACCCATATGATAATAACAAAATGTGAATAATCAAAACACTGTCCTTTTAGAGTTCAGGAAACTCATGACAGGAGCATCTTCCAGTTAATTTGCTGCTTTTTCCAAGTTTCTAATGTTTTTACAACCAACAGTGGGGGTCATTTCACAATTTAATTGATTTCAAGTTCACAGTTCTTCTCTGTAAAGATGAAAGCGACAATTTATAACTGGACCTGAGGAATAAATTTGGCTTTAATTGGTGTGTAATAATGGACAAACAGAATGGACGTTGGCTCAAAACACTGAAGGAAATGTTTCAGATATGACCGTTAAATCTTCCATTGTCTCTCTTCAGTGCTGCACCTTTTTTAGGTGCAGTAAAGCAGGATGTTCATTCATCTTCAGTGATCATCTCAACAAACAGCATGTGTGTGAAACCATGGTTTACGCTGTTCTGTCATTTTCATTATTATTTTTTTTAATGAGGTAAAACTAAAGTAAGCACTGATTTCTAAAATAAAAAATGGTACTCCCTGCTCTACCACATAATCTCTCCACTTTGCACTAAGGGTTTGTGAAAATACAGACCGTCACTCTCTTCTAACTGTGGAGAGGAAGTGGACAATAAAACTGTTGGCAGCTGAATTATGGAATAACTATTATATATTTATAAATCAATCAAACTTAAGATTTCTGTTAAAGCAAAAGAAGGCGACTGACCTTGGCATTGTTTATGTTAAATTCTTGTTTGTTAATGGTGGATTTATAACATCACATATAAAATCACTGATGAGTTAAATTACTTCCTTGTACCCATTATACAGTATGTGCAGCCTTCTGGATAAAAACTGAGAAAAGGTGAAAGAGTGAGGTTTAAAAAGTTGAAGAAATAAGTTTCCTTTCATCCCAGCAGAGAGAAATGTTTGGTGTTATGGCAGCTTGTTGATCCCTCAGGGAGGTCAAAGGTCAGAGGCAGCAGGGATTCAGTGCCTTGCTCAAGGACACTTCAGCAGGTCAGAGGGCAGCCAGCCACTGTCAGCCCACAGCCTTCTGTGTCTCAACATTTTTATTCTTTTCCAGTGACTGTATTTGACAGCAGAGCAGATTCCTTTGTTTAGATAATGTGGGCAGTTTGCCGTCGTTGGTCAACTGATGAAATGACACAGAGGACGCAAGGGATTCAAACCCAGGACACAACAACTGACTGCAGCAGGCCTTTAAGTGTATTTTCTACTTGTTTCAACTCTTCACTGAAGCTTTATAATGTTTAACTGTTATTATCGTTGTTGTTTCTTCCCTCAATCAGACTATTGAACAGATCTCATACAACCCTAATGCCCAGTACCAAGTTCTCTGAAAACAACATCATGACTTTAACTGAGATGTATGTGTGTAAAGTATCACTGCTCTGTCTGTTATCAGTCTTTGTCTGTCCTCCTCCTGACATTTTGTCTTGCATCAGTGTATTAAAAAGGAAACAGGATTCACAGTAATGTTCTGCTCTGAAGCAGGAGTTCAGATGCTTTGCACAGTACGGTCATTTTAACTAGTTCAAATTAAAAAGCCCAAATGCTTTTTCATCATTTGTGTGTCGAAGGCCTGACTGTGTTCTTGCAGTTACCTGTCAAGAGGTCTTTTTATCACTTGGGAGGTAAAAGCAGAAAAATAAGTCCTGAGAGAGGTGATTGTCTGAGTCCTGGCGATCCAATCTCCAGGAGCGCAGCAAGCGATCTGCCGCCGCTTTAAACCTGTGAGACGTTCAGCGTTCCTTCTTTAATCCTCCTGAGAAGACGGCCTGTGAGGGGAGGAATGTGCCGGATCAAACAACCTCACCCCTCCTCCCCCTCCTCCCACCTGAGGACCAGAACAAGGCCACTCTGTTTTCATGGGGGGATTCACAGGTAACCAGAGCCTCCGCCCCCTCCGCAGCCGCCCAAACACTTTCCCCCCGCCAGATCACTTTCCCCACCTGAAGCCGGGCCTTGTCCCGCACTAAACGACCACGATGTAATTAGTCTCAGGGACACAAAGACTTCAACAGCCCCTCCTCAGCCCAGACAGAGGGGACAGACATCTCAATGACTCATTAGGAGACAACAGATTAGATAACGGAGGTCTAGGATGTCCTCCCCGCCCGCTGTCCACCTGCTGACAGGTGAGCCGGACGCAAGCCCCGCCCCCCGACTTCTCTACAACTCCCATTACCTGTCCTGAGCACAGGTCGCGATCTCTCCCACGGGACCTGCTAATGGATGTAACGAGAGGGGCGGGCAAGTGTTTACTGAGGGGGTCGAGTTTCAGAGGCGAAGAGGTCGAAGAGGCTGCCGACCCCGAGAGCGCTGCGAGGAAGGAAGGATGGAAAGAGGAAAGGAAAGAAGGGAAAACAAGCTGAGGATGAAAAAAGAGATGAGAGGTGTAATTAGATGGTGATGGATACCGACCACACACACACACACACACACACAGCACTTCTCTCTGAAAGTAGACACTGATGTATAAATGATAGTTGATCCAGGATTTGACATTGTGGATACAATTCTACTTCTATATCTGTGGTGGGTGTTAATCCTGTGTGTGTGTGTGTGCGTCACGTTGAGAAAACCTTGAAAAACTTATTGTTCGTCGCCCACAAGCTGCCGACAGCACTGAGGTCACACCTGAACGTTAACGAGTGTGTGATCCTCGTACCAAACAATACACACTACAGATAATGTGAGGGGTTTATTTCAAGATGTTTATACTGCACATACAGAATAAAAAAACAAGCTGTTATTGTTTCATTTATTTCTGAAGACAGAAGTAAGTGAAGCTGTTACATTTCAGAGTGAATCACTTTAAAAACCAAAGTTCAGGTTTTAGGGTGAAAGACAAAGACAGGAGGTGTGAAGGAGTGTTCGCTCTCACTCTGCTTTGACTTTTCAAACGTTGAATGCGACTTCACAAAACGACGACCAGTAAAACAGCAGGAAAAAAACAAAGGGTTAAAGATAAGCTGCAGTTTCGAGTCATTGTTCAGCAGCAGAAATAGATGTGATGTTTTGTATCAGATAAAGAATGGCTTCAGTACGTATCATGCAGAGGACAATGAGCGCAACATTGAGCCTCGATTCACCTCAGACTGGTTGTTGTACAGAATTGATAAAGCAGCAAACATTTACAAACTATATCAGCCTGATGGAAAGCATCTTTGTTTTCCATTTCAGATCAGCTTTTCATCAAACTCTTCAAGGCTTTACAGACGTGGTGTGTTAAAAGCTATGTTTTGTTTGTTTTTTTGCATTCAGTGAATAATGCAAGGCTTTTAAATTATTATAGTAAAGGTTAACAGGCCTTTATTTCAAGTAAGACTGACACCCACCTGCAAGAAAACCCTGACACCTTCATGGCAGGAACCTTCAACATGTCCAGAGGAAAAGATTCAACTCTGAGATCTTTGGATTTCACTGTTTACCACAACTTTACCAAATGATTGTATCTGAGAGTAAAAATGAAAGTGAGCACCGCTAACTTTTTGTTTCCTTAAATGACCCTCACTCCACCATAATGTATGTTAATGTATGTAAACTGAATCAATTCATTCTATCAGCATTTAAAAAAAAAAGAAAAACCTTTCTGGTGGCTTTTACCCTCCAATGCGTCTGTGACACGAGGACCCGCTGATGGCTCTCTAGTTAAAATATGGAGTCTAATCCATCTCCAAAACGCCGTCCAGGTCGATGAGCTCATTTAAAACTTCCTTGACACTGACAGCGCTGACAGCTGATCCTCCGAATAAATGGAGCGGCTCGTCAAAAAAAGACTGTCAAGGAGGGCGAAGACTGCTGCGGCCATGACTCTGAAACCTTCTATCTGTCTCTGGCTGCAGGCTGTGAAGCTCAGAGTGAAGGAATTGATGATAAAATGAGTTTTTGAATATGGAGTGAGCCTTTTTAAACCTAATTCCTCCTGGTCTTGCCCCAGAAATACAGATCTGAAATGTTGTAGGAGGAAAAAAAAAAATCAAGGGCAATCACATCAACTCCTGTCAAAGAGGAGGAGGGTGGGACCACGACACAGAAGAGAAAAGAGATGTGAACCATTGTCATGTGGTTTCGTCCTTCATCCTCAGCTCTCTCGGTTTAATTTGTTAATTAGCATCGACTAATGTGCTGCAGTGTTTGTGTGACGCCGTTAGAGCATAAAAAAAAAAATCAATCTGGTCTGTGATGGAGCCAGCGGGCCGGCCACAGAGTCTCTAAGAGTGTTGGCAGAAGCAGCGTTGATATCACACTGTTAACTTCCTGTCTGATATTAGAACGAGCTGCTGAGCGGTTGTTATCAAAATGAAACAGGTTTTATGAGCTTCAGCTTAGTTCCCACTCCACCAATAAAGAGACTGTCCTGACAGGAAACAGCCAATTACCCAGTGAAGGTTTAAAGGACCGGTGTCTTCTCTGTGTCTGTTGTACATAAACGCTCGCTGCCTAACTTCCAGAGCCAGCTTCAGTTCATCTCAGTTTGCTGTGAAAATCAACTGGCAGAGCATTGAGCCCTGAGTTCATCAGCACCAGAATCACATTCTCTTTTGGTTTTGTCAAGTTTCATAAAAGCGGTGTTCAAATTAAATGTGCTTTGGGAAGTCGTCTGTGCTGCTCAACAAATAACAACACCAAAGCTTCTTAGTTTAAAGTGGTGTGAACAGAGACGCTCTGATCGAGACGAGACAGAATCCTGAAGCTGCAAAGAAAAACGAAAACTTCTTCAAAATCTGCACTATCACCTCAACGAGCAATTTAGAGACAGAGTCACATCACACTTCAGTCCTGGAGCAGGGAGAGAGAGGAGCAGTGGTTTCTCATGCCAGCACAAGCTTGATTCCTTGCATATGGTAGCTTTAAGTGGACATGCTGTTGACATGTATGAATATACTTGAGTGAAACAGTTCCCAGACTGAGATGTCCTCACAGCTCTGGATAGATTGTCTTTAAATCTGGTAAAGTCGTGATCCCCTGAGGATAAACCTTAATGTTTTTATGGTGTGTCAGACATCATGTTTGGTCAGAGCAGCTTTAAGAAACTCTAGAAAGAGAGGCTGCTCATGCTCTGAACAGCTTAGACAAACTCATTAACCCTTAACATCCAGTTTTTAATGTCGGAAAAATCCCCCGACTGTATATATTCTATCATTTTCTTACAGCTGTACCATTCTATCAGATAGAAATATTCTGGATGTCTTGTGCATCATTTTAGACACATTTCCACTCTGACAGATTTGGGGAACTTTGGGATCTCCACCATTAAAATAAAGTTCTGTGTGTTTGAACAATGCTCGGCTGCTCTCTGTGAATTTGAACTGACTGACACACACAGGTCAGTGATTTTACTTTGGCATTGCTGCCATGATCGACTGTAACCATTCCCGCTCCAACTTTTTCAAAATCCTCTCATAAATGACCTGCTTATATGAATGTTCCAGTTTCTGTTGTTACTGGCTCTTCAGCCCAGATGGAAATCAGACCGCGTGTTTCACGTGAATCCTTTTTGCCTGTTGTTTTCGAATGTTGTCACACTTAATGAGGACACACTTGTGTACACACTGCTAAAAGAACCATGTTAATGCCCAGTGTGAACAGGATGTGGTGAATGATGCTTATGTTTCTACCATACGAAGCCGAATGAGTCCGTTTGTCTCCCTAACAACATCAAGTCGACTTTCAGGACTTGTCTAACAGACTAGAGACTGACTTGGTGTCCACATGTAAAGACTTGCTCAGCTCTGGCATCAACTAATAAAAACAGTGCTGCTGTAGTCTGTAGAAACCAAAATGAGTTTCCTGCTCTGCCAACTTTTCAACTAAATCCAGTGTATGAAAATGCAAAAATAACAAGCAGCATAAAATCATTCACAGTCTTGTTCTCTGGTTTTCTTTTCTCTCTACATCCTCTATCCTCTCCTCTCTATCGCTCCCTCTCTATTCCACTTTGCATTAAATCCACCATTAGATTCGCTTGGTACCACCAGAGCTTGTAGGCAATAAAACACATTGTTAAAGTGACATGTAATTACCCAGCCTCTCTTTTGACTAATTAAGTCAGTGCTGCCTATTATGTGGAAATGTATAAGGAAGTCAGGTGATCAATAATAGTGAAGGAGAGAGACAAGCTAATTTCTCAACACTCGGATCGCTGATTCCTGCAATATCCCAGCGGCCGTGTTTATTATGGCTCAGGGCGGCCGCCGGTCAGTCTGCTCTGACATCCTCAAGCACCGCGCTCCACGCCACGCAGCTCGGAGACGAGCACACAGGCCGGTGAGTGATGTTCCGCTGCAATAAAACAAGATCCTTTTAATTTCATGCTGCCATAAACTGTCAGTCATGTTGATGATCGGAGCAGGGTTAGCTCAATATACAGTGTTAGTCAATGTACAGTATTTCATGGTTTCATGGCTGACGCAGACGGGCTCGGAGCAGGGCGATGGATGTTGTAGATAATAACAGGAGCGTATTTAAAACTGAATGATGGAGGTGACCAAGATGAGGCAAGATGTACTGACTCCACCCACCCAAATGATTTCATCATTCAAATGAACATAATTCAAAATCAAACTTGAATTACTGCATCCCACAGATTTTTCTTTATTGAATTCCAAACTCTTGATGTTGCCCCAGCAGCAGGTTTATCTAAATGGTTAGAAAATAGAAAGTCAGAGCTGAATTCTCCAGGATTTGTTCCTCCAGAAGAATGACAGCTCTGGTTTAAGGCCTTGGACAGTGCTGATGTTCAGTCTGGTAATGTGCCAAATTGTACATTACTTTGGCTAATGATACTCCATCGTCCTCTGAATTGAAATAAATGGTCGCCTTGGGCGGGAGCCATTACCTTTTAAGACTGGACACCTGTTGCTCATAGCTATTGTTTTGAGAAACCGCCAGACTCAACAGGGCTAATTGATACTCATCCAATAAGAGCCCAGTTACAGCATCATTCAGACTCTCTGACTGCAGTTAATCTATACAATGAAACTGCTGCCATCAGACCATTGGCTCGTGGAGCCGAAGGAAATAAAATCTCAGTTCAACTTTGGTCGACTGTGACACATGACTTTGTCACTAATCAATAGCAAACCACCGTGCAGCTGAGTTTAATAAACATAATCCTGCTCAGTCTGAGGATGTTTTAGTTACAGTGTCAATTAACTCAGTTCAAAGTCTTCTAGATTTTCCCTCGAAGATTTAGTGGAAATACTCATATAGCGGTGATTCTGTACTTTAGTATTTTTGTACCTGGTGATATTTGATATTTATCTGGGTATTTTATCTCTTCATCAGACACTGACACACTGAGGTTTGTTTGCCATCTTACTCAAAGTGTTGAGACAAAAACAGGTGTGGGAGTCTTTTAATATAAGGTATCATCCATGCATATGTAGAAATTACTGACATGATTAAATATTTTATAATAATGGCAGAAATAGTTTTGTTAGGATCTTTGTGTAGGAACTTTCAGTGAGGTCAGAACATCCTGTAACTGCAGCAGACGACAGAGAATCAGGAACATGCTCTGCCTGATCACGATCTTCTCAGCTTCTTCTTCTCTTTCCAACGCGCTCGCCCGCTGAACAGTGGCTGACTCCAAACTGCAGAGTGATTTTTTTTCTTTTTCTTTCCTTTTTTTAAAAAAAAGATCCATCAGGAGGAAAATGGAGCTCCTGTCCGAGGTGGACTGAGAGGAGATAATTCACAGGAGGAGATAGAGGAGAGAACGGGCCGAAATGAAGTGAGGAAAAGAGAAAGGAAAATTGATGGGAGGAAGGTGGCATAAACACGACGGGTGCTTCTGGTCCATCTCAAATGAAAATCCAATTTCAGAAAGGGCTTGTGGAGTTTATGGGGAAAGAGAGAGAAGAAGAAGAAGAAGAAGAAAGGTAGGGGAAAAAAGCAAACAAAAAGAGGACCAAAAAATTGCCTGGCAAAGATGAGCTGTGGTGAAAGGCATCGCAAATCCTGAGGGCCTGAGGAGAGACAATGATCTTCAATTACCAGCTGTTCTGTTCTCAATTTTAGACAAGAGCAGAGGGAGAAATGAAGAAAGGAGGAAGAAAAAGAGGTGGGAGGAGAGGAGGGAGGATGTGGAGGGAGATATTAGAGAGGAGCAGAAGGGAAAAAAAACACAAATGGGGGGAAAGAGCGGAGTCAAATCACACCGGAGCCGTGAGGAAGGAGAGAAGATGTGGAGATAAAAGGAGAAACAGAGCCGGGGCGGAGGACAGGTGTAATTTTATTCATTGTAGCCCATTAGAAGGGACACTTCTTCTTCCAGGAATCACTCTCTCTCCTGCTGCTGATATGTTACCTGTAAATGGACTAAGATGAGAATTTACCGACAATTTCTTTGCTAAGATTAGACATAAGAGTCATGTCATGAAGTCTCGCCTGGTTCACATGGTGGACGTCACCGATTGTAAAGGTTTGTCTGTGCACTCAACATTTCAGGTGCAGCCTCTTCCATTCTTACCTCCAGGCAAGTGGTTTAGATAATAATGGTTTTCATAACCCAAATCACAGTGCAGTGAGATGTGTATTCACTGGTTAAACAAATGTGTCTCTGTTGCTTCAACATTTAAATTAATGTCTTTCAGGAGTGAGGATTACTTTCCAGGACACATTGCCTTCCTCTTTGTTTTTAACATGATGTACCTCCAGAGATTGTACAGTGGCTAATCATCCACTCTGTGAGCAGATCTGCATTGTGGCTGATTAGTTTCTTGGTGTAAAACATCTTGTTTCTCTTTGAGCTGTTCTCCTTTCTGTTGTCACGTCTACAGTTTATTTTCTGCATCACTTTGCATTCTCCCTGTCGTCTTTATGTTGCTAATGTGTTCGCTGATTGAGTCACGCTGAATGAAGGCCACAACCGCAGCATTATGCTAATTGCTGGCAGATAAACAGCAGTGGTGCCCTTCCACCAAAACAAGAAGTCTTTTTTTTTCTTTTTTTTTTGTGGTGGAAGTGACTCCTGAGGTTCTGGCAGCTTCGTTACCTGAGAGAAGGTGGCTCTGCATCCAAACAACAACTACAAAAGGCAGGAGGCATGAAAGCGGCTGTTTACCCCCCTGAAAGCTCACCAGGTCATCATTGGCCTAATTAAACCGCAGAGTATTTTTAGATTTCTGAGATCCTGTCAGATTCAGAGCCTCTGCGTGTTTATCTGCACAGGAACAAACAAAAGTGTTTTAAGATTTATTGCCAACTGTCATGTTAGCTCTCCGCCTGTCCACGGTGTGAAAGCGAGTCCTGCTGGGAAGCTTTACATCAAACGGCCCCTTTAGAAACACCTTTAATTACTCTCCGTCTCTCGCTCTCTGAAGTCCTCGCTGTGTTTGGCTGTTGGATCGTCTCACTTTCTGCAGAGCCGTCTGGATCTGATTCAAGCTCCTTCCTCCTGCCTGCACATCCTTCAGTACCTCATCCCTCTGTCTCTCAAATTCAGATGAGCTTTAACTGGCATGACTGTTAAAATGCACCAAGTAAGTTTATTTATATAGCACCCTTTGTAGAGAGAACGTCACCAAGTGCTTCATAAGTCGGTGAACAGAGAGAGACCACAAACAAAAATACAACATCAAGAAAGGCCTGTCTGCTTTAAACACTTCCACATTTTTAACCGACCTGATGTCTGCAGGAAGGCTTTTCCACAAACTGCAGACCACAAGCTTTGACTTAAGTTGACATTTTTTACCAAGGACGAGACAGGAGCCAAGCCAAGCTAATCACAATACAGGCAACACAACTGCTAAAGCCCAGAGGAGAATCAGAAACCAAACTTAGTGTTTGAAAAACCCTCAAAGAAGAGGGAACAAAACCAGTGATCTACTGACTAACCTCCTGCTTTGACCTGCACTGTTTTCCTGTAATATCACGTACAGTACAATATACAGTCAATATAGTCCTCAGTGATGTGTGTTAAGGTGACACTTTATGATCTGAGTTACCTTTCACTGTGACTCAGAGAATACAAACTGCCCACAGTCACACTGAAGATTTTCCAACTGGGGGATTTTTCAGTAAATGTTTGCCCATTATATTTTCTTTACTAAGATTTTGTCTGATGATCTTTTATTGTCCCTCCTGCATGCTGAATGTTTAAAATACTGAACATTATTCTCCCTCCTACAGCTCTGTGGCAGATGTTCTTTCAGTTTTTTAAACCACAGAAAGGTTATCAAACCATTTTCTTTTTATTACTATTATCATCTTCTTCATTCCATGTGGGAATCTTTTCAGTTTTTCTCTTCTTGGTTAAATTGTTTTTTTCCCCTCATTAAACTATTTTCACATTAAGCCTTTTAGAATTTTTCCCATTTGGAGATAAATGTTGCAGATCACTTGAACAAAACACAGACAACGCTAATTGAGTGCATTTTGCAGATTTAATTTTCTCTTATTTCCTTGTAACATGGCAGGTTTTCCCATAATTATTTCTCTCTCTTCCTTTTGTCAGTGCTTTTTATCTCCCTCTCCCTTCCTCTCCCTCTCTCTCTCCGTCATTACGTCATGAGATCGTAGGTGACCAGAACCCAGCTACTTTAAATTGATTCTTTCTCTTCTACATTGCCACATTGAATTGAACCAACCCCAAATGCTTAAAAGCTCAAACTGCAACCTGACTTCCTGCCTGTCCTCCATCTGTATCAGGAGAGAGAGAGAGAGAGAGAGAGAGTGAGGAGGACCAGCGGATACGGGATGGAGGAGGTGAGGGGGGGTGTCGATTGTTTCACACAGTTAGTGACAGGGTCGCTTTCGCTCGAGGATTTTAAACTGAACTGTGTCGAGCAGCTTTAGACAGAAAGGAAAGGCCCGCCGGAGCAGAACCGCTGAGCATGACAACCAGCTTTATTTTATGTCATTGTACTCAAATTTACTACATCCCCAACACTTATCACCCCCCCGCCACCCTCCTCGTGTTAACACTACTAGATGATCACCAGAAATATTTTCCTCAAAGTCAGGATTGGCACAACCAGCAGAGGAACTTTTTTATGTGTACAAAAGCCTCAATGGAGAGCACACTCTGTAGAATTGACCCCTGGGTTGTGGAACCCACTATTGGAGTCCGTACCTGGTTCTTCTTTGCTGAACAATGCCTTGCCAGGCAGGGAGAGAAAGACTGAAAGCAATTAGAAAATGCCTCAATTTTACACCCAGGCTTACTGGATGCAGCCATGGTAATCAGATTTATACAGGATCATGCTACAAACCAGAGGTGTGGGGCAGGATGGTGTAGTGCAGGGTACTTCAGGCAGGGAGGGCTTATTTACCAAAGGTTTACAAAGAGTACATCGAAACAGTTAATGAAGTTTGAAGGATCCATGCCAGGAACCAACAGGACCAAAAGCCACAATATCTCAGCCACTGTTAATGGTTTGTCCATTTTAAAAGTCTGTCCCCACCCCCAGACAGGATTACGCAAACCAAACAAGAGCAAACAGATAGCAGAGGTTCAGGTTTTATTTTTTTGGATTATTTCACTGTTTTGTTACCATCAAGCTGTAGACTTACCCTGCCCTCGTTGCACCTGTGCTTCATTGTCCTCCTGGTGATGAAGCGTGTGTTCTTCACCAAATGCAGTCTGTTTTGTTCAGAACAGGAGTTCCGCATTTTCTGCTTGTCTCATTGTGTCGTCCATCTTTGGACCATTCAGCCTGGTGGGTTTAGCTTACCTGACTGCCCGTCTGTGAACTGGAACCGTCAAGTAAAGCACTGAGGCTTTTGAAACCCGGCCACCTCGTATCGCTGTTGAGCCTGAATAATGAGAATGTTATTTTTAAAATCGGCGTAGCTGCCAAACACAGTTTTTTTTTTTACAGTGTGTTTACGTAGCTCAGCTCTTTCGCCGCATGAACAGCCCTCAGTGTGATTGACATGTTCAGCAATATATTCACTACACTACGCAGGGCAGTCCTAACTTTAGCTGAGCGACTGGGACATGAGGGGCACCAGACACTCGGATGAGGTCCAGTACTTTAATTAAACATTCAATCCGCTGCTCCACCTCAAGGGCCCAACAACAATAAAGGTGTCCAATAAAATCAGGTGGTGGCAGACGTGAGCGACGTGGCGGCAGCGCTGGGATCCGCCGACTCTGGAGAGTTTCTCTGCAAAACAAACGAACGAGCGTCGAAGGGAGTGCAGCGATGATGACCCCAGGAATGCTTTAGCTGCTGTACTCTTTCTGTTGCCACCCCTGCGGTCGGACGCAGGGTACCGGAAGAGAAACAGTCCCGCAGGATGCTATATCAAAGATATTTTACCCTCACTGAAAAAACATCTTTCAACAACAACACTTTGGTAAAAGTGCTCCTTCATGCTTTCTGTCGGTGAGGACAGGAAACCTGTAATCTTAAAAAAAAGAAAAAAAAGCTGCACTACGATTACAGTGTTTGAGTTAGGTGTGAAGTTTACTGTTGCGCCTACTTTAGATATTAAGTTCAGGTGCAGGGATTCGACCTGTCACCTTCACCCAGAGCTAGACTGACGG